>BMAC01000452.1:112820-127099 GCA_014905375.1 Phtheirospermum japonicum | reverse complement strand
GCATCACAGTAACCTTCAAGTACCCTGGGGTGTCTTCCAAAATGTAGCCAATCTGTTTGGGGAGCAGTTGCAAAAAAAACTCGGAACCGAAGTTCCCGTCATCCCAATGGGATGGGTCACAGCCGGAGCTGGCATCGTTTGGACCGAAGTCCCTATCCCAAAAGGGATCGTTCCAACAGTCGAAACTGTGGATGAATTCGACTGAGCCATGCGCTTCGTCAACGTCTCGATTAAGAAATCGAGTGTTCCTGGGTTGAGAATGATCTCATCCTGAGTGGTGTTCAAGATTGGTGTAGATATGCCAATCGTCGTGGTGTTCGTGACTGCGGGGGCAGTGTTCGTCATGGTCGTCGCGATGGTGGATGAAATGGCAGGAGCGGTCGAACTGATCGGAGTGGTGGAGGTTGGCATCCTTTTTCAGTCAGGGTATTACAATAAAAAATTACAAAAGAAAAATATCGATTGTTGGAATAAGTTACAACTGATTCGAGTACAAACGGAGAATAATTGTAAATTGTAAACTGGAAAAAATAAACAAAAGTATCAAGCAAGTCGAGTCGAGAAAATCTCTTCCCGCAAGACGATATTGCCCCGGTAGTGCTCTTCGGTTTAGGCAATTCGTCCCCAAAGGTAAAACGACTTTTCGTCTCTGGTTTAACAGCACTGGTGTTTGGTCAATTCGGACCAATTGCCTAAGACCCAGGCCCAGGGCCCCGGGACCGGGCTCGGGCTCGGATCCGCCATCGGCTTCGTCGAAGGCGGACTGGCGAACCCAAGTCCAAGAGCCCGCGTGAGCTTCGTTTACACAAAGTCAACACAACCCACTGGGCCCACTTGATGTACAATCATTAAAAGTTAAACATTTTTAAACTCCCTTCCACATTGGATAACTATCAATGTGGGATAAACGATAAGGCTTAAAAGCACCTATCCAACTTATAAACACCATTTCTCACTCACCAATAAATGGAATTGAGCAATTCAAAAGGCTATAATTATCTACACGACACGTAGAACGAGCCTATACAATTCGTTAAAACGAATTATGTACCAATTAATTAGAATAAATTTAATTTACAATCTTTAATTAGAATAAATCTAATTATTAACAGGTCATAAATCAGATGTGTATATTGTTTCACATGTAGTGAATACTCAGAACACGGCGAACACAATGATAATAAATTCATCTCAATAATTATCCGAATTACTCATCTTAAAAGCAGGACATAATTCTACTGAGGCACGACCAAAAGTCAAACGCCCATGTTCCGTAATTGTGCTATCTTAGGTCTAGTACAGTCCGAGCCTCGCCTTAGTGTCAATTAAAATCTCCCAACCCTTGATTATAGAACATGCAAATATTAATCTTGTATTTGACAAAAGATAAGTTTTATTATTATCAGAGTATAAACAGGTTATCAGTGTCAGTTTTGGCAACTTGGGAATGATAAATATGATTATAGCTGGAATACACGGGAGATGGGTTGGATTTTTGCTGGTGATCTTTTCAATTGTGGGGCACAGATTTATTTATTTATTTATTATTTAGGAGGTGGCCATAAGTTTTTCAATTTTTTTTTTCCACACATATATACACGTGCCTGTGTGTGTAAGAAAGAGAAACAAAAGTTGACAGTGGCAGAACAGTCTTGGCATGCTTCATTCTATGGTAAACAATACAACAAAGTGAAAAATATAGTCGCATTTGTATATTAATTCCACTGGCCACGTATTCCTCCAAGGCAGATTAGAGTCGCATTTGTATATTAATTTACCCTTATGTTGTTGTTTCACATTTTTTTTAGTTGCATTAATACTGAATTACTAAAATTATTTTTGGTATTCAATTGATTATTTTCACAACCAATATCTTTCCTTCCATTCTTAATAAATGACGTTCTTTACATAAAAAAAAACTCTTATTTATCTATCTCTCTCTCCTAGTTATGTATTACTTATCTTTCACAAAATATTATTGATAAGTTTTAAAATTTTATTAGGATTGTGATAGGTATAAAATAGACAGAAAATGTGATAAATACGACAAGAGTAGCAGATCTCCACCTGGTGGCGACCTCCACCCACCAAAAAATTATTGGCGTCCAACGACCATCATGTCAGGCGAGAACCAGTGAATATATTTAGGTTTTTTGCTTTTTTTTTTTTTTAATTCATTTGTCTTGTTAGATTTTAAGTTTCGTGTACAAAAGTCATGTATTTTGTTATCTAAACAACTTAAACATAGTTTTAGATTCAATTTAAGTTAATATTAAATTATGTAATAATTTCGATAGGAGACACTGAGATTTTCTTCAGATTTCATTGGCAACTAAACAAAAAAATTCTTTTCTTTTTATTTATTTACTAATTTCTATATAGATTTTATTAGAACAGATGCAAAAATAGTTTTTATGACTGATGTTTCTAATATTTCATCAAATCTGACTCGTCAAATAATGTATCACATGTTTGTAATATTTCTGGTGGCGTTACATCTGTTTTGCTTATGGGGGTCTCTGATGATTCTGATTTGGAGACCTCACCCTTCTTGATAGCTCTTCACACTCATTCCTCCTCTACTTCGATCTCCGTTCCCCTTGATGGTGATCTTGAACTTTCTAGTCGTACACTTTTACGTCCCCATAAGGGCAAGGACATTGTTACGGGTCCTTCAAGCCCTGAGCCTATTTTTGTTCCAATTCCCGGTATCTCAAGCAATAAGAATCTTTTGGTCGGTGATGATTCTGGATCTCTCACATCTACGTATTATATCATTGACGGCTTTACAGGTGATGTAGATTAGTTTAATCCTTTTTAGGGATGTTGCTGAGAATGTTGTTGCTGATGCGACAAATGATGTGATGATATCTGCACCCGTAACCGGTTATGACTATGATCCAGGTAATTTTTTTTTAAACCTTTTACTCAGTGGCTGCCTATGATTGTTATATAAGGTTTTTGTTGGCTTCTCATTTATTAGGGAAAATCATCGGCATTTGCCAATGTTTCTTCAATATAACTTGAATATTTTTTTTGAAATTCGACAACTTATGCACACAATTAATGATATTGTGTCTTTGAGCAATTTGTGGTCTATTAGCTCTACTCTAACCTGAGTGTTGAGGTAAGTGACCCAACTTCCCCAAAGTACGATCGAGTCTTTGTACATGATGTTATTTCTAATTTTACTCCTTCGTTGATTAATGTACTTTTTGAGACTCCTGAATGTATCAAGGACCCTATGTCGGCTAACTTTACTAAGATGGAAAGGTTTTTGGTGAGTGACTTACACACCGAATGGTCCACTTAACTGTCTCCAACGATGAACAGTTCGAAGGTTATTGAGCTTCATGCCCGTAGTCTCTATCAACTTGGGACTAAGATTCTTTTCAGGTTTGGCATTCATACTTTTATTGTGGTTATATTCTTTGTCGCGATTTCTTCAAAGAAGTGGGTTTTTTGTTTCCTAATCTCATTTTCAAGTGCTCATTTCTCAAGGCTTTATTCCTTGAGTTCTTTCCATTGGCCGTCCGGACTTCTTCACTATCGCTGCTCCACTTTTGAGCCCTAAGAATCACCTTGTGTATATTCCAGTGGTTTACACAGATGATGAGTATGAATCTTCCATTTTCACTTCTTATGCCCGTGATGACCCTTTGCTGATTCTACTACTGCTACGAATGTTGATCACATCTTTGCTAGCATTCCAGATTTTGTAATTCCTATGCTTGATGTATTTGTTCCCGTATCTTGTTCATTTTTATAGGAATAAGTGCAGTATGTTGCCAATGCTGTCGTACACTTTATTGCTCTCTACACCTTTTATCTCGGTTTGCTTCATGATTATAACCCTTATGACTAAAAAAAGGGATTAGTTATTGATGATGACGGTCTGTAGGATCATGGTGTTATTGCTCATAGTTAGGATGTGCAAAATTCAGGGGGAGTTGATGCTTTGTGGATGTTGCGATAATGTGACCGACTATGTTGTTGATACTGTTGTTTCTCATTCAGGGGGAGTTGGTCCATCTTCAATTCCTTTGCCTACGAGACTCTGTGACAAGATGTTGATGAGATGAAATTTGACTTTGAAATTGCTACTCTACCATAACGAAGTGATCCTACTTCGCAGTTTGACGATCACTTTCCTTGGGAGATGTTTTTCTTATGGCTTTTTGGTTGAAAAACAATTTTTAGAATGTTTGTTATATTGGATAATATCTTTTATTGTTGCCGAATGTATATGAATTTTTGTTTTACGATTTTTTATGGTTATTTTCGTTTGGTTTTGCAAATATTGATTTGGATGTCATAGCATTCTACTTAATCATTTGGTTTTTTGCTACAGCATTTTAGGGAGAGTTTTTTTTGGTGATTATACAAGTTTTATACTTGGTATTTTTATCATATAAGTTTTGTCCAAGCAAGACAAATTAAATTTGTCTTAATAGTGCACGAAATAGCTTTTTTTTTTTTAAATACTAATTATGATTCCTAAAATCCCCTTCACCTCTATATTTATAGACCCCAATAGCACATCACATTTTACTGAACTATCTCAGTTGTAAGCTTCATTTCATCAAAAAAATATCACAACATCCAAAATCTCCAACTCTCCTTCAACAGAGAACACGCTAAACGGCCTAAAAAGCTTGCACTGCAACATCGACGATTTACTAATTTTGCCTCATATTCAACGGATCATCTCACAAGAAAGCCACGAGAAATGGGTGGTTGACCGACTAGTCGTTGAAATCAAGACGATTTTTTTTAATTAAACCTCATCTTCATCATATTTATTCCAAACTGGTGCGTTTAGTTGATCGTAAACAACTCTAGTTTTTAATCAATATATATGAATTTGACTTGTGGAAAAATAAGATTTTGATTGAACTCTTGGAATTATGCACAGTGTGTGTGTATTTTTATGAGAAGAGAAATAAGATTAGTGATTTAGATCATGTATGATGATAAAAATGGATTGAATAGATTATATAAGAAAATGTGATGTCAATATTATTTTATTCCTTTTTTAAAATAAAATTCATAAATAAAATATTGAAAATATTAAAAATAATTGAAAATTTTATATTATAAATCCAGTGCTACCAATCAAATCTATTTTAAATGTTATTATTTAAATTATATCTTTCTAATATGACAACTATTCACAAATTTATTAATATTATATTATGAATTTAAATTAATATATTAAATAAATATTAAAAGCAAAATAATATTACTAAGCTTTCAAATTATTTTTTAACTAAAAAACTATTAATGGTGAGAAGAAATATATATTTTATGAGATTTTAAAAACGAGTTGAAGTGATGATTGGTGAGTTGTTGAACAGGTAATTTAAAATAAATAAATAAATAATATCTCAGAAAAATCCAAAGTAGTAGACAATTGCAATCTAAAGTTTCTGATTTGAAACTCAGGGCGTTGAGTACTATACGTATGCAATATAAGGAATAAAATTATTTTCTTCATGTTATATTTTGTCTAAATTATTATTTTGACTTTGTTGTCAAGTTTTATTTGGTTAGAAAAGATTTGATATTCATTATTTTGATAATTATTATGTATAATATTAAAATTAGATAAGGTTGTGATTCTCTTTCCCCGTAGAAATCATATATGGCTAGTTAAAATTATTTAGGATCTAAGATTTTATTTTATTTTCTTACTAATGATACTTACTTGCAATATATAGTGTATATCACTTTTTTCATATTTTGTAGGTCTTTTTTACAAGCAAAATGTGCCTATATAAAGTTAACAAAATGCTCTCAACAATTACACGAATTTAGAGAGAAAAATATAATCTCTAAGAGTTGAGAGCTATTTTATTCGAATTGCAGATTATCAATTCTATTAGATGCGAATGCGAAAGCCTGCGATAACATCTTGCGGTTTAAATTATTTTCATCTATTGTTTTCAATTTTCATTAAGATCCAATCTTATGATTGTAAATCTTAATTTTTGGCAGAGTCGTATTGATTTCGATCATATTTACTCATTAAAAAAAATAGTTTATCTTTACTCAGTAGATTATGACTCTTTTTTTATCATTGGAATACAACTTAAAAATCGACATAGAAAGTCCCAACTAGCTGAAATCTAAAAAATTTCGACCACAAATTGCTGAAATTAATAGGTATTTTTGGCTACTTGTGGCCGAAAAATACTTGATTTTTCAGCAGAAAAGGGCCAAGAAATACCTGTATTTTTGGAAGACCATGACCAAAATTCTTGCAACCAGATTTTCAAAAATTCGATTTACAACTAACAATAGGGATGCAAAAACAACAAAATAATTTGACAAAATAAAAGAAATACTTACATTGGTTATTCTCATGTATATTGCATCATCCATTATTGATTTTTTTAATGTTTTCAAAAAATAGGGTTTTAAGATAATTGACGTGAGGTTGAAGAATAAGTGTTATAAATAATTGAAGACTAGTGTGGAAAAGACAAATTATATGTTTGTGTGTTTTAATGGGTTTGTATAGTTATTTTTATATTTTATGGGCGTGTTTAGTAATTGTGATAAATAGGAGTGTGCAGGAATTTAATAAGGGTATATAAGACAATTCATTTAATGACATTTTTGTAAATAAAATTAATACAGGTGCGGCTAGTAATGTGTTGGGTGTGGTATAATTGGTCATTCTTCTCTCATCTTCCTTCCACGGGTTGACCGGAAAACCATATTTTTCATTATTATTCTTTTATTTTGTCTGTCTCCTTAATGGATGACGCATTTTCTCCACTGACGTTTGTGTCCCCTTAATAGGTAGAGTTTTATTTATTTAATAAGTGATATTTTATTTGTTTGGTGTCTGCTCATAAGATGTAACGCTTTTAGATGTAATCTATTTTGATGAACTTTTACAGAAATTAATGATCAATTTTGGATTTGTCGAATAATAGATTGTTTCAGTAATATTAATAATATATTTAGTTTTTCTAAGAAGAAAATATCATTCATCGTATTTTAATGGAATATTTTTAGGTATTATTAAATAAATAATATATTTTGAATTCAAAATTGTGAAATTAATACATATTACAAAATTACTGAAAATTTGGGACGGTACGCCACTCCCAGGCGCGTCCCGCCCATTTATTTATTTAAGAAATAAAAATAAAAAATATCGGGATGCCACTAGGAAAGTCGTCCCGGACCTTTTTGTCCCAAAAAAAACTTTTCGGAGCTCAATTGAAATATATATATATATATATATTTTTTTGGGGGGGGGTTGATGCCACTGGGAATGGCGTCTTGGGTATGTTTTGAAAAAAAAAAAAATTGCTGGTAACCCTATAACACACACACGACACACAACACACATACATCTTCTTCTTCTTCTTCTTGGTTTTCTCCAGCAAACCCAGCACCATCATTCTCAACTTCCAAGTAGCAAAAGAAAAAGGGTCATTTCCTAATTCATATTCTTAATTTATGTTTAGTTGTTAGGTGAATGAATTATTGCATTTAGATTTAATTTCTTTGTATATGTTGCATTTAGATTTAATTTCTTTGTATATATTTGAATATTTATGTTTGTGAATTTTAGTTGTATATTAATTATATTAAATTTTGAATTTATTAGTTTAGTGTTTAGTCGATAATTATTTATAAAAATTGATTTTATTTGATTTGGATGAAATTATTAATTATCTAAATATTTGAATTTATTTGTTTGTGATAAAACACTACAAAAAAATTCGGTAGTGCTGACATCCAAATCCGTCAGGATTCCGTCAGTATATAAAATACTGACGGCCTCCTGACGGATAATGGCCGCCAGCATTTTTGTGGTCAGGATTCCAGCATCCTGACGGGAAAATGTTTCCGCCATGAATGCTGGCGGATTCATTGACGGCTTTACCCGCCAGCATAAACCCGCCAGGAACATCTGATGCTTTCCTAGCGGGTAAGCCGTCGGCATTCCTGGCAAGTTGGCCGTCAGCATTACTGGCGGGTACACCCGTCGAAATTTCCTGGCGGGTTGACCGTCAGCATTCCTGGCAGGTTTTCTTGTCAGCATTACGCTGGTTTCCTGACAACAATTTGCTGTAATTTCCTTTAGAAAGTCTATTAATAAAATTTCTGATATATTAATTAATAATTAAATTAAAAATAAAAAAAATAAAATTTTAAATAATCCAAAATAAACTATCCACTAATAAAAAAATCAAGACAAATCATTCAATAACTAAAAATTAATTCATCAATCGAATGTATAAAAAAATCCTGAACTATCCATCCATATCTAAATCTGTCCACCATCCGGATCACGGGGAGGCCGACGAGCCATGGCCTGAGCAACAGCTTCTTCAATCTGTTGTTGGAGTCTCAACTGGGAAAGCTCCTGCTCCTCACGGATCCGCTGAATCTCCAGTGTCTGCTCCTCACGGATCCGCTGAAGTTGCTCAAGCTGCTCCTGCTGGGACTGCACCTGCGTCTAGAGCTGACGAACATCGGCGGTGGAGGTGGAAGAAGTACTACAGTACTTTTGAGTCTTCCCAAAGCATCCAAGGTCATAGCGTCGACCCTTCCTATTTCCGAAAACCTGTAGGTAGACCTCGTTCGGATCTACCTGAGGGCTGCTATCATCAGACGACGTAGCACGCCTCTCCTCCAAAGCCCTCTCATAGTCCTCCTGATATCAAAATTTTCAGCTATTATTGCTAAACAACTTTTATCAGATTTTATAATAAATCAGATATATATAACATATAAAACTTACAGCTATCCTCTGGGCTTTGGGATCCGTAAATGTGTCGTCGAGATTCCGATGATACCTCAGCAGAAGCTCGTAGTTACTGGGCTGCGTACCCGTCTGTGCAGCCTGTATTTAAAGATACATTTACAATATTTAATATAATGAATTAATTAAAACATAAAATTATACATGTGTTCAATAATACAATTAATTACTTAAAATATTATTATCGACTTACAATCTCGGCCGCCTGTCGATTAGTCGGCATAAACCCGCCTCGATGCTTCGCTATACTAGTCGGAGGGCCTCCAGGCTCGCTCATTCTGTTCCGTCTGGCCTTCTCAGACTTCTCCACCTCCTCAGGCCGCTGAAACTCCACCAGCCATCTGTTCCAAATCGACTCCCCTACGTAGGCAGGTATCGTCCCATTCCGTCGATACGCCTTCTTCCACTCGTATATACGACTGTTATAATTATCTCGCTTCGCTATGTAGAATGACGCCTTGATGGCATTCTCGTCGTATATACTCCTGTCCCACCACACCAATCCCTACAAAAGAAATACAATTAGACAAAATAATCAATCAATTTACTTAACACAAATCAAAATAAATAAAAAATTACCCTAAAACGAGGCCACCTCGTCCGACGATGGCTGTCCGTGATGTGCTCGAATTTCCACCCGTATGGGTGGATACGAGACTCGTGTATAGTCCTGAGATAGGTCGGCAAGTCCTTCGACGGACTTCGTAACCTAAAAATTAATAAGTTTATTTCAACATATGTCATATAATTAAATTATATATTGAACACATAACAAAATTTATTAAAATGTTACTTACCTATTTTCGATCACGACTACCTCGATCCCGGTAGTCCTGACCTTTGATGAACCGGGCGTGCTCCCCGCCTCATCAGACGGGGTGGGTGGAACAGTATCATCCAAATCCATGTCGGTGGAATCATCCTCATGGGGTCCCGAGGACGATGAGCCGAGAGAAATCCGACGATTATGAGGACCCCTGCCAGGCATCTATCTAACATACAACATAGTTTTATTAATAATTAAAATTAATTATATAATTATATATGTGTGTGTGTATATATATATGATTGTTCAAATTATCGTTAACACTCATAAAATCTTCAAACCTCAGCCCTAACTTTCAGACTCATCTTCGTAGCTTTCTTTGTCTTCTTCAGTTAAATCTAGTTCATCACTTTTTGACTCTTCTAAATCATCATTGACCGACTCGTCGTGTTCGTGATTGAGAGGGTCGTTTAATTAGAAGTCGACATCCTCTAATTGTATTGCAGGAAATATTTCTACAACATCTTCTTGGAATGACTGTTATTCAGGCACGCGAGCCTCGATATAATCCACCGTTGATCGAGCTTTGATTTGATAAGTTTCCCACCAATCTAGTTTGTCTCGCTTCAAACTCGGATACGAACTATAGTGCACTTGAGTTGCTTGGGATGCGAGTACAAATGGCTCGTATCGATTGAATCTACATTTATGATTGATGTCAATGAGCTTATATTGAGGGTGAATTTTCGTGCCGGCTGGAGTTGGATCAAACCACTCACATTTGAACAAGAGCGTCCTTCTGGTTGTTTGAAGCCCGTGATACTCCAATTGAACCACTTCTAGAAGACGACAGTAATAATCCATGTAATCTGGCCCATAATTTGTTCCTTTTATACAAACTCCTGTGCTCGATGTTGATCGTTCAGAGCCATACGAGAGCGTGTGAAATCTATATCCATTTATCTTACAATCGTTGAAAGTGTTCACAACACGTGATGGACCATACGCAATTGACCTCATATAATCGTCATTTACATTGTTCAAAGGATCTCGTGTCTACAATAATTTTATGTATACATATGTTATAATATATTTTAATTGCCACGTAATTTTACAGATAATTAAAACTCACGTAGATCTCAAACCAAACAGGAAATCCAGCGCCCACTTTTTGAGTCAGTGCCTCATCTGTAATGTTCGGTTGGTGACGTTTAACACCATCTTCGAACAAACTGCACATTTATATTAAAATGAAGAATTTTTATAATATTTAATTAATAGATTTCAATAATTAGGGTTGCAATGAATTTGAATTATTAACCTGATAAATTTTTGGAGTTCAGCACAATTTAGTAACACATATCTTCGGGCCTCGGCCAATTCTTCATCCGACAAGAATCTTTTCCCTGCGTCTGAGAAAGCTTCACCAGTATTTTTGAAAATAGATAGAACGTTTGGATTGTCGTCTTCATCATTTTGAACTTCTTTATTATGATTTAAGTTTGTCCTTTTGTGGAGACATTATCGTCGAAGTAGTACGAAACAAAATTCGACGCCTCTTCAACTAGATATGCGTTTGCTATTGAGCCTTCAACATACACTTTATTCCTTACATTGTTTTTCAACTTGCGAAGATACCTCTCGAAAGGATACATCCACCTATATTGCATTGGACCAACAATTATCGCGTCGTATGGTAAGTGGACGGGCAAATGTTCCATTGAATCGAAGAAACTTGGTGGAAATATCATCTCAAGTTGACAGAGTATTAGGGGAATGTCACGCTCTAAACGACTCATATCAGCAGTTCCAATGACTCTCGCATTCTGATCTCTGAAAAACAAACTTAACTCTATTAATGCCTTCCACACGGGATGAGGAAGCAGTTCTCGAAATGCAATTGGGATCAACCGCTGCATAAACACGTGACAGTCATGGGTTTTCATCCCGTACAATATCAACCCTTTCATATCAACACATCGACCTAGATTTTATGCGTACCCATCAGAAAATTTGAGAGCCTTTATCCATTCATACAATGCAACTTTCGACGGCTTATCGAGCATGTACGACGCTTTGGGATGCTTTCCTGATGCGTCTACATGAAGTTCGGGATGGTGACAGTATTCTGCTAACTCATCTCTTGATTTTACAGTGTCTTTTGTGTTCCCTTTGACATTCATCACCGTGTTAAACACATTATCAAAAACATTTTTCTCAATGTGCATAACGTCTAGATTATGGCGAATCAAGTTAGTGCTCCAGTAAGGCAAATCTCAAAAAATACTTCTTTTTCTCCAACCACTATTCTTCGCTATTAGTCTGTTCACATGTTCTGCATTCTCATCGGTTACCTTCAGAAGTTCTAGCCGTTCAATTTCGGCCAAAATCTCTGTTCCAGAATGCACGTGCAGTGGCAGAGCTTCAACCTTTCTATTTTTCCTTTTTTTTTATCTTTACGAAGTCGATGATCACATTCTAGAAATTTACGATGGTTATCAAACCATGATTTTTTCATGATCTTTTTCAGGGTAAAAGCGCCTAAACGCTCCATGCAATACGGACAAGTCATTCGACCGGCCGTACTCCAACCGGACAACATCGAGTTTGCAGGAAAGTTGCTAATGGTCCACATAAGGGCCGCTCATATCTGAAAGTTTTGTTTTTTAGATACATCGTACGAGAGAACACCGTCGGACCACAACTGCTTCAGCTCCTCAATCAATGGCTGTAGAAAAACATCTAACTTATCTTTGGGATTTTGTGGGCCCGGGACGAGAACGCTGAGAAACATATACTGCTCTTTCATGCACATCCAGGGAGGCAAATTGTATGGTGTGACAATCCCGGCCATGAAGAGTATTGTTTTTCTAAACTTCCAAAAGGTTGAAACCCGTCTGTACATAGACCCAATCTTACGTTTCGAGTTTCAGCGGCGAACTCTGGATGAGTTTGATCGAAATGCCTCCAAGCCTTAGAATATGACGGGTGGTGCATGACACCATCCTCTACCGTATGTTGTGGATGCCACCGAATATCCTTTGCTGTTGTTTTAGATGCGTACAACCTCTGCAGGCGGGCCGTTAGAGGAAAGTAAAACATCCTCTTGTACGGAATTAAGTTGTACTTGCGCCGTAGCTTGTTCCTTCTTCGCGGGTTTGAACCGTGGATGATCACAAAACTTGCACTTTTCCAGATTCAAATCATCCTTCCAATAAATCATGCAGTTCTTAACGCAACAATCTATCTTCTCTACCGGTAACCCTATACCTCTCAACAACTTCTTACTTTCGTAGAAATTATCTGCAACATTGTTGTCTTCTGGAACGATCTCTTTGATTAAATCAATAAATTGATCATAACATTTCTGAGAAATACCATGCTCCGATTTTAAATTCATAAGACGGGCAACTAAAGACAACCGATTGTGTTTCTCGCAGCCGGGATACAGAGTTTTTTTTGCAGCTTTCAGAATATCAAAAAATTTCTTCGCCTCGGGATTAGGTGATTCATACAACTCAATGTCATTCATATCGAAATTAGGACCGACAACATCTCTCACCATATTGACGTACGCATTTGATAATGATCCCCCGATTTCAATATCAGCGGGCGATGAGACGTGATCTGTTTCCCCGTGATGAGTCCAAATGTAGTAATCAGCAATGAACCCTTTGGTACCGATGTGACATTTTATCTCATGAATAGACCTATAACTAGAGTTCCTACACTTAGTTCGTGGGCAAGGGCATTTTAGTTTATCACCGTCCCTCTCTGCAAAATCATGTGTGAGTGCAAATTGTACGAAACTATCTACATCAGCCACGAACGCCGGATTTAGAAATCCAGAAATATTCCGTTTGTACATCCAACTACGATCATCAGCCATCCTAAGATTTTTTAGTGTTAAGCGTGTTCTAGAATTAAAGAAGGTGGCAAAATTTCGGCAGCATTACGAGAAGAATGAGTAATTCGAGTTGTAATTGGTAAGGCTTCTATCCCATTCAAGAACGTGACATTTAGTAGTATATTTCAGTGCACCCGAGAATAATTAGAGAGATGCAGAAACCGAAATTTCAAAACTAAAAAACAAACAAACACATAAGATAACCATACTACAAGTCACATTCTCAAACTGTCCAAAAATGGGACAATTCGAAATTTAGTATCAAACTCTATATTTGATACTAAATCTCAAACGGGTCTAAGGAATATTGGAATAATTCAAAACTTAGTTTCAAATTTTTCTATTTGATATTAATTCTCAAACAAGTGATCTATATGCATCGCGTCACTTCGCCAAGGTTCCAAATAAGTAATTTCCACCGTCACATTTTTGAAAACTTAAATAAAACCACGTGACACCCTATCACGTTTTTAGAAAAAAAATTGAAAACCCGCTATTGGAGGGACAACACATCCCGGCCGACGCCGTAACCCACGTCAACATCCGACGGTATACATCCAACAACACCAATGATAATAATATATATAAACAAAATTAAATCCCGGCCGATCACCACGGCCTCCCATGCATGAACAATATATATACAATTTCTTTTAAATCCCGGCCGATCACCACGGCCTCCCATGCATCTCGCTGACGAGCAAGGCCGTCAGCATATTTCTTTTTTTTTTTTAATCAAAAAATATATCCTGGACGGGCATGGCCGTCAGGATAGTTACGCGGGATAAATTCGCCGCCCTATCCCTGAAGGGATGGCT
>BMAC01000452.1:50989-76883 GCA_014905375.1 Phtheirospermum japonicum | reverse complement strand
AAAAAAAAAAAGATGATATTTACAATTTTTTAAATATATTTTCAATTGGGTCAGTCTTTTACCATAATTTGTTATATTTATTACCTAAACACGCCCGAAGAAATTTGTCTCATGCATCCACCACACTTGAATTTATTCTCATCTTCCTCGAGTTTTCTATGGCACTTTGGGCATGCGTTGTACCACCAATCATCAATAAACGAACTGATGATAGCACATATCCAAAATGTGCATGGCTGCATCGAAATATTGCTCATCTAAACATTAATAACCAAATAAAAATTATAAGAACAACATAAATTGAAAACAATTGTACCTCTTCAACAGTGTACACATAGTCTGTCTGCCGGATGGAAGACGACATTGCCGGTGGCAATCTCATCAACCTCGCCTCGCGATAGTGTTAAACTACAGCGACTAAGACTCTTCGTCGGATTCGACGATCCCTTTGGAATTCTATATTTAATAAATTCACAGTTTAAAATATATTAAATAAATAAAAACACAAATTTAACAAATACGAATATAATAGAATTCAGAAAACATACCTTCCTTTAAACTCAATAATTCCCGGCACCGAACCGGAAGTAATCAACTTTGTCACCCCAAATGAATTCGATAGAGTGATAGAACCTATAATTATAGAATTACAATTAATGAAGCAATTTCTTAGATTAACTAAAACCTAAAATCTATTAATATAAAATAGAATTAAAAAAACAAATTAATAATTCGCATAAAACAGAATTAAAAAAACAGAATAATAATTCGCATAAAATAGAATTAAAAAAACAAAATAATAATTCGCATAAAACATAATTAAAAAACAGAATTTAAAAACAAACCCTTAACATATTTTTAGTAGCCATATTAAAAACAGTTTCTATAAATATGATATAAACATAATTAAATAACTGCAATTAGGAAGCATGCTGAGATTTACATAGAATCTGAAATCTATATATATAAAATGGAATAATAATTCACATAAAATAGAACTATAAAAACAGAATTCAAAAACAAACCCTTAACTACAAGTAGAAGAATATAAGTTGATAAATTGAAATATTGATAAAAAATATAATTAAAAAAAAAAACTGCAAGTAGAAACATAATTATATTATTACCTTTATAAACATTTGCACGACACATTTGCAATATCATCACGGGAGGTTCCGCGGACAGTCCACTCTCAAAAGCCAAAACTTGGTCAACATATTCACCCCAAAGTGTACAACTTAAGCGACGACTACTATACTACCAAAAAAAACACCAAAAAACAATTGACTCCTCAATAAATACAAAAGAATCTAAACAATTGATAATTGATTAGACGATTTTATAACTTTAAAATTACCTCAAGTCTTCGAGAATAACCTCGATCAATCTTGTTCGACGCCCTCCCATCAACTCTTTATCTTGAGGGTTACGGATTTCCGCCACCTTTCCAATAACATCTACAACAACAAATTCAACTAAATTATTTAAGAGATGTCCATATTTTAAATGTTTATGTTAATATTCAAAAATATTAAGAAACTTACCAAAGAGCATCGTCTCGTCAATTTTATTGACGTCGATGAGTGTTGAAAAGGGTCGAAAATCATAGACGTAATTGGGGAAACCATCCTCTTTAACATCAATCAAGATTGTTTTCGCATGGAAAACAATTTTGAATTTAACCATGGTAGTGCGGAACTTGCCCGTATTGTTCTCCACGTAATAGTCTCTAATCGCATAAACGCGACCTTCCACTACACGACTCTCGAACAACTTCATATTGATCTTTTTGATCACCTCGGTGATGCGTCCTCCCTGTTTATAAGTGGTTAGATGCGATTTACCAAAATTCTACTACCTAATTGATTAATAATGATTAAATATATTAATCCTATATAAATCCCACAGAAAAAATTTACGAATAATTACCTCCAAATCATGAAATACAATTTCAATAGAAGATTTTTGATCTTTATCGTCGTATCCAGATCTCTCAAACAACCAGACAACTCTAAGCTTTAGAGCCTTCTTATTATTAGTGCGGTCGATCTCCTTTGTTAGTCCGAATAGCGGAGGCATTGTTCCAAAAATCTTATCTGCCCAAATTTTGAAAATAGAGAGAAAACAAAGGTACATTCGGAAGAGTATGAAATTGATATCTTGCAATTAATACAACCCTGTATTTATAGGGTGACTTGCGTGAAACCCTAGGAATTTTAAATATGGAATTTCGGTCATCCGAGAATTAAAATCAAATTTTCTATCCCTCAATTGTAGCAATCGATTTGTTTTATATATTTTAGTAGATCTTTTATGTGATTTTTGTAATCGTGAAACCGTGTTGATTAGTTGCCCCCAGACATATCTAAAGAATAAATAAATAAAATAAAACTGCCGAATTCTTTGTTACCTAATAAAACTTATTACGTATCTTTTAAACAGTATTTAATAAAACCGTGTTGATTAAAACTGCCGACCTCTTAGTAAAATATTATTTACTAAATTTCAAACATATTAAATATCTTTTAATAAGCTAAAAAATCTAATTCAATCTGATATTTTAATACCCTTAATTCAATCTACTTCTGATTTATTGTATTTACCTTTTACAGGATTCTAATTCTGCAAGAGAATCGGGTTAAAATAACTACCAATTTTACAAACATCAGGCACGTAAATGATTCCTGATTAATGCCAAATTCAATTTTATTGGGCATGTATATTAATTTATTTCCTTGCTTTATTTTTTTTCTCCTTCCTTATTTGTGGCCTGTAATTAYTTTATTTAATTTGCTCTCTTYCTTTGTRTTTTTATTTTCTTCTTATTTATTTGGGGCCTGTAKATAATTTATTTAARTTTTTTCCTCGATTTTTTTTATTTCATTCAGTTAAAAATATGGGTTAATTTTTTTAATTCCTCGAATCTTAATTAAATGCATCAAACAATATTTGTAACAAACTGGAAATATTAACATATGGTGATAATTGAATATTCTTACGAATATAAATTAAAGTCATTCGACAAATACGATAACCAATAGAAAAGTGGAAAATCTGTTTCCTAATTTATTGTTGAAAAGTCAACATTTGTGGCTGGAATATTTAAATTAAAAAAAAAAACCATTGAAAAGTCAACAAAGGTGGCTTTGCGCCAAAAAACTTTCTTTTTGGGGAAAGAAAAATTTTAGCGGGAGACAAAACAATTGCCTCATATAACCAACACTGTTATTATATATATATAGATATAGATATTTATTTTTTTTGTGTGTGCACACACACACACACATATAATGTAAATAGAATTAATGATATTATATATTATTATATATCTAAGATCAAGAAGTAATTTAAATAAATTTAACTATTTAAATAAAACAAATTTATTATATTTGATAATTATATAGTTTACAGTATTTTGTACTCAATAATAATATTGAATTGTATATTAATATTTGTTCATAAAATATCTTGTAGAGTTATTTGGT
Organism: Phtheirospermum japonicum; assembly: GCA_014905375.1. Classification (NCBI taxonomy): domain Eukaryota; kingdom Viridiplantae; phylum Streptophyta; class Magnoliopsida; order Lamiales; family Orobanchaceae; genus Phtheirospermum; species Phtheirospermum japonicum. The sequence goes on along the minus strand of BMAC01000452.1, from coordinate 73,398 downwards.
ATTGTTTATTTGAGACAAATAGATATATAAACTTAGTTTTATATAGATAAACATATTCTTTTATGTTAGATATATGATATATGGATGTCAAATCAAAAATCGTCAAAAATATTAATTTTACATATTATACATAAAAAAATGGGTACAAAATAAAAAAATTATTAAAAAATAAATTAGAAACACAAAATGATCATTAATGTAGTTTAGACAGATATTATTCTCAACCTTCAAGCATGCACTATTAATATTAATTAATAAATTTAAATTACTAATAATAGATTTTTTTTTGAAAAATAATTCACTACTATTTATAAGTGTCTCCCACTTTATATATTTCATCTATATACTAAACAAAAAGATTCATGTCCTACGTGTCTGCTTAAAATATTTCGGGATGACGTGTTTTCTGTGGTTCAGATTACTTGGTGAAGTTTGAAGGTTTAGAATATAGGAATTCTATTATTCTAATACCTACCTAATTTAATATACAGTAAAACCTCTATAAATTAATAAACTCTCTAAAATAATAAATTCTCCCGGTCCCGACGTGGGCCTTTGTAAAAATCATCAAATTCGATAAGATAATAAGATAATGATTTTTTGGAAAATCCCTTTATAAATATTAGGTCCCATTAAAACTCTAAATTAATAATTCATAAATATTACAATTATAAATATTCTGGTAATTTGGTAAAATATGAATCTATTATTATTTTTCTTAAAATTTAAATCTAATTGGATTTCATCCTTAACTTTTTTAATTGCAACTAAGAGTTCTGGTGTCGAGTTCTCTAGAAACAAAAAATTGTAAAGAGTTGTTGTCGCGCTCACATTGAGATTTATATAGTATATGTTTCATTCATCATGCATTAATACATTTAATTGGTTGTGATAGTTATTTAAGTGCAACAAATTAATGTAAACATGTATATTTAAGTAATTCCAATGAATCGATACATGCGTCCATGAATATAATAGCTAATTGTATACAATGAATTGATATTATATATGAATATATATAATTAGTTACAAAGAATTGGTTGATGCATGGATATAATCAATGAAACACATATGAATTCATTTATTATCAATACATATGTACTAAATTTACTGAATTTAAATTCTCTCTTTTAATTTATAAAATATTAATTTATCGAATATATTAATATCTCTCTATATTAATAAAATTTTATGGTCTCAAGGTTATTAATTTATAGAGGTTTTACTGTGTAAGTATGTAATTAAAAATTATTATAAATTTTAGTTCAAATATTAAAATATAAGAGTATTTAATAATAATAATAATAATAATAATAATAATAATAATAATAATAATTAATAGAGATTAGACATGGGTTGAGAGTGTGACAACTCTTGAATTTTTTAAGCATGCAAGTAAAATTATTAACAAAAATCTTGACATTAAAATATATAATTATATAACAACAAATAAATAATAGTTAATAAATAGTAATTAAACATCCATACAAGGCACGAGTTGAGAATACGATATTTTTTTGAGTCTTTTTTCTAGATTTAAAAACTCTTTAATTATCACAAATATTTATTATATTTATTTTTTAAAAATCCCGTGTAACACACGAGTGTCAAACTAGCACGCGCGCGCACACACACACACACACACTGTTTTAATACTCGTGTATTACATGGGATTTATCAAAATAAAAAATTCAAAATATACCGTATTCTCAACTTATGCCTTATGCCGATGTCTATTCGCTATTTATTAATTTTTTTTTCTTTTTTAAAGAATTGTATATTTTAATGTTTAGATTAAATTTATTAATAATTTTATTTACATACTTATAAAAATTCAAAAGTTGTCACATACTCAACTCGTCTCCGAATTCTATGAATTATTCATTATTCATTATTATTATTATTAAATATTTTTATAATTTAGTATTTAGATTAAACTCGTTAATATATTTTAGTTACGTATTTTAAAATTTTCAAAAGATATCATATTCGCAGCCCGTGGGTACCATTTTCTAATCAATATTAATTAATCATTATTATATAATTTTATATTATTTATATCCTAATTGAATTCGTTAATAATATTTGTTACATACTTAGATTATTTCAAAAAACTCGTAATTTACTTATATTTTATATTTGTAATTCTAAGAATACAACAATTTAACTTTTATTATAAATATAACTTATTTAGATTATTTTCACAATTTTTTGTAATTAACATTATCTTATAATTTATTTATTTATTTATAAATTAAGATAACTAATTTAGATATTCTTCTTCTGGTTATATATGACTTTTTATATTTTTATATCAATATGATAAAAGAAAATATTGAATTAGGCAAAATATAATAAAAAGAGAGTATTAAGTTAGACAAAATATAATAAAAGTATAGATTAAGTTATGCATAATATAATTAAAAATATATATAATAAATTAGGCAGACAATAGAATTCATATATTTATCAAGTCTCTAAACCTCCAAAATTCGTCAAGTAAACATCTGAACCACATGAAATTTACATGTCAGCACGGAGCTTCTTTTACAGATACTTAAAATAGGGATCTTTTTGTTAGTTTATATGTGGTAATTTATATGTGTATGTGTGTGTGTGTAGGCTTGATGCCACATAAGCAATTGGATTATTTATATAGTAAATATTAAAGGAAAAATATTGAAATCATTATTACTATTTGGATTATTGTGATGAAAAATATTAATTTATATTAGGTTTGGATGATACATAAACAATCAAATTATTTAAAAATAGTTATGATAAGAAATATGAAATTAGGTTTCCTACTTTTTTTTTTCCGCGTGTATTAGATTTATTAATGAATGATGAATCATGACTGCTCTTTTTTAGCTTAAATCTTTTTTTGACTTTTTTTTTGCGTGTATTAAAATTTGGTTGGATTCTTTAATAATATATGGTTACATACTTATATTATTGTAAATAACTCATAATTTATTTATATTTTATATTTAAAATTTTAATAATAAAGTTATTTTAAATTTTATATAAATACAAATTTTTTAGATTATTTTCATAATTAATTTTTTCTGTAATTAACATTATATAATTAATTTGTCTTTTAATTAAGAAAACTGATTTAGATATTTTTCTAATTATATATGACTCTTTATATTTTTATATCAAAAGGATAAAAAAAATATTGAACTAGGAAAAATATAATAAAAGGAGAATATTAAATTAGCCATAATATAATACAGCTTTGGAAAAAATATTTTTGTCGAATACTTTAACTAATTATACAAAATGTCAAATAATCTAACCTTAAATATACAATTACAAGGTTACCACATATTAAAACAAATAATTTTATAATAAAATCAATAACGAACACCACCACTACCCATCCCAACTCCGTCGGCCACTCCCGCCAGCCCGGTGGCCACCCGCTGGAGATTTTTTAGGTAAATTTTTTTTGGCCCAAAAAATTCTTTTGCACAAAATCTTTTCCCCCAAAAAACATAAAGGAAGAAAATTACATCACACAGTACAAATTCAACCCCTTAACCTCCTTAAAGATCTGCAAACTCTTTTTCGGGTTCGGAGCTTCGATGATTTTGGGTTCGGAATCTAGGGTTGGATCCTATGGGGTTTCGCCAGTGGCGGATAATCGTGACTGTAATCGAAATGGGTCAGATATCTTCCTGAAATCGGATCTGGATTTGGGGAATTGGGAAATGTGTAATAATTTTGGACCATTTGACAAAATTAGAGAATATTTGACTTAAAATTGGATGTAAAATTATTATTAGGTAAGAAATTTGTGAACATATAGTAAGAAATTCGGATATATAGTAAGAAAATTCTCCAGTGACCGAAAATATTTTTGGACATTAATAAGAAATTTCATACATATAGTATTTTTTTTCCGGTGACCTGAATTTTTTTGGACATTAGGTGAGAAATTTTTGGGCATCAGTAAAAATTCAGACATATGGTAAAAATTTTAATGTATAGTTAGAAACTTCTTGGTATTAAAAAAAAATAACACAGAAAAATATTTTTCGATGACGGAAAAAATTTCTGGCAGTCGGTGGCAGCAAGTGCAGGCGGCAACCACCTGCTGCCCAATTCACTATTATTATTTTTAATAATAATAATATTATTATATTACTATTATTATTTATTTATTTACCATTTATTTTTATTAGTTTTTTTTCATAGTAAGGTAGTGTGGTATATTCATGTTATAATTATGAACTATTTGATAAAAAAAAAATTATTTAATTTAAAATTAGATGTAAATTTAATTGCCACTTGAATAATTATTTAACAATTTCCTCCCTCCACCGAGCATTCCTCTGGTTTAGTTTACGTCTTTACTCATTTCCTTTATAAAAAAGAACTTATCGTATCAGTTACTTTGGCATTGCTAAAAATGATTAGATGAGAATTTTGTAATACTAGGAAAGATGTTTCTTTTAAAATTAATAATCATATTCAAAAATATAATGTATTTTAATTTATTAAAAAAAAAAAAGAAGAAGAAGAAAGAAGAATGGTTGAGGCAACAATAACTAGCGATGTAAGCTAATCAAGCCGTATCGAGTTTTTATGTTAGAACAACCTCGGATAAAGACAGTTGTCATGTACACGTAATATGCAAGCTTAATTAATTGAGAGTGGGAAAAATTAGTTCCAAGTTCCAACAGCAACAAACTACACCATATATATCATGATGTTTGCTTCACCGAAAGTTTGGATTACTCCCTACGTATATTACATTGTTGACTTTTATAAGGATTAAGAAAAAAATATTAGAAGTAACTAATATATAAAATATTTTTTTTAATTGGTCCTTATTTAATAAAATTTGTTAATTATAAAACTCATCTTAAATAATAATATAATAGTAATTAATGGACAAAATTTTGTTAAATATAAAAAATAAATTATATACTCCCTCCGTCCCACAAAAATAGCCCAATATTCTATTTTCGTCCGTCCTACAAGGATAGTCCAGTTACCATATTTAATATATTATTAATTTTCATTTTCACGTATACCCTTAATTGAAAAATACTAATTAAAATCTGTCTGAAATCAAGCGCAGGACCATCATTTTGGGGCGGAAGGAGTATTTTGTATCAAAAATGAATAATGATCTATATATATATATATATATATATATATATATATATATATATTTAAAAACGGAGATAGTAATAACTTAACAAAATTAATTCAATAAAATAATCAAACAGCAATTATCCTCGGAATTTGCGTGCAGAAAACTATGAATGCCTTAGTATAGATGGGTAAGATTTGGATGATCTACATTTCATATTATGAACTTAGGAGAGTAAAAGATGGGGATCGGATAGGAGAATTTTTCTATAGAACTATATAGGGCTCCATTACGGAGCCATATATAACACATGACATTCATCTCACTGTGTATTTATAAAAAAAGAAAAAAAATGATTAAAGGCTCAGATGAATGCCATGTCATTTATAGGATTTCATAATGGAGCCCTATCTGATTCTATAGAAGAACCGTCGGATAGGCACCCCAACAATTTATATATAGTCCGTGCATTAGTTTGGTCTTCGCAGACCGATATTATGAGCTCAAGATGATTCCCTTAAACGAGGTGGGTGTCCCAACATAGAATTTAGTAGAATTTAGAATTCTATAATAATCTAGGCGTCCTCAATTTGGATTTTTATGAAATACATAAAATTCTTTATTTCTCAACTTGGATTTTAATGGATTCTACGAAAATTCAGTGTTTTCAAACATTTTACGAATTCCATGAATTTCTTTTATAAGTGGATTTGAATGGATTTTCATAGAATTCTAAGGCATTTATGAAGAAAATATTCTATACAAAATCCAACTCCAACCCCTCGAAATTCGAATTCAATTTCCTAAAAATAGTAATAATAACAACAATAATAATAATATTGATAATATAATAGAATAAAATAATAGTACTATTACTACTACTAATAATATATTATTATTATTATTATTGAGTGAAAAAGAATAAGTATATTTTTCTCCCATGTATCTCTACCCACATATTATTTTATATATTCTTTTAAGCTTTCAATAAACTTGTACTAATTATCATTTTTGTATGACTATAATTTTAAATTAGTATTATTCTACAAATATGATTATTATTATTATTATTATTTTATATTTTCAGTTTATTCTAAGTTTTGTGAATAGTCACCATATACTTGCTTTGTAGTCTTTCGATTGCTAACATCTTTTTTTATGGATCACTTAGTAAAAAAAAATTGTCATTATAATATTTTACTGAAAATAAGAAGGTTTTTCAACACACACACACACACACACACACACACACACACACACACATATATATATATATATATATATATAGTGATTTCTTCTATTTTTCTTATACACCTTGAGAATTATTAGTTGATAAATATTTATTACCACATCTTGATAGATGCATTTTTATTTAAAAAATATGAATTATCTCCATCAATGTTATTTATAGTTGAATAATTATTTTAGCAATAATATTTTATAAAAAAAAGATTCATACTTGACCATGTCAAATTACATTTATATTAATAACTTTGTTCGAATACTTGCATTTTTTATGATTATGAAGTTATTATATTTACATAAACTCATTAATTATATGCTCACAAAATTCAACAAATTCCATTAGATTATTTTAAAATTCACACAATTCCATTATATAGGAATCCATAAAATTCCAATAGAATTCATAATAGAATCCTTAGAATTCTTTAAAATATATGGAATTCCAAATGCTTAAAAATCCTTCAAAATCAATGTTGAGGAACCCCCCCCCCCCCCCCCCTCATCGAAGAATTTACAACTACACCCCTCATTTGTTTTTCTAAATATTAATAATAGATACAACTTTCATACATTTAACAACCTAAGTTTCCTTCTTTATATTGGGCTACTGAATGAAGACCATCTCAACTACATTTGAGAGGTTCTACTATGTCATCTAAATTTTCTCCCTTCAAGCCTTAACGATGCTCAACCCAAGATTCATTGTTTTCCTTACACCCTGAAAGATCAAGCTAAGACATGGTCCATGTTCTTGACACCCGACTCTCTTTACCAATTGGGACATGGTTTTGTTAGGAGTAGAGTGCCCGACATTCCAATTAGATTGGATTTCATTCTACTTGTATAATGATTTTATTGGAATTATATTAATAAAGGCAACTTTCTTTATCTTATGTTTTCGCTTTTATTATAATTGCACGTATGATAAAGTCCTTACACCAATTTTAAACTGTGGGATATGATTGCGCATACGATGACAATCATGGAACATGTCTCTAAGGTTTCGGTCTTAAACTTGTTCCAAGTCAATGGGCTTTTTGAGATAGGACATTGAATAGCCCGGTAAGACTTTCGCATATGATGCATGCTTGTAAGATAAGGATGATGCATTCCATTAACATCAGCGTTGTGACGCGAGTGCATATATGTGGGTGCTTGTTGGAGAAAAAGTTTATTGAACATGACCCGATAGAAATTCTTAACTGGAAGATTTATCTGTCGAATAAGAATTTCCATATTGCAATAGTACATGATTAGTCCTTGACTTGAGGTACGATGGTAGCCTTGTGCACATTGTGCAATACTTAGATTTATCTTTTGATTGTCTGACAATCGTAAAAGGGGTATTTTGGGTATTGTATCGATGTGCATGGAGGTTTGTCTGTAGCCAACATAGAATTCGACACTTGTCTATGGACAAGAGAGTATCCTGTGGATTTTCATAGTTTGTGATTCAAAGACCTTGGATAGGGCACGATGAATATTGATTCATAAATGAATTACTTAAACTTGAAATGAAAATAATTAGGACTGTTTGGCAGGCGGATATCTCGGGATTCTCCCAGTATGAGAAACCATAAAAGACAGAACGACCTCATTTATTTCAAAAAGAGCCTTAGAATATTACAGATCTACCCCAACTGTTCGGGGGGAGGAGTTGATAGGACAATATGTATGCGTCAGACCTGGTTTGGGGTAGCTCTGACCCAGCGTAGTTAAACACATTACATGAGGTCTAGAACAGCTCTTTCTTAGAGAAAGATCTAAATAACACTCCTACTGACGTCAGGAATAGCAGGAAGAGGTGGTTATCGCCCATGTCCCCTCCTGAACGTAGCTATCTTGAGGAAATCACTAAGCTTGAGGATTATACCGAGCTGAAGTTTCGGGGACTGGAACAGGCAGACCTGGTTCTTTGAATCCTGTTGAAATCTCAGAGCTAAGATAACGGGGAGTTCAGGACAGACCTAGAACAGGGAAAGACCTGTTTCTCAGACTCTCTAGGGGGAGGCAAGTGGGACCACTTGTCAGAATTTGTTGCACAACGGCCCGAGATTCACGGCATGTGCTCCTGAGATCCCGGCTGGGGTCCCCACTAGGAAAAGTTATAAATATCTCAGCCCCTAGGTTGAGAGAGGTATGTCATTCTCTTGAGCCTTCTTGCTTTCCTTCTGAGAAAATACCTCAAACGCTTACTGACTTAAGCATCGTAGAGGTTTCCACCGAAAAACCACCGGTGGTCCTTTCTAACTCTTGTTTGTGGTGCAGATCAGGGAGGAGTTTAAGGTTCCAGGGGTTCTCAACCCAGGTCGACAGATACGTCGGCGATGGGGCCAGGAGAGACAGCACCATCGGTAGCGGCCGCGCCAGGCGCTACGCCGCCCCCACTCAGTAGATCCGTGCCAACTAAGGGTGGTTCATTTAACGAATCCTTCCTTTTTCAGCTCTCGGAGCTCATCGGCAAAGCCGTGGAGACGGCGGTAGAAAAGAAGTTCGCGGAGATGGTGGCGCCGCCATCCAACACACCACCAACACGAACTGTCCCGGTGGTGGGAACGGAACCATTGCGAGGACAGCACGCGGATTGGGCTCCTCTACAAGACAGGGAAGAGCACTTCTCCAACTCCGACAGCGAGACTTCAAGCCAGACTAATCCAGGTCTGGCTGAACAGATGCAGAGTTTGCAAAAAGAGGTGCGAGAATTCAAGAGGAAACTGACGAATGTTGGTGTCGTGCCAGCGTGGCGGGGCACTCCTTTCACCGAGGAGGTCATGCGTGATGACGTACCAGCTTCGTATCGCTCCTTGGGCTTTGAATATAATGGAACCACGGATCCGTGGGACCATCTCAGTCGCTTTGAGATCGCGGCAGCTCTACATAAATTTTCAGACACTGTTATGTGCTGGGTCTTCCCGATGACTTTTACTAAGTCGGCGCAGCTCTGGTTTAGCCAGTTACCGCCTCGTTCTATCAGTAACTTTGACGAATTCAGTTCGGCCTTCCTGCACCAGCTCACGAGCTGCAGGAAGTACCAGAAAATGCCGCTTGAACTTTTCAGCCTGAATCAGAAAGAGAACGAAAGCCTGCGTGCCTACATCAATAGGTTCACAACGGCTAAGTTAGAGGTACCTTCTGCGTCAGAAGAGCTGTTGGTAAACGCTCTGGCACAGGGCCTGAGGAGGGGAGAATTTTTCCAATCGCTGGTGGTGAAACCAGCTCTGAAATTTGGAGAGAGCGGAAAAGTATATCCATTTGGAAGAAGCTTTGAAAATCAAGGAGGAAGGAGAGAAGAAGAGGGAACGGTATGATAGAGATGAAAGGGCAGCAGCGAAGAAGCCCAGGCCAGATCTGTCTGGAGGGAGACCTCGTTTCGACAGATATACCCCTTTGGCGACGCTGCAAGGCAAAATTCTGCAGGCAATAGAGAGACATCCAGAGCTGAAATGGCCCAAGACGTACTCACAGAAGCCTAGGAAAGAAAGATCTGATCGATTCTGTCATTTCCATAATGAATATGGACACAATACCGATGAATGTACACATTTGAAAGACGAGTTGGAGAGAATGGTCTAGGCAGGGCATTTGAAAGAATATGTCCGCATGAGGAAAGAGGAGGCCAGATCTGGTCGTAGCAGCTACAATCATGCTCCTCAGAACAAGAGAGATCAGGATAGGGGGCGAACTGAAGGAAGAAGATCTGACCAGGCCCAGGTCATTCATGGAGAAATTCAGATGATCACCGGGGGAGAGCTGGAAGAGCATTCTAAGAGGACGCAACATAGTTATGTTCGAGCTGCTAAAGATTTGATTAGAAAGTCGAGAGAGGTGGGTCAGATGGCGTCTGCACCAAATATCTGTTTTGGGTCAGAGGATGGTGACGGTATTTTAGCGCCCCACATGGATGCCCTGGTGATAACGGCAACCATCGCTAATTATAACGTACGAAGAATTTTTTTTGGATACGGGAAGCTCTGCCGACATATTGTTCCTTGATTGCTTTAAACAACTAAAGTTAGACGTCGGATTGGAGGAGGTGACCACCTCCTTGGTGGGGTTTGCAGGGGGAGCCCTGAAACCATTAGGAGCAGTCAGGCTCCTCGTTACTTTAGGTGAAGAGCCCTATCGAGTGACCAGGACGGTGCGTTTCTTAGTAGTAGATGCGCCATCCTCTTACAACGTTATGCTTGGCAGACCTTCCCTAAGTCAGTTCCAGGCTGTAATCTCGGTTTTTCACATGAAGATGAAATTCCCTACTGAGGAGGGAAATGGCGAGGTGAGAGGTGATCAATACGCGTCGCGACAGACATACGTTGAGTGCATTAGACGGAATAGTGAGAAGAGGTTGAGTAAGAAAGCCTGGACAGAACAGCCACGACAAGATTTGGGAAGAAGAGAGGAAGGGTTGATGTTGGTGGAGATTGTTCCGGGTGATGAAAGTCGAATCCTACGTGTGGGAACAACGCTTAGCCCGGAGGTCTTGACGGACCTGGTGGCCTTATTGAGGGAGAGCGCGGATGTGTTCGCTTGGTCTCCCCAAGACTTGGTGGGGATTGACCCGGAGATGATGGAGCATTGCCTTAATATCAGCCCAGACGTGAAGCCAGTGAAACAGAAGAAACTGAACTTTGGACCTGAGAAGGAGGCCATAATTGAGGCTGAGGTAGAAAAATTATTAAAGGCTAAGCATGTCCAAGAAATACAATTCCCGGAATGGCTCTCTAATGCCGTGCTGGTCCCCAAAACTCAGGAAGACTGGCGGATGTGCATCGATTTTCGAGACCTTAACCGGGCCTGTTCAAAGGACCATTATCCCCTGCCAAGGATAGACCAGCTGGTCGATTCCACCTCTGGGTGTGAACTCTTAAGCATGATGGATGCTTCACAGGGCTATCACCAGATCAGGATGGCAAAAGAGGACTGGAAGCGAGTCAGTTTCATAATTCCCAAAGGAACATACTGCTATGTGGTTATGCCCTTTGGCCTCAAGAATGCAGGCGCCACATATCAGCGATTAATGGACAAGCCAGAGGCGTCGGGTAGGCTATTCAGGTGGATAATTGAGCTTAGCGAATTTGATGTGGCGTTCGAGGCTAGGACAGCAATAAAAGCTCAGGCGCTAGCCGACTTTATGCAAGAGATGACCAGCCCTTCTAATGAAGAACATGAGTGGACGGTCTTCACAGATGGTTCTATCAGTAACCAAGGTTGTGGAGCAGGAATTGTCTTAATAGATCCGACAGGGGTGTCGACGGAATATGCGATACGTTTAAATCAATCTCTATCCAATAACGCGGCAGAATATGAAGCCCTCTTGCGAGGAGTGCAGATGGCGCATGACCTAGGGGCAGAGCAAATCTGCGCCAAAGTGGATTCCCAGCTTGTTTGTAAGCAGATAAATGGAGAATTCGAGACTAGGGAAGATAGTATGCAGAGATATTTGGCAAAGTTTAGAGAGCTAGCAAGGCGCGTGAAATCTCTGACAGTTGCACAGATCCCAAGGGGAAGAAAATGGAAGATCCGACTACTTGGCGAAAGTGGCTAGCTCTGCCACCGATTGCAGGGAAAGGGTAATTACGTTACTAAGAGCGGATGCGGAATTCGATGCCGAGCAGATCTGCTCAGTAAGTGAAAAAAATGATTGGCGTTCCCCTATCATAGCTTATTTAGAAACGGGAGAGTTGCTAGAAGAGAAAAGAGAAATGGCAAAGGTAAGACTCAGATCTGCTCGTTTCTGTCTAGTCAAGGGGGCTCTGTTTCGGAGGGGGTTTGGAAGACCTTTGTTGCGATGTCTAGGCTCAGAAGAAAGTATCCAGGTCCTTAAAGAAGTCCACAAAGGGTGCTGCGGCAATCACATGGGAGCGCGGGCCCTGGCTAGTAAAATATTGAGGGCTGGATATTTCTGGCCATCATTAAGAAAAGAGGCCAAAATTTTCGTAAAAAGATGTGAGAAGTGTCAAAAGATGTCTCCCTTAACTCACCAACCGGTGGAAGAGCTGATGACAATGAGTTCTCCTTGCCCTTTTGCGAAGTGGGGAATCGATCTGGTCGGTCCCCTCCCAATGGCCCCAGCTCAAAAGAGATTCCTAATTGAAGCTGTGGATTATTTCAGTAAGTGGGTTGAGGCCGAAGCTCTGGCCAAAATAACAGAGGAAGTAGTGATGGGTTTCATATGGAAGAACATTGTGTGTCGTTTTGGGGTGCCAAGGGTGATAGTATCGGACAATGGGACCCAGTTTATGGGAGCAAAAATTACGGCCTGGTGCATTAAAATGAAAACTCAGCAGCACTTCACATCTATTTACCACCCACAAGCAAATGGCTAAGTTGAGGTAACCAATCGAATCCTGGTCCAAGGGCTCAAATCACGGTTGGAGAGATCTGGGGGCAAATGGGTAGAAGAGCTGAATGCGACACTTTGGGCATATCGCACGAACCCTAAAGAAAGCACGGGCGAAACCCCTTTTAGTATGGTTTATGGCATGGATGCCGTTGTCCCTGCGGAGATTAGCCTCGAAACCCATCGAATACAGAGCTATGACGAAAAACAAAATGAAGAGTTGATGCAAGATGCATTAGATTTGATTGAGGAAAAAAGAGAACGGGGGATGGTAAAAATGGAGCATGTACGAGGGCGTATCCGAGCAGCTTACAACAAGACGGTTCGTAAGAGATGCTTCCAGGTGGGAGACCTGGTGTTAAGAAGAGCTGACTTAGGGAAAACAAAAGGAAAGTTGGAGGCCGCATGGCAGGGGCCGCTCCGCGTCGTGCAGACCTTGCCAGGAGGAGCATACAAACTAGAAGAGATGGATGGCACCGAAATTCCCCGGGCCTGGAACATAAGCAATTTACGAAAATTCTATGCATAGATTGTATTTCCTTGTTATTTATCTATCCTATTGAATAAAATTGCAGGTTTAGCTGATTTAAACATGTGTGCATATTTAAGCCAGGATTGGCTAAGGATGGATGTCCTCAATTTTTTCTGACCTGATTGTCAGTTCAAGCCAGGATTGGCTAAGGACGGATGTCCTCGATTTTACCTGACCTGATTGTCAGTTTAAAGCCAGGATTGGCTAAGGACGGATGTCCTCAATTTTTTCTGACCTGATTGTCAGTTCAAGCCAGGATTGGCTAAGGACGGATGTCCTCAATATTTCCTGAACTGATTGTCAATTTAAAGCCAGGATTGGCTAAGGACGGACGTCCTCGATTTTACCTAACCTGATTGTCAATTTAAAGTCAGGATCGGCTAAGGATGGATGTCCTCGATTTTTTCTGGCCTGATTGTCAGCTTAAAGCCAGTATTGACTAAGGGCGGATGTCCTCGATTTTCCTGACCTGATCGTCAGCTCACGATCAAGATGGACCAGAAGTGACTGCCCCATGATTTTCCTGAACTAACAATCAGCTTGGGTACGCGAATAAAGAATGAAAGCCCTATGAGGTAAATTCTGAATTGCTAAAACGCTGATATAATAAGCATACGATAGATTAGCTCGAGCAAGTAAAAGGTTGATTCATAGTTTGATCAAAACTGGAAAGTTTGTATGAAAAGCATAAAATTCATGTATTTCATTAATTGCTACACAAAAAACAGGTTGCCCACACCTCCTACGAAGGTTGGCAACTTTGGTTACATAAATTTGCAGGAAACAGAAAATATAAAACCCAGATATTCATCTGGGCGAAGCACGCCGATCTGAGGCCAAAGCTCGGCGAGCTCGCCAGAGCTCACGCTCGGTCTCATGCAGCCGGCGGCGATATTTGTCAGATCGATCGGCAAGGGCATGAGCTTCGCCGGCAGCGACGGTTAGTCGATTCACAGATTCGGCTAGATCCGCCTTCTCCTCCTGGAGTTGACGGTTAACTTGCCGGAGTTCAGCCCACTCTCTTTTGTAGAAATGTTTCTTCTGACGTTTCCTCTCCAGCAGCTGGTAGAGATAACCAACTTTCTCCTTGAGCACGACCAGTTGATCGGAAAGCTTGAATTTCTCCACAACTAGGGAGATGTTTTTTCTCTTCACCGTATTGAGTTCTTTGATCAAAGGAGAAGAAGACATTTTTCAGACGATTGATGAAAAATAATGAAGCATGAATATATGTATTTATAAAGAAAGCAAGCACGTGCCAGGGAATAAAAAGTACTAGGGTTTCCGGAAAGACAGGAAACCCTAGAAGGCCAAAGGTCACAATACGACAAAACACATTTTCATTCATCAAGAAGAGTTCAGTACAACGATGTTTTGTTACATGCAATAAAACAGATCAGCCACACAGGCCATAACTACAGATCTGTCCCTGAGAAAACATAAGGAGAATTAAGCAGACAGGCTCCCTGGGCTGACCCCCCCTTCTTCCTCACGCTTGATCTGGAGCTTGAGACGCCTCTGTAAAATCTTTCGCGAACTGCGTGAACTCTTCCAAGTCACCTAAATTGGCGAAGGTTGGGGAATTGGCCACAACCATCGCTAACTGTTCGGGGGGAGGAGAAGACGCTGAGGAAGAGGAACAAAAGGTCTGGCGAATGTGGTCGGCAAAAGCCAGATCATCCAGCAGATGGAGGCGGTCGTCTTCAGCAGCATAAGTGAAGGAGGTAGGCTCAGACGCACCAGTAATAGGGGCAGCTCGGTTAAAAGGCAGAGAAGGATTCTCGGATACCCATTTGGCATGAGCGTCCACGCCGAGAAGGAAGAATGCCTCCGCCTCGGGAACCAGCAGGTCATAAAGCTTGAGCGATTCTAGAATAGCCTGGCGTGTAGTAGCCCGAGTTAATTGGATCAAGCGAAGGCCTTCCTCAGAGTTCAGGAATCCGAGCCTCCCTTTTGCTTCTCCCTCCGTGAGACCTTTCACCTCTCCATCGGTCTCGCCCTCAGCCCTGGCCTTTTTGGCCCTCTCCTTGAGCTTCTTGAGTTCCTCCTCGTGCAAAATGGCCTGAGCACGGGCCCTGCCCTCCACCTCCTGCTGCGTCTTCTTCGACTCCGCTAGCTCCTCCTTGATCGTAGCCAGCTCTGCTTTGAGCATCTCCGCCTCGCCGTCAAGGCCATGACACTTGGCCAATAGCTCCCTCCTCTGTTTTTTCAAAATCTTGATCTCCGTTCTCAGATCTGTTTGGAGTAAAGAGCTGCGCGTCCGGGCTAACAGAGAGGCCCTGAACACCACCGTCTAGAGGATAGAGCAGAGGAAAGTTAGCCAAAAACTTATGAGAAGGGGATAAGAGGCATATGGTGAGTGCTTTAACTGTGCTTCTGACCGGCAGAAGGCTTCTACCAGTTCGGGATCGGACATCTTGTCCACGGTCCGGCGATCAGCGGTGGGAGCTAAGCCCATCATGAACTGCCTAGCAACTTCACCTGGGCAGTTCAGGACAGACCTGTTGAAGAAGATCTGGTTAGGGTTAGAGGGGACCTGAAAGGCTTGGGGGGCTACCTCAGGGATGACTTCTGGCTCAGACCTCTTCCTTTTTCGCTTCTGCAGCTGCTCTTCTTTAGGACCTTCAGAAAGCGGGATCCCTTGGACTGGGGCACTCAGCTCAGGTGCGGCTCTCCTAGATGGCTTTGGATTCTTTCTTATTGTCCCAGAGGGAGGAACGGTAGCAGGAATGACCTGGATCTTCTCCTGGGCTACATTCCACAGGAAGTGCGGCCAAGGTGACCTCCTCCGGAGTAGGAGAAGCTCGGGAGGATTCTCCCAGTAGGCTCTTCTGACCAGCGCTGGCGGCCTTCGCTGCCTTGGCTTCCAAACGTGCCTGCAACATATTCACTAGAACAGGAAGATAGAGCTGTTAGTACTTATCAATGGTGAAGTTACAAGGATAAACGAACGGGCGGCGTGAAATAATACCAATGCGATCGGGTAGGGGACCGCTCTGTTGTTGTGTTATGAAGAAGTTTAGGAGGTCAGGTTTGAGGACTTTAGTGATGTCCATGGGCTTGGAGCTGAGGGTTGCTATTTTTTGGGCTACGTGAGGAGGCCTTTCACCCCGCGGTAGGGAGGCCTGCTGTGGAAAGAGATCGATGGAGACAGGAGAAAAACCCCAATCTCCAGAACACTGGACGAAGAAGAACTTCTTCCTCCAGGCCTTATGGGATGTAGGCAGACCAAACAAGAAAAGGACGTCTGGTCTGGCAGAAAGATAGAAAAAGCCTGAGGAACTCTTAGCCAAGAAAAGAGAATAAAAGAGTTGGGTCGTGGGAGTTATCCCGGAATATTGGGCTGCTAGATGAAAACCCGCCATTACCCGGAAAGCATTATGGAGAAATTGATGTACCGGAATCTGGTACATCCGGGAAACAGCAAGGATGAAAGGGTGGACGGGAAGGCTTAAGCCGGCGTGGAATTGATCCACATAGAAGGTTAAATGTTGCGGCGGAGGGGCAAAGGCTCTCTCGTCCGGTGATGGACTGGTGAAAATAAAATCGTTGGTAATATTAAAGGTGGCACGGATGTCTCGCAAGGTTTGATTACTAACTATAGAGGAGATATTGTCAGCAGGGGGATTTGGGGGAATTACGGGGGGTCTCCCTAAGGATACCGGAAACCCCTCTTGGGGAGCCGCCGGAGGCGACTCAGAAGAAGAAAAATTTACAGTGGAGGTAGAGTTCTCCGGCGCGGCGGATGAACTCCCCCTGGTAGAATCAGATGGAAGAGGAACTACAGACATGATTAAAAGGGATGAGAGGGTACCTGGTTGTAAGATAGCGAAAGCTGAACGAAAGTGGAGCGGAGTTGTAAAATCGTCGGGATTTTGAGAGGGGAGAGAAATTCGGGATGCTGAAAAGATAGAATGTGAAAAGTGAAGAGAGAGAGAGAGAGGGAATATGGAGGGACAAAAAGAAAGTTAATGAATTTGAAAATCGGAAATCGAGGAGGGCGGGATTTGATGGGATCCCCGCATTTAATGTAAATAGTACTTTGCGTGGTGAGCTGGAGCGTTAACCGCCCTAGGTCAAATCACACGCCACCACGTTGTCAGTTACGGAAAAGACGCGTGGGAACAAGGACCTTTCGGTGAGACAAACCGACACCACTAATGCAAATAATTAGGACTGTTTGGCAGGCGGATATCTCGGGATTCTCCCAGTATGAGAAACCATAAAAGACAGAACGACCTCATTTATTTCAAAAAGAGCCTTAGAATATTACAGATCTACCCCAACTGTTCGGGGGGAGGAGTTGATAGGACAATATGTATGCGTCAGACCTGGTTTGGGGTAGCTCTGACCCAGCGTAGTTAAACACATTACGTGAGGTCTAGAACAGCTCTGTCTTAGAGAAAGATCTAAATAACACTCCTACTGACGTCAGGAATAGCAGGAAGAGGTGGTTATCGCCCATGTCCCCTCCTGAACGTAGCTATCTTGAGGAAATCACTAAGCCTGAGGATTATACCGAGCTGAAGTTTCGGGGACTGGAACAGGAAGACCTGGTTCTTTGAATCCTGTTGAAATCTCAGAGCAAAGATAACGCGGAGTTCAGGACAGACCTGGAACAGGGAAAGACCTGTTTCTCAGACTCTCTAGGGGGAGGCAAGTGGGACCACTTGTCAGAATTTGTTGCACAACGGCCCGAGATTCGCGGCATGTGCTCCTGAGATCTTGGCTGGGGTCCCCACTAGGAAAAGCTATAAATATCTCAGCCCCTAGGTTGAGAGAGGTATGTCATTCTCTTAAGCCTTCTTGCTTTCCTTCTGATAAAACACCTCAAATGCTTACTGACTTAAGCATCGGAGAGGTTTCCACCGGAAAACCACCGGTGGTCCTTTCTAACTCTTGTTTGTGGTGCAGATCAGGGAGGAGTTTAAGGTTCCAGGGGTTCTCAACGTTAGTCATATTTTTGGGTTGAAACAATACACAAGTTGGGACAAAAGCTCGACCTTAAGGGAGAGCAAAAGTTGCCAACATGTGAGTCATGCCTTAAAGGAAAGATGACTAAATCACCATTTGTTGGACAAGTGGAACGAGCCAAAGGTCTGTTGGATTTGATTCATACAGATGTATGTGGTCCTCTAAGTGTTAGTGCGAGAGGGAACTATCACTACTTCATAACCTTTACTGACGATTATTCTAGGTTTGGTTATGTATACCTCATGAGGTATAAATCTGAGGCCTTTGAAAAGTTCAAGGAGTTCAGATGTGAAGTAGAGAAACAAACTGGTCGTAGTATTAAAACTCTTCGATCAGATCGAGGAGGTGAATACTTATCGACAGAGTTTCTTGATTATCTAAGAGAGAATGGTATTCTCTCACAGTGGACTCCTCCCGGAACTCCACAATTGAATGGAGTTTCGGAGCGTAGAAATCGAACTTTATTGGACATGGTTCGATCAATGATGAGTTGCACTTCCTTACCTCTTTCATTCTGGGGCTATGCCTTAGAAACGGCGGCATACCTATTAAATAGGGTGCCAAGTAAAGCCGTACCCGATACACCCTATGAAATATGGTATGGGAAGTCACCTTCCTACAAATACCTAAAAGCATGGGGGTGTGATGCTTACGTGAAGCGTCAAGTGGGAGATAAGTTGGATATGAGATCCATCTTATGTAAGTTTGTGGGGTATCCAAGAGAGTCTATAGGATACTATTTCTATGACCCTTCGGAACAAAAGGTGTTTGTTTCGAGGAATGCTACTTTCCTTGAAGAAGAGTTTCTTTCTGAAAGGGGTGGCGGAGTTGTAGAACTTGATGAAGTTCAAGAACCACAAAGTATCCCACAGGTTACCGCAAATAGCACACCAGCTGAGGCTGGACCATCTGTAGCACAACCTCTTCGAAAATCCTTAAGGGTTTCAAGGGCTCCTGAGAGGATGAACCTTTTGTTAGAGAACAAAGAAGAGGGACTCCTTTTGGATAGTGATCCAAGAAGCTATGAAGAGGCAATGTCTGACATTGACTCGAAAAAATGGCAAGAAGCAATGCAGTCCGAAATGGACTCCATGTACTCCAACAAGGTATGGACCTTGGTGGACCCACCACAGGGAATTGTTCCCATTGGCTGCAAATGGGTCTACAAGCGGAAGCTTGGAGTAGATGGAGAGGTAAGTACCTTTAAAGCACGTTTGGTTGCAAAAGGTTATACTCAGAAGCAAAGGCATTGATTATGAGGAAACCTTTTTCACCAGTAGGGATGCTTAAGTCCATTCGGATCCTGTTAGCCATAGCTGCGTATTATGACTACGAGATATGGGCAAATGGATGTGAAGACTGCTTTCCTTAATGGAAATATTAAGGAAGAGATATATATGAAGCAGTCAGAGGGCTTCATATCCAGTGGGAGTGAGCAACAGGTTTGCAAACGAGATCCATTTATGGTCTCAAACAGGCTTCGAGGAGTTGGAACATCAAATTTGATGAAATGATCAAAATGTTTAATTTTCATAAGAATTCAGATGAACCATGTGTCTATAAGAAGGTTAGTGGGAGGGCAGTTACTTTTGTTGTACTCTATGTTGATGACATTCTACTCATTGGGAATGATGTAGGGGTGTTGCAATCAACGAGGACTTGGTTGTCTAAGCAGTTCTCCATGAAGGACTTGGGAGAAGCATCTTTTATCCTTGGGATAAAGATCTATCAAGATAGATCACGAAAGATGATCGGACTATCCCAGTCCATGTACATAGACAAAGTGCTAAAAAGGTTTAGCATGGAGGAGTCCAAGCGTGGATACCTCCCAATGAGCACTGTTCCACTTTCTAGGGCTATGTCTCCAAAGACACCTGAAGAAAGAGGAAAGATGGCTCGTGTACCTTATGCATCCGCGATTGGGAGCATTATATATGCAATGTTATGTACTAGACCTGATGTCGCACATGCTCTGAGCGTCACGAGTAGATATCAGTCGAATCCAGGTTTCGAACACTGGAGCGTCGTTAAGAAGATCTTTAAGTACTTGAGAAGAACTAAGGATATATTCTTGATATACGGCAATGGAGAATTGAAACTAGAAGGATACACTGATTCTAGTTCTCAATCCGATGTAGATGACTCAAAGTCAATGTTTGGATATATATTCACCTTGAATGTAGGAGCAGTCAGTTGGAAAAGTTCCAAACAAGAGACGACTACAGACTCTGTTACAGAGACTGAATATATTGCTGCATCAGATGCAGCAAAAGAGGCTGTTTGGATGCGGAACTTTATCCAAGGGTTGGATGTAGTTCCGTCCGCTATTGACCCAACAATAATTTATTGTGACAACAATGGGGCTATAGCGCAAGCAAAAGAACCGAGATCTCATCCAAGATCCAAACACATCTTGAGGTGATACCACCTGATTAGAGAGATCATTGGTAGAGGCGACGTTGTTGTGGATCGAGTCGCTTCGGCAGAAAATGTAGCAGACCCTATGACTAAGCCCTTAGCACAAAAGGTATTTGACGGGCATCTTGAGAAGATGGGGCTAAAATACATGGGCAATTGGCACTAGGGAAAGTGGGAGATTGTTATAGTAGAGTGCCCGACGTTCCAATTAGATTGGATTTCATTCTACTTGTATAATGATTTTATTGGAATTATATTAATAAAGGCAACTTTCTTTATCTTATGTTTTCGCTTTTATTATAATTGCACGTATGATAAAGTCCTTAGACCAATTTAAACTATGGGATATGGTTGCGCATACGATGGCAATCATGGAATATGTCTCTAAGGTTTCGGTCTTAAACTTGTTCCAAGTCAATGGGCTTTTTGAGATAGGACATTGAATAGCCCGTTAAGACTTGCGCATATGATGCATGCTTGTAAGACAAGGATGTTGCATTCCATTAACATCAGCGTTGTGACGCGAGTGCATATATGTGGGTGCTTGTTGGAGAAAAAGTTCATTGAACATGACCCGATAGAAATTCTTAACTGGAAGATTTGTCTGTCGAATAAGAATTTCCATATTGCAATAGTACATGATTAATCATTGACTTGAGGTACGATGGTAGCCTTGTGCACATTGTGCAATACTTAGATTTATCTTTTGATTGCCTGACAATCATAAAAGGGGTATTTTGGGTATTGTATCGATGTGCATGGAGGTTTGTCTGTAGCTAACATAGAATTCGACACTTGTCTATGGACAAGAGAGTATCCTGTGGATTTTCATAGTTTGTGATTCAAAGACCTTGGCCAGGGCACGATGAATATTGATTCATAAATGAATTACTTAAACTTGAAATGAAATCACAGTTATTAAATCAATTGACTTTCGACTTATAAATCCATGCCCAAGATTTAATCGGGAAACTAGTTGTCGAAAGGATCGTACATGTATGATATATATATATATATATATATATATATATATATATATATGTGTGTGTGTTGTGTGTGTGTGTGTGTGTGTGTATGTGTGTGTGTGTGTGTGAGTGAGGAGAGAGAGAGAGAGAGAGTACACCAATTATTTTTTTGATACAATAAATGTACAGTAATTAAAAATAATAAATTTATTTACATAAAGATAAATATACATCAATATAAAGATATATTGCATCACGTATAGGTGTATGTGTCATCTTTTAGGGATGAGATATTGACATCCATTGTGTTATAAAAGTGCCCCATAAAAAATAAAGTACCAAATAAACCCTCAACAATAAAAATAAATAAACAACCAAAAACACAAAGTATAGAGACCCGCCCACCACCTCCCCCAAATTTGTCACGGCTGCCCCTACATCTACCATGGATGCCTCCTTCTAACTCACAAACACAATAGCATATAGATGAGAAGTTGTGGAACCACCAAACAACCAACCACAACCGAATACGCTAGATAATCCAAATCGACCACGCTCCAGTGTGTTGAGGTTACATTCGACCGTCGATGGCGAACAACCTGCTCACATTCGGGATTCCAGACTCGAGCGCCCATTCGGAAACCGAATTCGAACACTATTTTTCTTTCTTTGAGGTGGGATTTTTCTTTGATGCCTCTAGGCCATTTTCCAACGACATTCGAGCTTCCACCTCTCTTTTTTTCTCAGAAGTTTTAGTTGGGATTTTTGTAATATTTTAATTATTTTTTAAATAGATTTTGTTTGATGTGGTTTTCTCTTTCAATCCCTCCA
>BMAC01000452.1:33371-50964 GCA_014905375.1 Phtheirospermum japonicum | reverse complement strand
TGGAGGGATTGAAAGAGAAAACCACATCAAACAAAATCTATTTAAAAAATAATTAAAATATTACAAAAATCCCAACTAAAACTTCTGAGAAAAAAAGAGAGGTGGAAGCTCGAATGTCGTTGGAAAATGGCCTAGAGGCATCAAAGAAAAATCCCACCTCAAAGAAAGAAAAATAGTGTTCGAATTCGGTTTCCGAATGGGCGCTCGAGTCTGGAATCCCGAATGTGAGCAGGTTGTTCGCCATCGACGGTCGAATGTAACCTCAACACACTGGAGCGTGGTCGATTTGGATTATCTAGCGTATTCGGTTGTGGTTGGTTGTTTGGTGGTTCCACAACTTCTCATCTATATGCTATTGTGTTTGTGAGTTAGAAGGAGGCATCCATGGTAGATGTAGGGGCAGCCGTGACAAATTTGGGGGAGGTGGTGGGCGGGTCTCTATACTTTGTGTTTTTGGTTGTTTATTTATTTTTATTGTTGAGGGTTTATTTGGTACTTTATTTTTTATGGGGCACTTTTATAACACAATGGATGTCAATATCTCATCCCTAAAAGATGACACATACACCTATACGTGATGCAATATATCTTTATATTGATGTATATTTATCTTTATGTAAATAAATTTATTATTTTTAATTACTGTACATTTATTGTATCAAAAAAATAATTGGTGTACTCTCTCTCTCTCTCTCTCCTCACTCACACACACACACACACATACACACACACACACACACACACAACACACACACATATATATATATATATATATATATATATATATATATATATATATATAAATGTAGAGAAAAATCTTTTTTACCTCCTGAACTATAGTCATTTTGACACTTTGCCTCCTAAACTTTTTTTTCGTGCAATTACCTCCTAAACTGTACGAATTTTGCACTTAACCTCCTGAACTCTCATTTTTTGTTGAAATTCTAGCCGGATCTCACTAGTGTGCATGCACGCTAACATATAAGTGGTGAAATTGACTTTCCATCTCTTCCTCATGACTCCCACTCAAAATAATGGCACATGAACACTATGTATGTTCCAAATTCTACGTGTATACATATATTAATGTGAACATTATTTTAACAAGTCACATGAGTGCTCACGTGCCATTATTTTGAGAAGGAGTCATAAGTAAGAGATGAAAAGTCGGTTTTACCCCTTATATGTAAGCGTGCATGTCACACGAGTGAGATTCGACCAAAAGTTCCACCAATAATTGGAGTTCAGGAGGTTAAGTGCAAAATTCGTACAGTTTAGGAGGTAATTTGCACGAAAAGAAAATTTAGGAGGCAAAGTGTTAAAATGGTCATAGTTCAGGAGGTAAAAAAGATTTTTCTCTTAAATGTATTAATATAGTTATATGCTTAGTGTGTGTGTGTATATATAAATGTATTAATGTAGTTATATGCTCATGTATATTTATATTTAATGTAATGAATGTACATAAAATTTGTAATTAATGTATCTTTATCACTGACTGTAGGGAGGTTTTCATGCCTAAAAAAATGTCATTTGTCCGTCCGTCCGTTCGTCCGTCTATCCCTTTTTCATTTTTCATTGAAGTACAAATCCTTCATTACTTCTCCACCCCAACCCATATATTCTGACGTCCATCCCCTTTTTCATCACAACCCAAATTCTTCATTATTTATCCACTTAACCCAATCGAACTTCATGCCCACTTTGGCTCTTTCCAGAATTTGATCACTAGTTTCACCACCCAGCTCGCTCGTGTCTCCACCATGTATGTGTGTGCACGCTGCACTCACGAGGGAGATGATTGAAATGAAATTGTGAGGTATTCTACATCTAGGGATTATTTTTAAATTGCATTTACTTCTCTCCTACCACACAAAAGCCTCAACAAATTGCCAACAAATCTCCCATTTTTCTAGCAATTCAGATTCCCAATTTCAAATTCTCTTCAGGCAACGACATCCAATGTATATCTCGCAACCCTTGATTTTCTCACATAATGTATGATTATATTATACCCATCATTTCTTTCCTCTATTTAAATCTTTAGCTTTCATAATAGTTTCTACCATCTTTATTCCATTCATTATTAGTAGATTCTTTTTATAATATCAAACTCTAACATCATACGACTGCATTGTTGTTAAAGGCAAAACTTTTTCAATTTGGCATTCATATCACCCGAGGAGCACTATCGACCCGATTATGTTGCTCGTATCACTTCATAGAAAAGCAATCGGTGTGCCTCTAGTGGGTTCTAAGCTTTCTAAGTACGCTGTTAACTCCAAGATCATGCACTTGATAGACAAACTAAAGGAACCTCTTTTTCTCTTTTTCCTTTTTTTTAACTAGTCTTCTTTAGCTACATCTTGTTTTCAATTCCTTTTCTTAAGATGCCTTAAATTTTCAAGTATTTACCCTAATATCTATTAGGTTTTCTAGTGAAATGAGTGAGATTCTACTTTGTGATGTTTCTGGTGGGAATTTATGAATATTTCTTTTAGGTTCTAAGATGAATGGTGATCATAATACGTTTCTTTGATCAAGAATTCGATGTATATGGACAAAGTACTTGATTTACATATCAAAATGAGTAATGTAAATACACCAAACATCATGGGAATCATTACAAAAGAATACAAAAATGCTGATGGAAATTACCGACGGGTAGCATTCCGTCGGTAAAAGTTCGGCATTACCGACGACTGAAATTACCGACGGACATAGTCCCTCGGTAGATTTATCCGTCGGTAAGTTCTTGGGAAGTTGGCGGCAATTAAGCCCGCCCAATATGCCGACAGAACATGTTCGTCGACAGTTTTCTAAAGCAATTCAGACTTTATATGCCGACGCAAACAAAGCCGTACACAATGCCGATTTTTATTTACTGAAGGATTCTTCCTGTCATAAATGGCAAATATTTTTACCGGTGGAAATATCGACGGCTCTATATCCATCGATAAACTTCATAAAACTGCAGCGGGCGCTGAAGTTTCCTTCATTCGCAGACAAACAACCAAGAAAAATAAAATCGCTAGAGCCAGAGAAAGGATAGGGAGAAGGGAGAAATTGTTGCCACCGACACACGCCGGAGCACTGCCACCGTCATATATTAAGGTATGTTAGCTTTTTAATTTAAAATGATTTTTTTTAATTTACGGTATTGATTTATTTAATTTGTAACTCAATTTAGTGATTACTGTTTGGTTCAATTTATAATTTATGGTTTTAAGTTACGATTGAAGGGTTGAATTAGGCTATAATTTAGGGTTTACAGATTGAATTTAGGAATTTGGTTTTGAGATATTTAATGAGGGGTTCAATTTTGGGTTATTTATCACATTCTTAAAATAATGGGGTATTTATTTGAGATTTTTTAAACTTTCAAAATTTCAGAGTTAAACAACGAGTGTTTGACATTGCTAAAATTAAAAGATTTAAATTCAATTATAAAAGTCGCAAAAGATAAAATGCTTTTTTCTAAATAACTCTAATAAACTTAAATACAACGAGGAACTCGAAATATATATATATATATATATATATATATATATATATATATATATATATATATATATATATATATATATATATATATATATATATAATGGTGAGAACAAATCCCTAGGTGAAAAGTCGAAATTGGGGTCCGCGGGGACCGATGTTAGAAAGTCAAAACACTCCGATTCAAATGGGGTGGAAAGAAAAATCGAAGCCAGTAAAGAGGAAAATAAGTCGATTTTTAGTTGTAAACTAAGTTTCTTGGCAAATCTCGGCATGATGGTCATATTTAGGCAATTTCCGATATGTATTTTGGCCAATTCCCAATATTTTTGTCAATTTACGGTAATCAAAAATTAACAAAATACATAATCGAGAATTGACAAAATTTTGGGAAGTGATAAAAATACATATCGGAATTACACAAAACATTGGGAATTGATGAATTCCTTAATTTGATCAATTTCAAAATTTAACAATTGCAGGATTTGACCAAAACACATATCGACGAATTGCTCAAAATACAGAGAATTGACCAAGACACATATCAGGTGTTGACAAATTTCAAGAATCGACAAATACTTAGTTAGTTTCTCTTTTTTTCGCACTGTCCTCAACATGAATTACTAAAATTAGGTAAATAAATTTGAAATCTCCTCAATTTTCTTTTTTGACATCCCACAATTTTTGGGAAAAAATGAAGGGTGAATTTTTTTTTAATATCAGTTTTGTGGGAAGATGAAAAGACAAATTGAGTGAGGTGGGAACGTGTGTGGTAGGGTTATAGAGTAGATAAATAGGCAAGAATAAATAAAAATTTAAGAGAGAAAATAAATTTATTATAAAAGCAGTGAAAAAAAAGAATCTTTGTTATATTATATTCGTGTTTTAAACTTTTTCCATTTTGTGAATATATCCATGACGTATTATATGACATGAGAACTGGGGTTTATTAAATAATTGATATAAATTAAAAATTGATAAAATAATACGACTTCAAAAAAATTTAAACTTTGAGTCGGGACGCTAATCACAAACGCGTCCCACCCATTAAAATTAAATAAAAAAATGAAAAATCGGAACGCTATTGACAAATGCGTCCCAGACTATTTTAAATTTAAAAAAAAGTTTTGTGGCCGTTTAAAAAAAAAATTGGGGGCGGGACGCGTTTGACATCCGCGTCCCGGGTGGATTTTGTAAAAAAAAAAAAATTGAATGCGGGACGCGGATGTCAGATGCGTCCTAGCCCAATTTGTAAAAAAATAAAAATAAAAGAATTCTGCTATGTAACCCTAATTCATCCACCCAGCAACACAACAACACATAACATCAACACATTTCTCCTCCAAGCAACAAGCAGCAGCCTCAGCTTCCAAGCTTCTCTAAATTCTCCAATCTTCAAGCTTCAAGCTCCAGGCTTCAAGTTAAGGTAATTTCTTACTCCAAGTTTTAATTTATTTCAAATTATTAGTTATTTTATAAAATTTTAATTGATTGCACTTAGAAATAATCAATTATTGTTAGGTGAATGAATTATTCATTTGTTGTGAAATTGAGTTTAGTTGTTAATTTTTTTGTATATATTGAATTTATATGTTTGTGAATTTTAGTTGTGAATACTTATGAAATTTTATTTGATTTGTTAGTGAGAAAAATGTTAATTATGTGAAATTTTGAATTTATTAATTTTGTGTTTAGTTGTTAATTATTTATGAAAATTGATTTTATTTACTTGTGATGAAATTATTAATTATGTGAAAATTTGAATTTATAATTCTTATTTATGTGAAAATTTAAATTTATTCGTTTCTTGTTTAGTTTTTAATTATTTATTAAAATTAATTTTATTTGTTTATGAGGAAATTATGAAAATGTTAATTTATTCATTTTGTGTTTAGTTGTTAATTATTTACAAATATTGAATTTATTTATTTGTGAAAAGATTTTTAATTACACGAATATTTGGAATTATTTAATTTGTGAGAAATTATTAATTTTGTGAAAATCTAAATTTATTCTTTTCTTGTTTATTTGTTAATTATTTATTGAAATTGATTTTATTTATTTATGAGAAGATTATTAATATTGTGAAAATTTGAATTTATTCATTTTGTATTTAGTTGTTATTTATTTATGACTATTGAATTTATTTATTTGTGAAAAGATTCTAATTACGTGAATATTTGAAATTATTTAATTTGTGAGACAATTGCTAATTATGTAAAAATTTTAATTTATTTGTTTTGATGTTTTGTTTTTAGTTGTTAATTATGTGAATATTTGAATTTACTCTCGGTGCATTTGTATATTTTAGAAGTAATCGCACATATGGCGAATATTTCTTCTGGCAATGATTATGACATGTATGCATCAATTCTACGAGATGAGGGTGGAAGAACTACTAAGTGGGATGGCAAGACAACACAATTCATCAAAATACGAGTTGCAATTATTTAAGTGAATAGACAACACAATGACACATCAATAGTAGTTGGTAAAGGTGCATTTCATTGATGTGTGTGTGTGTGTGGATAATAGTTTTTAGTGTTCTGTGACATTTATTGGGATGACAAGACAACACAATTCATCAAAATACGAGTTGTGCAATTATTCAAGTGAATAGACAATACAATGACACAACAATAGTAGTTGACAAAGTTGTATTTCATTGATGTGTGTGTGTGTGTGGACAATAATTTTTAGTATTCCGTGATATTTATTGGGATGACAAGACAACACAATTCATCAAAAGACGAGTTGTGCAATTATTCAAGTGAATAGACAACACAATGATACAACAATAGTAGTTGGCAAAGTTGCATTTCATTGATTGTGTGTGTGTGTGCGTGTGAGTACGTACGTGTGTGTGTGTGTATGTGTGTATATATATAGGATTAGGTTCAAATGAGTACCATGTTTCTATATGTGAATCTAAGGTCAATTATGGGCCTTAGATCAAATTAAATGGATGGATCATATTTTTTTTGTGTATTTCCTTATTTAATTAAAAATATTAGGGTTGTATAATAAAAGCACTACTGGTGTATATAATAGAAAATATTAATAAAGCACTGTGATTGTATAATAAAATCACTGCTGGTATATAATAAAAGTACTAGTTCGCAAGTTCGCATATAATGACATGGTTCCATTTGAACTCACCCCTATGTATATATATATATATATATATATATATATATATATATATATATATATATATATATATTATATATATATATATATATATATATATATATATATATGTACACCACACACACACAAGAACAATCAATAAAACTTAAGTAAATAGAATTTCTAATTGTCTTTTTCTTTGTGAAAAAGATAAAAACTAATGCTAACTGGGATGAAAACCATCCCGATGTAAGAAGAATTCGAGAGAATTACTATAATCCTGAAAGAACCCCATGGACCATGCCCATGGAACGAGTAATTCTTGATTTTTTAATCTCTCATAAATAAAGTGTTGAAAGGGGAGCAAAAAAGGAGATAGAAGTTTAACTGTTATGCAGGTAACAAATGTACTCCAAGGGAGTTTCGCATTTTCACCTTCGGTCGAGGATGTTAGTCAGAGGATCCAGGAAATGGATATGAGGTACAATTTGTGGGAGATCATGTTTGCTGAGTTTGGAGTTTTTAAGGATCATGACCGCAAACTAGTTTGTGTAGATACCACTATCTGCGATCACTTTACCGATGTAAAGTTCTCAACTTCCTCTCTCTATAATGACATGATTGAATTCTTTTATTGTAGATTAGATACATCACTAACTCTTATTATTCTTTTAATGAAGGAATATAATGATATCTTACCGTCACACAAGTGCTACATGTTTGACGAGCCACCAATGTGGAAAAAATTGCAGATAGCTTTCGGATGAAGTGTTAATATTGTGTTCGTCGTTTCAAAAGTACTAATGTGTTTGTATTTGTAATTTCTTATTTTAACAGTTTTAATTATATGTTCAAGTGTGTAGTGAGATGGGATCGGGATGACCTCGGTTTCAGTATGCAACTATTTCAAATTTTGTAATCTTTGATGTGTAATCTTTTATTTTTCCTTTATTTAATAAATTATTATTAAATATTTATCCAACCTTGTTGGTGACACGAATACACATGAATCAATAGATTTTTCAACTTTTGCTGTGACAATACTAGACACTATTCCATCCGTTTTTCAACTTTCTTTGTCACATTAAGCTAGACGTGTTCAAATGGTTCGAACCACCAGTTTGATTTGGCCAAAAACCTCAAAGCGCAACCGAACGTGAAACCGGCCGGTTTGCCAGCGGTTTTGTGAACCGCCGACTCACGGTTCGGCCACGGTTCGATTGGCCGGTTGAACTTTTTGTTTTTTGAATTTTTTAAAAATTCATATATTTTGGTTTTTTCCTATGTTTGTTTTTAATTTTATTAAAAAAGATATGAAGTTAAGCGATAGAATATTAATAACACTTTGAATTAATTCAAAAATTAAAAAAAAACTTGAACTATTTAAAATATTATAAGTTAAATAAAAATCTTAATTAGAATATTTGAGTTTTTGAAGTTAATTTTTTTTTATTTTTCTATATATATATATATATATATATATATATATATATATATATATGAGGTTAAGTGAGAAAATAGAACTAACAATTTGAGATTTTGAATTAATTAAGAAGAAATTGAATCATTTCAAATATTTGAAGTTAAAATAAAAAATTTATATTAAAATATTTGAAATCTTGAATTTAAGTGAGAAAATAAAAATTATATTTTTAATAAATTCAAAAAGAATTAACAATTTTCAAATATTTAGTTTTAAAATTTGAAATTGTTACTCTAAACAATTAAAATAACGTACATATTAAATTGTAACTTCCCAACCTTCAAATCAAGTACACATAATTTTCTCATATTACTTACTCTAGAGAGGGTGAAAACTATAAGTTATCACAATTTTATTGAATTGTAAAAACGATCAATATCTCCATCGAGATCGTTGGCTATTACTTATAAAATAAAATATTTTTCTTATTGATCACCAATTCAAAATATCGAATAAGTTTGGAGTTAAAAAATGATTTAGAAAATGAATATTTTACAAATGTATAAAAAAATCTATAAAAAAAAGGCGATTTGAACCGCCGGTTCACGGTATGAGAAATACTTAAACCGTAACCGAATCGCCTTATTGGCGGTTCCGGTTCGAACCGTGGTCAACGTTTCCGTTGACCGGCGGTTTGGCCAGTTTATGCAAACCGCTGGACACCTCTGCATTAAGCATTATGTTTTCATTTTTAATTGTGACAAAGAATAAATATTGAGTACAACTGTCTTGTGAAATTGTAACTCATTTATAAATTTTGAATATTGGATTAGATCTTTTAAACACAATTCACTTACACCTTTGGTTTTCTCCACCATCTAGGTATTCCCATAACAAAAGGAAAAAATGAGTTCCCATCAGCCTAACAATGCACCAAATTTTGATTTCGAATAAAATTTCTTTTTCTACGATAGAAATTTAATCGAGTGGAGCATCCATATGGATACTTTGTTGGTTGACGACCTCTGTGAGAGTAAGCTCAATGGAGTCTACGACCCCAGAAGAGGATTGCGCAACAATATCACGTGGATTTTGTTGGACAAAATCAATGTTAGGTTTGGAAAAAACTTTACAATGGACGACATAACCGCTCGAGTTGAATTTCTTAAAAAATGATATAGACATTTTCATATAATGTTGGGAAACGAGCAATCTATTTGGGATCATGAGACCAATAAAGTGCAAGCGCCAGAGTGGCTTGTACGTTTTTGGAACGACGTGGCAGGCGATGTTGAGTTCTGCATATCCAAACATGGAGAACCTTTATTCGGTTTGATGGATTGAGTATTCAATAAAAATTATTTAAATTGCATTTATCAACACAATCTCATTGAAAATCCACCATTACGAATGTGATCACATATGTAATATCAAATTACTGTAATTGTTATTTTAATCTTATTGTATTTTAATTTTAAAATTAATTTCTTATAATTTTAAGACATTATTATTATATGCACTTATAATAATAGATATGTTTGTTTATTTTTCTTAATAATTTTTTTAAATAAGTTATAAAAAGAAAAAACCCAAATAAATTAAAATATTTATTTATTTAAACATTGGGCCAAATAAATAAAAATATTTATTTATATCAAAATATTTATTTATTTAAATAACATGTTTATTTATTATTCTAAATAATAAAAATACGTATTTATTTAGAAATAACAAATTATAAAAAGAAAAAATAAATTGGGCCAAATTGAAAAACAAAACAAAATTGTTGGGCCGAACTAAAGTCCTCGTGTTGCACTCATTTTAATTAAGCACCGTTCCAAACATTCACGTATTAATTTTTTTTAAATTAAAAAATATATATATCCGGGACGCATTTGTGACTAGCGTCCCGACCCTATTTTTTTTCTTCATAAAAAACACTCGGGATGCGTTTGATACAAGCGTCCCGACCCCCCCAATTTTTTTTTCAAAACAACCCCTAATTTTTGTTTTAAAATTAAAATAATTCAAGACGCGTTTGTTAATGGCAATTTATTAGGTGGACCTGGGTGCACCTTGCTAGGTGCACCCTGTTTAGGTGATGATATATGACAGTTATATGTGATGATATATGACAGTTATATGTGATGATATATGGTAGTTATATGTGATGATGTGTGTCAAAAATTATGAGTTTAAGGTTTAATTTTCTATTTTAGGGTTTAGTTTTCCATTTTTAGGGTTTAATATTTCATTTTAAGGTTTTATTTTTTATTTATTTTTATTTAAATTTTCATTTTAGGGTCCCGGCAAAAATCTATCATTCTGCTAGTTATATGTGATGATATGTGTCAGTTATATGTGATGATATATGATAGAAATTTAGAATTTAGAGTTTAATATTCAATTTCAGGGTTTAGTTTTTCATTTTAGGATTAATTTTTTATTTTTAGAGTTTAATTTTTTGTTTTTGGTTTATTTTTTTTAATTTTAGGATTTTAAATCTTAAATTTAGAATTTCAATTACGTGATGATATGTATCAGTTATATATGATGATATGTACTAGTTATATGTGATGATATATGTCAGTTGTATGCGATAATAAGTTAAATTATAGAGTACACCTTACAAGATGCACCTGAATTCATGGTATACTCTCTCTTTGTTAATAGCATTTTTATTTTTCTTTTTTATTTAATTTTAATGGGCGGGACGCGTTTGTAACCGACGTTTAAAATTTTAAACTTCTTTGAAGTTGTATTATTTTATCAATTTAAAATTTATATTAATTATTTAATAAACCCTGAGAACTGTAACTACACTACCCACGCGGCGCAATTTTAATCGTTCTCATAATCTCATCAAATATTGTCTTAACAGCACCGCAGCTGTGACTGTTGTTAAAATCCTCTGTTTTCTCCGTCACTAAGTAGCGTCCCGCAACAAAGAGAAATGAACTCTGATTATAGTTGATCCAAGTTAAAATAAAAAATAAAAAAATCCTTC
Organism: Phtheirospermum japonicum; assembly: GCA_014905375.1. NCBI lineage: Eukaryota > Viridiplantae > Streptophyta > Magnoliopsida > Lamiales > Orobanchaceae > Phtheirospermum > Phtheirospermum japonicum. The sequence continues at coordinate 39,904 of BMAC01000452.1, read as the reverse complement.
ATATAATGGAAAGGCTGCTTGATGAGTTACTCGCCTTGATTCTTGATGAAATCAAAGACCCGGATGATCGAAAATCATTTTCTCAAGTCTGCAAAAACTGGCTCAGGCTCGAAGGGCTTCACAGATCGTCTCTACGAGTTCTCGAGCCTGATCTAATCCTCAATTTCTTACCAAGATTCCCAAATCTACTCAAATTCCAAGCATCAACACCAATTCGCAATTCCCTTATCCACGTTGTAGCCAATACCTGCCCTAAAATACAAGTGCTCAACCTTAATTACAAGGAAACATGTGATTTTCACTTCGAATGTGCTGGAGAAGATGATATTGACGACGAAGGCCTCTGTGATATCGCGAAGGGGTGTCGTAATTTGGATACGGTTTTATTGAGGAGGAGAAGCCGAATTGGGGATTTAGGGGTTGTTACATTATTAGGGTTATCGAGGAATTTGAGGAATCTCGATATAGGGTTTTGCAGTAGGGTTTCTGATGAGGCGATTAGATCAATTGGGGATTTGAAGCATTTGGAGGTATTGAATCTGCAGGGGTGTTTTTTGATAACAGACTGCGGTTTGGCTTTCTTGGGCGAAGGGTCTTTGTGTGATACACTGAGAAAATTGAATCTTGCTGAGTGTGATCAAATAACAGACAAAGGGTTAATGAATTTGAAGGATATGGTTCATTTGGAGGAATTGAATCTTTCGGACTGCGGGCCGAATGTGACTGATAAAGCTATTGAGATGGCAGTGGCTAAATTATGGAGTTTGAAGAAATTGAATTTGTCTTGGTTGATTAATTTGACTTATAAAACTATTGATGCTTTAGCGAGAGGGTGTTCGAATTTAGAGGTGCTCGACATATCGGGCTGCGAAACGATTTCGCCGAGTACTGTTTGTGCTTTCGCAGGTCATGGTTCTTTGAAGGAGCTTATTTGGACAGATTATGACTATGGGATAGCTGGTGAAGATCTTGAGTATTTGGTTATAGGCTGCTCGACTTTAGAGCGTATCGTTCTTGACAAAAGATTCTTGATTTGGATCCCTACGGCATCGCAAGAAAGAATATCGAGTCAGAACTGTACGTTGGAGTGGGGTTGATGGATGAATGGATTTGCTTGCATATGTAAGTCATTGGTTTCTTGATGTAGGTGCTTCTCGATTGTAGGAAGCATACAAGTTGTATTACCCTATGGGAGTGTTTGCAAGTTAATAAAATAGTGATCATCAGTTTGTGAGCTTTTAGCTTCTACTGGCAAACTCTAATTACTTTTATTAGTTACTTTCCAATTTTGCTACAATAAATCACTTCCTTTATAAGCAAAACTTATCTTAATGGTTGATTTTTTTCTTGCACGACTTTCTCAGGGTATACCCGTCTTGTAGACGAGTATCTGATTTTGAGTGTGATTTTTTTCTTTTGATAAGAACAATGTTTGACGTCCCTTCAACTTAATGCCAATATAGAAAAGTATCTGCTTTTGCATCAACACCCATTGACTTCATTAGGAACTCCTCGACAACGTATTGACAATTTAGAACATATTGTTTTTTAGAACATTGCTTGTAGTTGTTTTTGGAACTTGGATTTGCATTTGATCCGTTGTTTGAAGTTGTTCTTGTGTTTTCCTCGACTTGTTCATCTTCTTTTCCGTTATCTTGTGCTTAGACCTGAAAAAGTGTGTGTGGGCCTTTGCTTTTGGGTTGGGCTATGTTTGAATTGGTCTGTGTATTGAATGGGCCGAGGTCGGACTCTCCATTTAAATTTGGAGAATTTATAAAACTACCCATTTAAAACATAAAATTTTAAAAAAATAATATACGAACACACATCTAAAAAAATCGCTTTCATAACTATTCGTAATACAGCCCAAATTGAATTAAAACCCAAACATTACTGAATTAAAACCCAAATATTACTGATTTGAACCCAAATACTGCATTCAAAAATTGTAAAAACCTAAATTCTCGAATAAATATTACTCTGATTTGAACCCAAATACTGCATTCAAAAATTGTAAAAACATAAATTCTCGAATTAAAACCCAAATATTACTGAACCCAAATACTACTGCATTCAAAAATTGTAAAAGCATAAATTCTCGAATTAAAACCCAAATATCACTGAACCCGAATTAAAACCCAAATATTACTCTGATTTGAACCCAAATACTGCATTCAAAAATTGTAAAAACATAAATTTTCGAATTAAAACCCAAATATTACTCTGATTTGAACCCAAATACTGCATTCAAAAATTGTAAAAACATAAATTCTCGAATTAAAACCCAAATATTACTGAACCCAAATACTACTGCATTCAAAAATTGTAAAAACATAAATTCTCGAATTAAAACCCAAATATCACTGAACCCAAATACTGCGACCAAAAAACAGTTTGGGATAAAACCTAAAATATTACTGTATAAAAGTCTTGTTTTATATATTTCAATTTATTTGAAACCGTATATCAACCCAAATATAGCGATAATTTATTTGAAACCATATATCGGATAAAACTCTTGTTCAGTTTGGGGGATAAAAGTCTTGTTTAATAGATTTCATTTTATTTGAAAATGTATATCAACCAACAATTTTTTTGAAACCATATATCAACCCAAATGTAGCGAGTCGAAAAATGTTTCAAGTTTAGAAATAGGGCCATTGGGTCGACATTGTTGCCATTTGATCAAGTACTTTGAGGTGAGTAATAAATAATGAAAGATAAGCAATGATGTATCTTATTTGTTTATATATAGAAATTATTAAATACTAGGTTATACATTCTGGTCTTATTTCAAATGATCACATATAGGGAATTTGGGGAGTAACAAAAATCAGGGATGGCCATAATCCAGCAACCTGGATGTTGGAGGTTACATCCTCAGTACAAGAAATAGTGTTGGGCATTGATTTTGCAGAAGTGTACAAAACCTCGCAAATGTATAGGTTAGTTCGATTTAGTTTTAAGTTGCCTGCTAGAACTCACTGAATAGTTCCCAAGGTTAAGCACAATAACTACTGCTAAGGTTTAACCTAATTACATATAAAAAAACCTTTTTGTTTTAAAAATAATTTATTACAAATACCTCTTCACATTTGTTTCTTGCACCCTCAAGAGGTGTATGTTTGGTAAAGACAAACCTCAAGAGGTGTATGTTTGATAATTTGTTTGAATAATTTCTAGATATGATACGTACTTCTATAAAGTCTTTAAGGTTTATACTCAACTCTGGAGATTTCAACAAGAGAATCGACAAAAATTGGTCGAGGCTGGGCTAAAGAGATAGGAAATTGGGAAAATTACTTCTCGAATCGGGCAGCTTTATTTCGGGCAGTACATGAGGACCGGTGAGGCCAGTTATTAATCAATAAGTTGTTGGTTTGATAGAATATAAGTAAATAGAAACAATATTCAAGATTGTTGATATTTGTTTCATTAACTACTGAAGTGATGCAAATATGTTTGAAAATCTAATGAGAATACCAATTTCTTATGTTAACCTGCAGGAGCGTGCTCGCCACGTGTGGTGTTTGAAATTATTTGCTTAGTGGTCCGTGAAGATAAGAACAATAGATAAATTCCGTCTGTTCACATTACGAGTACCTTTCTTTTTCAGTTAAACTTCAATGATTATTTGTAGTTGTCTACAACATGAAGAAGAAGGGGAGACGTATGGCCAGAGTTCTGAAATTGTCAATGTAAATTTAAGGTGCTATGCGTTTTCTCTGTTTCATTTTTAGAGCCTTGAAAATTATGTTATTCTGAAAAATAATCGGAACTGGTGATTAAGGACATCAATATATTTGTCTAATGCAGGGTGTTAGCAAAGGCATAGTCGCAGAAAAGGTTTTTACATAATATCAGGTATTCTAATGAAAGTTCATCAACAAAATTATTATAATCGTCCAGTTGACCGAGGTTGTAGAAATTCTTTAGTTTTTTTTTTTAAATTCTACTGTCACTAATTTCTAAACATATAATGGCAATCCTTTATTTAATTCAGAGGCGATTCTTTAGCTTTTGTTTTCAGCTTATCTTTTCTGTCTTAATCGATTGTCTGTTTTGAACATAGCCGCATAATTTTTTTCTTTAACTTTATTCCAATTGAACAAACAACATTCCGATCAAATCCATTTTTTGAAAAAAATTTGTTCAGTTTTAATTTAAGCTATTTGCTGTTTTTTTTCATCAAAATTGATATTTTCATATCATCAAAAACTTTTCATAAATTTATTAAGATCTATTTTTTTTTTCAGATCTGAAAAAATCGATCATCAAAATCGTTGCGAAAAATGATTATTCTCGATTTGTTTTAATGATCTGTTTTTTTATATCGATTTTTTTCTTGTAGTTTTGCCGATCCGAACAATATATTTTCAATTCCCAAACTTTTTTTTTAATAAAAATCGAAGCGATTAAATATATGTGGCGGGCTTTCTTGTGATATTTGGAATTCTTTGTCTCAACTAATTATTATTATTATTATTTTTATTTATTTATTCTAAATAATAAATTGTAGGCGTGTCGCTTTCATATGCGGACAGGCTAGTGTATATGCTCTTGGTCACTAATGTGCAATTAGCAGCTGTTTCAAATTTTTTTAGCACTTGCATTTTGACAGTACATGCTGGAGAGGTGTTCTTATGACTTATATTTATTTTTTCGAAGTTTTCTTCTATTCTTTACATAAAAACCTGATGTTTAAGTTATTTTGTTGTGCATGATTGGTAGTCATACATGTCTAAATGATTTATTTGACTCAGAGTAGGGATTTTAGATTAATTATGATTAGAAATGGTTCATTTTAGTTGACTTAATCTTTTATTATCACGACTCTTTATTTTTAGGTGTAATGTTCTGTGAGTTCCTGATTTAATCTAATTCATTAAGCTTTGATATATTTTGGGGAAAAGATTGTAACCATCCTATACTATACGCGTTTTCTGAGTTTGCATCCAAACGTTTTTTTTTTTAATTTAATGCATCCTGTACTTCAAAAAATTCTGAAAGTGCATCTTCCGACCAACCAACTCGCCCAAACTCGTCGAAACTCACCTAGTCTCGCGAGTGAGATTGCATATTTTCAAACCCGTATACTTTATGTGAGTTCCGGTAAATCTATTATTTATTTAAAACTAGTTTCGGCATATTTTATTAAATATGCAAAAATTACCGAATTTATTACTAAATAAATAATAAATTTTATTTATTTAATAAAACTAGTTCCGGTAAACGTTAGGATAAAATATGGTTTGCATATTTATTTAATAAATTCTAGTTTTTATTTAATAAAACTAGTTTTTTCTAAATTTTGTATAGTACAGGATGCACTTTCAAAATTTTGTATAGAACAGGATGCATTAAATTACAAAAAAAAACGTTAGGATGCAAACTCAAAAAACGCGTATAGTACATGATGGTTACAATCTTTTCCCCATATATTTTTAATAGCGAAAAAAAATATGATTTTGTTCTTTTAGGGGCTGTTTTAAATTATTAATTTTGTTGGAATAATATTATTAATTTTTTTAGCTTCTAAACTTAAAAAAAAAGTGATTCTAAACTCTATTAGCTTATTTTATTAGAATAATAAAACTTTTTAATCCTGCTTATGCGGCTGCTTAAACTAAGTTCTCTTTTAGTTTATTAATTTTGTAGAAATAATATAATAATTTTTTTAGCTTCTCAACTTAAAAAAAGTGATTCTAAACTCTTTTAGCTTATTTGTTGGAATAATAAAAAATTTTTATCCTGCTTATGCGGCTTCTTAAGCTAAGTTCTCTTTTAACTTATTAATTTTATAGAAACAATATTATTAGCTTTTTTAGCTTCTAAACTTTAAAAAAAAAAAATGATTCTTAAATCTTTTAACTTATTTTGTTGGAATAATGAAATTTTTTAATCCTGCTTATGCGGCTGCTTAAGCTAAGTTCTCTTTTAGCTTATTAATTTTGTAGAAATAATATTATTTACTTTTTTAGCTTCTAAACTTAAAATTATTAATTTATGATTATTTTGTTATGACGTGTAATCTCCTAAATACTAGACTAATTAACAGTTTCTATGTCTTTCAAATATTGTTATTAGTTTATGATTATTTTGTTATGACATGTAATCTCTTAAATATTAGGCTTAATTTACAGATTATTTTGTTATTCATTTTAGTTTTTTCTGAATATGTTTTAATTGGAATTGACTTTTTTTTCATATTGAAATTCTAAATCGGAACCGCAAATATTCATCCAATATATATTTTTATCTCTTTTAAATTTTTATTGATATGTTTTAATTGTATCTGGAATATTTTCTTGATCTTTTTAAAATCAGATTTATTAATGTAATGTATATATTTTATTTTTGATCTATTTGAATTTTCTGGACCAAGTCAAATTTCGATTGTGTGTTTATATTGAATATATATAATATATAATATATATATATATATATATGTGTGTGTGTGTGTTGTGTGTTGTGTGTGTGTGTGGTGTGTGTTGTGTGTGTGTGTGTGTGTGTGTGTGTGGTGTGTGTGTGTG
>BMAC01000452.1:10068-31879 GCA_014905375.1 Phtheirospermum japonicum | reverse complement strand
AAAAAGTGATTCTAAACTCTTTTAGCTTATTTTGTTGGAATAATAAAACTTTTTTATCCTGCTTATGCGGCTGCTTAAGCTAAGTTCTCTTTTAGCTAATTAATTTTGTAGAAATAATATTATTAGCTTTTTTGGCTTCTAAACTTAAAAAAAAAAAGTGATTCTAAACTCTTTTAGCTTATTTTGTTGGAATAATAAAACTTTTTCGTAGTGTGAAATTAACAGTTAGGCCGAATATAAGAAATGCAAATCACATTGTGGTGATTTTTGTGTGTGTGTGCCCTCATGCTTGATTCACAATTTTAGATTCTATTTATCTAATATAATTGATTTTTTATAGCCACAGGAGATTGTATAGAGCAGCACAATAAAAGCCATGGCTGGCGTAATGTTCATTTTGAGTGCAAACGCAAGGGGGCTTATTATTTGGTTATAATTTCTAATTATTATTTTTCTTAGTTGATTGTATAATTACTTATTTGTTTAGTTGGTTATAACGTCGTCTATAACTTAAAGGGATCTATGTACCTTAAATGGACCTATAAACTTGAGTCACATTGTTACTTATTATTATTATTTTTTGTATAATTGTAAAATTCGTACTTGAGAATTGGCATAATTACAAAAAGAAAGAAATACATATCACATTTTCTCCATTTTTATTGATACATTATATGCCCATATCGTATCTATACCTGCCATTATAGCACCGAAAATGTGTGTGTGTGTGTATTAATGCGTTTTATGTTTCCTTTTCTTTTTTTGATCTGTTTTAATTCCGATTTATCAATGTTGTGTATATTGTGTTTATATATAAAAATATATCTCTGTTGTGTATGTATTTTAAGATGTGTATATGCGTTTTCTCTTGATGTGTTTTAACATTGATTTGTCAATTAATTTTTTGGTCTATTATCATTGTTGTGTATATTCTATTTTTTTATCTTAAACTCTTTTTCTGATATACTGAAATTCTGATTGTGTTTATATTGAAAAAATATATCTCAATAAACACAATCTTTATATATACAAAAAAAATGTGTATATATGAGAATATATTTAATCGATTCAATCGAATAGTGTATGTCTTAAATAACAAGATAATTAACATATACTTTATTAGGGAAACAAATATAACACATAAATTAGCAAAAGTTGATAGAGAGTACAAATTATTGGAACAGAATAATTTTGAATCAACCCAATATTCATATTAATAGGGAATAATAATTGCGGACAAAATGATAGAAAATTACCATAATAAGAATCGTTTTGTAAATGAATTGACTTCTCAAAAAATTCCTTTTTTATATTTTTACAAATTGAGTGATACAATTTGTGCCTAGTTTTTTGAAGACAGAAATTACCCATAATACCGTATTAATTAGGGCGTAGAGTCAAAAATTACATATACAATAAAACATATGATTTCATTGTATGAAGACTTTTCGGAGACTCAACTGAAATTGTACACATATATGCATTAACATATATATTTTGTGTTGATATAATTCATTTTACGTTTAGATACTCCCCAACATTCTATGCTAATTAACAAAGATAGTTAATTCGGTACTCATAATCTTAGACTTAAATTGCTAATCAATACCCAATGTATGGTGATCTAAAGATTTTATTTAACAAAAAAGACTGACTCAACCTAACCATATTCAAAGAATTTGCACAACTGACATACCTAATTATTTTAGAATAATTAAATATTATATATATAAATACTACACAATTCAGTGTATCATACCAACCAGACGTAATACCAGGGCTTGGACAGCAAATTAACATCTATAATTTCAATTTTTTTTTGTTGTTGTTTCTCATTTCTTTTTCATGACTCCAATTTTGTAATCGTTTTTGTACATTTTTAGAGTATTCAATATAAAATGGGCTCGGAACTTCAATAATAAACTAATAGAAAAATGAATTAATTATAGAAAATCAACTTAGTCAATAATAATTACTTGACCTAAATAAAAAATTTGGTATATATGAATTTAATTACGAAATTAATTATAGAGAAAATTTAAAAAATCATATATAAATCTATTTCATCTATAAATAATTGAACTATTTTTTATTTTTTTTTAATTTTTTAACAAACTAATTTTATATAATTTTATTTCAAGAATTATGGGAGGCTTCAATTTCAAACATTATGTAATGGTAAATGACAAAAAACATATTTCTTAGTTTTGTTTTGGAAATCATATTTATTAGTATATATTATTAATAATATTAATGTTATTATTGTTATTATTATTATTATTATTATTATTATTATTATTATTTATTAATGTTAGTTATACTATTTCGTAGAAGTATCTTGCTTACAGAGAGTATATTTTATCTACACTTAACTGATTTCATCTATAAATAATAATGGGGCATTGACCACATAGTCCATAAGGAAAACAATTTATCTCAAATAGTACAGTATATTTTATTTTACTAGTCGATCCATTTTAATTACGTGAGAGACTATAATACCCTCACAGTTTAATCTCTCCCTTTTCATTCATGCGCCTCAAAAATCTCTCCCAATGTCAAGCAATATTGATTCTGCTCTCGAAAATTACGAAAACAACATTAATTCCATACTAAACCCAAATATTTATCCAAATATTAATACCAAAAATTTCAACCAAGAATAGTTCGAACCCAAATTTTCAGGGATTCTCACCAATTCGTGATCTTCAGTACCTTGGGTTTGATTTTGTTTACCGATGTTCACTATTTAAGGGTTTAGAAATTCAATACTACATTATTTTAATTTCCGTTTTGGTCGAAGCGGCAAAGGTTCAAAATCTAGGGTTTTGGATTAATGGCGAAGACGAAGAAAACACAAAATCAGCAATTATGAAAATATTTATTTTTTGTATTGTAGTATTGAATTGTTGGAATTCCTACATGCAACTGAAAATTCTCTGGGCTGATTTTTAAGAGGGCGACTGGGTCAGGTGTAGGTGAGCAGGCGAAGAAGTCCCGGGAAACCCAACAAAAAATTCAGTAAGTATTAAATTCTTTTTTTAATTTTTACCGTAGTATTGAATTGTTGTATTCCGTTCTGCCGAAGTAAAATTTTTTGGTCCTGTGTTTTAGTCGGGCGTCGGGTGCAGAATTGACTACGCCTACGAAGTCCAGAAAAATGCCGAAGAACGCCGAAGAAGTCTAGAAAAACGCAGTAAGTGGTTTGAGTTATGAAAAAATTCCATACTATTTAGATATTATATACTGCACTTTGAAAATTCCATCTATTGAGATAGTGTATACTGAATCGTAGTATGTACCAAATTTAAAAATTCCATACTTTTGTATACTATTAGAATGGAATAGTTGAGAATTCCGATACAATTATGTAGAAGTAGTATGGAATATTTTGGGATAATTTGAGATAGTGTTCGGTTACAATTTCACAATTGCAGAAAATATTTATAATTTTCCCTGATGCGTTTCTATGTGTATTTGTATTTTGTTGAGTACGTAGTTTCAAATTTGTAGTGAATACATATTATTTGAGTTTATAGTATGAAATTTTGTGAGAAATTTCATATTAGCCAATTCATTATACAGTCTGTAATGTGGAAGTTATCCAATATTTTCAATTTCATACTGCATTTCTTAAAATTTTATACTATTATATTTATTTCTTCGAATTTACTAATGAACTAGTGTATGATTTCTGATTTTTTTTAAATAGTAGTATAAAACTCAATATTTTTTTGAATATTATATAGAAGTAATATCTACTGATTTTAAATATTCCATACTATTGTAGACTCGTAGTATGGAATATTATGAAAATTCGATACAATAATATAGAAGTAGTATGGAATATTTTGGGATAATTTGACATGGTGGTCAGTTACAATTTGACAATTGCAGTGCTTTGCACGAAAAATATTTATAATTTTCCCTGAGACTATGCAGATGCGTTTGTCTGGGTATTTGTATTTTCTAATTTGTATTGAGTACGAAGTTTCTATTTTGCAGTGAATACATATTATTTGAGTTGGTAGTATGAAATTTCTTGAGAAAATGCAGTTTAGCCAATTCAGTACACAGTCTATAATGTGGAAGTTAGCCCATATTTTCTCATACGCATTTCACAAAATTACATATATTTTATAGTAATGTTATAATCTCATATCACTCTAGTATTATTTGAGTTCATATTGGAAACATGATGCCGAGGCTGGTGAAGTGGTACGGAATTTTAACTAATTCCATACTAGTGTACATAATTATAACTAATTCTATGGGAGCAGTTTGAAATTAGAAATAATTCAATATATAATAGTGTGGAATTATTTGTAATTCTGAACCACTCATATGAGATAAACTAATTACATACTACTATCACGAGATTATAATAATTTCACACTACTCTGTATGATCCATTTATAACTTAATTTGTTGGGGTAATTTATGTTTAACTACTTTGGATTGTTTGGTGCGTCTGCAGGCAATTTATGTTGAAATGATGAAGACATTATGCAGAAATTGAAGGATGATGTTATTCAAGAATTGGCGACGAAGACTTAAAAATGGATATATGTTGTCGAAATGTTCGTTTTCATTTTTTAGCCAGTGGTAGAATGTTAGTGATTATGTAATCCAGTTGCAATTTTCCAGGACTAAATATTGGGATTTTTTGTTGGCATTATTTTGTATGACTCTTTGTTCATAGTATTTTGTATGTTTGAATTTTATGGACTCATGTTTAAAGTACTTTATGTGATATGGGAAGTTAGTATTCTTAGATGAGTGTACACTTTCATATTTCATATTCATTCGTGCATTTTCATATTATACCCTGGTTGTCCATACTCAGTTTATTCAATATTGTTTTGTGCACAAGTTCCCCTAATGCATGATCTAATAACTACATGGAAAAAGTGGTATCTCATTCGGTTTGAATGCAATCCAGTGAATTTCATAGTATATGTTCGGAATCCAGATTTGATAAAATCCATACTTTGAAGATCTCAATTCTGCTTGTAGCATATTTCATACTATATGCTTTGAATCTGTACTGAAATTTCAATTTTTGGAATCCATACTGCATATTTATAGCATGCATGCCCCAAAAATTCCATACTTCCCAGTGATAATGCGTGAATGAAAACATGATATATGGTATAAAAAAAAAAACTATACTACCTAGTGATAATGCGCGAATGGTTACATACTACATGTACATAAGGTAGGATATATACGGTGACAATGCATACTATATGAATCGACAATCGTCATAGGTTTATGATATTCCATACTACATGCTTCTAGTCCAAACTACAATAACATAAGGTGGTATAATTTTCCAGAGCAAATCGTATTTTGTATTAGGTGTTTATTTCCCACACTAAAATATAGGAGCATTGATAAAATAATAGTTGCACATATATACTGATTATCTATTCTAACACATAGGATAATGTTTTGTGAAAACAAAGTGTCCTATCATGTCATTTCAATGAAATCTAGAAAGTCGTGTTTGGAAAAGGTTAAATATGAGTACGAAGGTAGTTCCAAAACAAGTCAAACAATAAACGAATATACATGAAGAAATTAATGTAGTAGCTCAGTAAATTTTTTCGTTATCATTTTTAACTCGACGACATCTACTGGATTTAATTTTTCTAGAAATATATTCGCCCCTGGACAAGTACCACCTCAGCTTTGATCTTCCAGATGGACGCTTGTTCATAGGTGGAATAATTGTTTCATTGTCGAATATTGGAATCGATAGTATAGATTACGAGTAACAACATACATAATTCTCGGAGTGGAAAAACCGGTCCACAAAAAATGTTATAGGCCTAAAAGTTCGAAATATGCACACCAATGGTTCCAACATAGTGAGACAAACCTGTAGAGATTGTAATTACTAAAATATGATCACAGACCCATGCTTGAATTCATGAAACTATTCAATAGTACACAAATATTGGTATTAACATACAAATAGTACATATTTAAAACAACTCCATACTATGGTATCCATTAGAAATTATATACCAATCGCTATTTCTAATTAACACTTCAACAAAATTAAGATGTTGTTTCGTCTCATCATTCGTGAATTAACATACACGACATAATTCCCATACTGCTCAAAACACAATGACTATTTCGTGTTTTACCAGTATGTTCTATACTAAACTACTCGAACAGAAAACAAATCTATACACACAATACATAGTTGCAGAATTCCATATTGCTCAAAACATAAAATGACTACTTCGTGTTTTACTTGTATACTGCTCATATGATACAACACAATTTCCATACTGCTCAAAACATAAAATGACTCTTCTTTGGTTTATCGTTATATTTCGTACTAAATTACTCGAATATGAAATAAATACATACACAAAATACATATCGGACATAATTCATTGCTCTGGTATACAAGAATGATGAAGTAATATACTTATTGTCATCTCAACGAAATTAACATATTGTGTCAGTCGTGACACGTTTTTTAGAATAAAAGAAACTTCAATAATGAATGTATATTGTATTCGTGTCAACGCGATTTCTAGAAAGTAGAGCGAAAATAATAAAAATAGTGCCCCCAAACACATAATTCAATATCATAATGTCAACAACAAATAATAAATAAAAAAAGAGAATTATTGGCGTCAACTTTCATTCCAAAAAATTTGATCGCGTCAACTTCCATCGCAAAAACTTCCATTAATTGAAGATTCTGTCCTCCGTGATGGATTAATGGAGCGAGTCAATTAGTGACTTTTTTCGAACAGATGCATAATTTGATAGAATTGTGGGTGAAATAAGGGGAGATGTTATGAGTGGGATGATTTAGGATTGCGCAAATCATGCTTCATCTGTTAGGTTGAGGTTTAGGACAATATAGTCAATTTAACATGCATATTTTAAGTATATGGTAGATATTTAAACTAAATGGGAATAAATAAAGTTAGTGGATGATATGGTAATTAGTGATGATAGGAATGTAGTAAGTGGTAATTTCCCCAATAATAATTTTATTTTAATTTTTCATTTATGATTTTTTGGATAAAACTGATAAAAGATATCTCATTTGTTGGATCACTAAAAATTTATTTTGCAATAATCTTAGTATGTACTTTAAAATTACTAATCAAGGTAATCTTAACATGTGAATATTCTTTTTAATCAAGAACACGATATATGTAAATGAGGAACAAAGCTCAGCTGATATACTACGTCAAAAATAATTATGATATTAACATAAGATAATTGTGTTTTGATTTAGTATTACTAATTATCTTGTCAAGACCAGTGTTCAGTCACCGCTAGCATTATGTCGAAGTATCTCGAGTTAAGAGCCGTAAAAGGTTGAAGATTATTTGTTGTGACGAAGATAATATTATTGTGGATAATACAGTTAATATAGAAGTTTTCCATATTAAAGTAAACAATATCTTTTCCTTTTTCACATTAATAATTTACTTTCTGAACTTCATATATTTTTATTATAGGTTATGTTTGGCGGACAAATCTGATAAGTTAGCTGATAGCTGAAAAGCTATCTGATGACTGATAAGTTATTTGAGAGCTGATAGCTGAAAAGCTAGCTGATCTAAATAATAGCGTTTGGCAAATTTAACTGATAAGTTGGCTCAAAAATACAATATTACACAAAAGTACATGTTTAAAATAATAGTGTTAATACTATTTTTATTTATTTTCATATAATATTAGGATTGTAAATTTAATAAAATCAAAAAGCTCCATGAGCTTATTTGAAAAGCTTGTAATAGTAGCATCTCATATAAGCTCACACTTTTTAGATAAGCTCATGCAACCAACCAAGGCTTATTTAAATAAAAAGAGCATATAAGTCCTAAAAATAAGACATAAGCTAGCTTATTATGCTTACCAAACATACACATAGACTTTACGGTTTTATGCATTTCTTATATATGCACGCGTAAATGAGGGTATTCAAACTAGTTTTAACATAAAAATCACAATCCCAAAATTATATGATATAGTAAGAAAGTGTGTTTAAATATACGGATTTGCATGGTATAATCAATGGGAAAAATATTTTGTAAAATGGAGAAAGTTAGTACTCCATAATATATGAAATCCAGCAATAAATTAAAATATAATTGGACAAGCTTTTTCCAAAATATTACTGTCCACTAATTACCATATATACATGCGTTTAATCTTGGACTTTTTTTCATAGATTAATTTTATATTGTGGATTCATATGTTTATTTATTAAATTAAATATCTATCTAAAAGTTTTCTTTAAATGTGTCACAAACTGATATTTAACATATATCTTTACAAATCACAAAATAAAATCAACATAAAAAATAGTAACTACTATAAATGCATGTGAAACCCGTCTATTTTAATCCTATAATTTATTTTAATAAACTTGATTATTATATTTTGTTTTATTTCAATAGTGGAGTTTATTACAATAACTTCCATTGGAATATATTTTAGGACATAATTTCTACCCAATTTATTTCATGTTGAATCAATACACATTGCATATTCTTATGGGGACAAACACTTATTTTAGGCCAAATTAACGGATCATGACCCGTTAGGCCATCTGACCTGATATTATAATGTATTAGCTTTTGAACTATGATACATTGATTTTTGTACTCGAATGTATTGGTTTTTCATAAATCTATGACCCGTGCTAGGATATACTGGTTTTTATATAATAATGTATTGGTACTATGATGTATTGATTTTTTACTATAATGTATCGACTTTTGAATTATGATATATTGTTATTAAATTTTGGCCTAACGGATGATCCGTTAGTCTGAACTGACAAGAGTGCTTAAATGACATAGACACCTAATTTAGGAGTGCTAATTCCATTATCACTATGGTTAAATAATACCATATATACCTAACCACTATCAAAACAATTCCAATTTTGCCTGATTTTAAAAGGAAGAGACTATCCTTAAATATCTTATACACTAACCAAAATTAACAATGCAAATATATTTCCCAACAATAAATGTTAATAAATTATCTCACATATACAATTTGTTAATTATGCAATCGTATGAATGGAAAGTAAGAGAAGATGCGGAAAATAATAATAAAAAAAAACTGGTTGCGAAGATAAAAAAAAAAAGAGAGAAACCAAAACATGGAAGAAGTTTTAAAATTTGCACGCACCTCAAATCGTCTTCAAGTTTTTTCTGTGCCCATCTTGACGGTAAGAAAACTAAAATTATCGATGATGAAAATATTTTTTTCCAATATTGTTTGAACGAAATTATAAAATCAAAATGTAATGTTGTGATATATTATTTCTGCATGTCGTTTTTTTTTTTAATTCCAATTAGTAGTTTTTTTCTCTGATGCAAATCATAATACATTCCATAATTAGGTTGAACAAGTTGATTGTTGTTTTGAAAGTGTTTGTTTTATTCTGAAGTGACGTTTATATTTGTTGGGAGTTTATATTTATTGGGAGTTAATCTTACAGTTGAAATAAATAATAAAAAAGGTTAAAAGTAACGTTTATGTTTATTGAGAGTTTATTTGTGTTGAAATCGACTGTCATTATATAATTTGATGGCCTTGTGTAATATGTATTTGAATGTGAGTCAAGTAAAAATAAAAATCGAATGGGAAAATGTTAAATATTAACCGATTTTATTTTATTCCTTCTAATACTACTAGATCAAAACACCGTACATACTACAAAAAAAATAAAATAAGAGTCTTTATATATTTTGTAGTGCACAATATTACTTAAGTTCCATGAGGAAATGTCAGGAGTCACTAATATAACCATTATAGATTATAAAATACTTCTCATTCATTAATGAAGTAGTACCACTTAAACTAACACATCAAGTCAACATAAGAGAAGCAACTAATGAACATTAAATAAACAGAAGATACACAATCAATATACAGAAGATAAACAAGTACAAAAAAAAACCGGTGATACTGACGGCCAAATCCGTCAGTATATGAGATACTGATGGCCTCCTGACGGATAACGGCCACCAGTATTTTTGCGGTCAGGATTCTAGTATCCTGACGGGAAAATATACCCGCCAGGAATGCCGACGGTTTCCTTGACGACTTCTTCCGCCAGAAAAAGCCCGTCAGTATTCCTGTCGGGTTGTGCCCGCCAGGAATATCTGATGCTTTCCTAGCGGCTATGCCGTCAGCATTACTGGCGGGTGGGGCGCCAGCATTACTGGCGGGTTATCCCGCCCAGATTTACTGGCGGGTTATTCCGCCAGCATTTCTGGCGGCTTTAGTCAAAAAAATTTCTATAATTTTCTTTAAAGAATTTATTAATAAAATTTCTAATATATTAATTAATAATTAAATTAAAAATAATAAACAAATAAAATTCTAGATAATCCAAAATAAATAACCCACTAATAAAAAATTCAAAACAAATAATTCAATAACTAAAAATCGTTTCACCAATCGAATGTATAAAATATCCTGAACTATCCATCTAAATCTCCACCATCTGGACGACGGGGAGGCCGACGAGCCATGGCCCGAGCAACAGCTTCTTCAATCTGCTGTTGGAGCCCCAACTGGGAACGCTCCTGCTCCTCATGGATCCGCTGAATCTCCAGCGCCTGCTCCTCGCGGATCCGCTGAAGCTGCTCAAGCTGCTCCTGCTGGGACTGCACCTGAGTCTGGAGCCTATGAACATCGGTGGTGGAGGTGGAAGAAGTACTGCAGCCCTTCTGAGTCTTCCCAAAGCATCCAAGGCTATAGCGTCGACCCTTCTTATTCCCGACGACCTGTAGGTAGATCTTGTTTGGGTCTACCTGAGGGCTACTATCATCAGACGACGCAGCACGCCTCTCCTCCAATGCCCTCTCATAATCCTCCTGATAACAAAATTTTCAGCTATTATTACCAAACAACTTTTATCAGATTTTATAATAACTTTTATCAGATTTTATAATAAATCGGTTATATATAACATATAAAACTTACAGCTATCCTCTGGGCTTTGGGATCCGTAAATGTGCCGTCGGGATTTCGATGATACCTCAGCAGAAGCTCGTAGTTACTGGGCTGGGAACCCGTCTGTGCAGCCTGTATTTAAAGTTACATTTACAATATTTAATATAATGAATTAATTAAAATATAAAATTATACATGTTCAATAATATAATGAATTACTTAAAATATTATCATCGACTTACAATCTCGGCCGCCTCTCGATTAGCCAGCATGGACCCGCCTAGATGCTTCGCTATACCAGTCGAAGGGCCGCCGGGCTCGCTCATCCTGTTCCGCCTGGCCTTCTCAGATTTCTCCACCTCCTCAGGCCGCTGAAACTCCAACAGCCACCTGTTCCAAGTCGTCTCCCCTACAATAGCAGGTATCGTCCCACTCATCCGATACGCCTTCCTCCACTCGTATATACGACTCTTATAAGACTCCCGCATCGAGATATAGAATGCCACCCTGATGGCATTCTTGTCATACATACGAGTGTCCCACCACACCAATCCCTACAAAAGAAATACAATTAGACAAAATAATTAAGCAATGTACTTGACATAAATAAAAAAAATACTTCAAAATTACCCTAAAACGAGGCCACCACGTCTGACGATGGCTGTCCGGGATGTGCTCGTATTTCCACCCATCTGAGTGGATACGAGCCTCGTGTATAGTCCTGAGATAGGTCGGCAAGTCCTTCGACGAACTTCGTAACCTAAAAATTAATAATTTTATTTCAATATATGTCAAATAATTAAATTATATATTGAACACATAACAAAATTGATTAAAATGTTACTTACCTATTTTCGAGCACATATACCTCGATCCCGGAAGTCCTAACCTCTGTACCAGGCGCGCTCGTCCCCGCCTCATCAGACGGGGTAGGTGGAACAGTATCATCGAGGTCCATGTCGGTGGCATCATCCTCATGGTGTCCCGAGGACGATGAGCCGAGAGAAATCCGACGATGATGAGGACCTCTACCAGGCATCTATCATACAACATAGTTTTATTAATAATTTTTTTTACATAATTATATTATATATATATATATATATATATATGTGTGTGTGTGTGTGTGTGTGTGTGTGTGTGTGTGTGTGTGTGTGTGTGTGATCGTTATAATTTGTTCAGATTATCGTTAACACTCATAAAATTTTCAAACCTCATCCCTAACTTTCAGACTCATCTTCGTAGCTTCCTTCGTCTTCTTCAGTTAAATGTAGTTCATCGCTTTCTGACTCTTCTGAATCATCATTGACCGACTCGTCGTGTTCGTGATTGAGAGGGTCGTTTAATTGGAAGTCAACATCCTCTAATTGTATTGCAGGAAATGTTTCTACAACATCTTCTTGGAAAGACTGTTGTTCAGGCACGCGAGGCTCGATATAATCCACTGTCGATCGAGCTTTGATTTGACAAGTTGCCCACCAATCTAGTTTGTCTCGCTTCAAACTCGGATACGAACTGTAGTGCACTTGAGTCGCTTGGGATGCGAGTATAAATGGCTCGTATCGATTGAATTTACATTTATGATTGACGACAACGAGCTTATATTGAGGGTGGATTTTCGTTCTGGCTGGAGTTGGATCAAACCACTCACATTTGAACAAGAGCGTCCTTCCGGAAGTTTGAAGCCCGTGATACTCCAATTGAACCACTTCTAGAAAACGACCGTAATAATCCATGTAATCTGGCCCATAATTTGTTCCTCTTATACAAACTTTTGTGCTCGACGTTGATCGCTCAGACCCATACGAGAGCGTGTGAAATCTTAATCCATTAATCTTATAACAGTTGAAGTGTTCACAACACGTGATGGACCATACGCAATTGACCTCATATAATCGTCATTTACATTGTTCAAAGGATCTCGCGCCTACAATAATTTTATGTTTATAAAGTTATAATATATTTTGATTGCCACTTAATTTTACAGATAATTAAGACTCACGTAGCTCTCGAACTAAACAGGAAATTCAGCGTCTACTTTTCGAGTCAGTGCCTCATCTGTAATGTTCGGTTGGTGATGTTTAATACCATCTTCGAACAAACTGCACATTTATATTAAAATGAAGAATTTTTAGAATATCTAATTAGTAGATTTCGATAATTAGGGTTGCGACGAATTTGATTAGCTAACCTGATAAATTGTTGGAGTTCAGAACAATTTAGTAAAACATATCTTCGGGCCTCGGCCAATTCTTCATCCGACAAGAATCTCTTCCCTGCGTCCGAGAAAGCTTCACCAGTATTTTTGAAAACAGATAGAACATTTGGAGTGTCGTCTTCATCATTTTGAACTTCTTCATTACGATTTAAGTTTGTTCTTTTTGTGGAGACATTATCATCGAAGTAGTACGAAACAAAATTCGACGCCTCCTCAACTAGATATGCGTTTGCTATTGATCCTTCAACACACGCTTTATTCCTTACATTGTTTTTCAACTTGCGAAGATACCTCTCYAAAGGATACATCCACCTGTATTGCACTGGACCAGCAATTCTCGCTTCGTATGGTAAGTGGACGGGCAAATGTTCCACTTAATCGAAGAAATTAGGTGGAAATATCATCTCAAGCTGACAGAGTATTAGAGGAATGTCACGCTCTAAACGACTCATATCAGTAGTTCCAATGACTCTCGCACTCAGATCTCTGAAAAACAAACTTAACTCTGTTAGTGCCTTCCACACTGGATGAGGAAGCAGTTCTCGAAATGCAATTGGGATCAACCGCTGCATAAACACGTGACAGTCATGGGTTTTCATCCCGTACAATCTCAACCCTTTCATATCAACAGACCGACCTAGATTTGATGCCTACCCGTTAGGAGATTTGAGAGCCTTTATCCATTCACATAATGAAACTTTCGACGGCTTATCGAGCGTGTACGACGCTTTGGGATACTTTCCTGATGTGTCTGCATGAAGCTCAGGACGGTGACAGTATTCTGCTAACTCATCTCTTGATTTTACAGTGTCTTTTGTCTTCCCTTTGACATTCATCACCGTGTTAAACACATTATCAAAAACATTTTTCTCAATGTGCATAACGTCTAGATTATGACGAATCAAGTTAGTGCTCCAGTAAGGCAAATCCCAAAAAATACTTCTTTTTCTCCAACCACTACTCTTCGCTATTAGTCCGTTCACATGTTCTGTATTTTCATCGGTTACCTTCAGAAGTCCCAGCCGTTCAATTTCGGCCAAAATCTCTGTTCCAGAACGCAAGTGCGGCGGCAGCGCTTCAACCTTTCTATTTTTCCTAAAATGTTTTTTATCTTTACGAAGTCGATGATCACATTCTAGAAATTTACGATGGTTATCAAACCATGATTTTTTCATGATCTTTTTCAGGGTAAAAGCGCCTAAACGCTCCATGCAATACGGACAAGTCATTCGACCGGCCGTACTCCAACCGGACAACATCGAGTTTGCAGGAAAGTCGCTAATGGTTCACATAAGGGCCGCTCATATCTGAAAGTTTTGTTTTTTAGATACATCGTACGAGAGAACACCGTCGGACCACAACTGCTTCAGCTCCTCAATCAATGGCTGTAGAAAAACATCTAACTTATCTTTGGGATTTTGTGGGCTCGGGACGAGAACGCTGAGAAACATATACTGCTCTTTCATGCACATCCAGGGAGGCAAATTGTATGGTGTGACAATCCCGGCCATGAAGAGTATTGTTTTTCTAAACTTCCAAAAGGTTGAAACCCGTCTGTACATAGACCCAATCTTACGTTTCGAGTTTCAGCGGCGAACTCTGGATGAGTTTGATCGAAATGCCTCAAAGCCTCAGAATATGACGGGTGGTGCATGACACCATCCTCTACCGTATGTTGTGGATGCCACCGCATATCCTTTGTTGTTGTTTTAGATGCGTACAACCTCTGCAGGCGGGCCGTTAGAGGAAAATAAAACATCCTCTTGTACGGAACTAAGTTGAACTTGCGCCGTTTAGTTTGTCCCTTCTTCGCGGGTTTGAACCGTGGATGATCACAAAACTTGCACTTATCCAGATTCAAATCATCCTTCCAATATATCATGCAGTTCTTGACYCAACAATRTATCTTCTCTACCGGTAACCCTATACCTCTCAACAACTTCTTACTTTCGTAGAAATTATCTGCAACATTGTTGTCTTCTGGCACGATCTCTTTGATTAATCAATAAATTGATCATAACATTTCTGAGAAATGCCATGCTCCGATTTTAAATTCATAAGACGAGCAACTAAGGACAATCAATTGTGTTTCTCGCAACCGGGATACAGAGGTTTTTTTGCAGCTTTTAGAATATCGAAAAACTTAGTATCAAACTCTATATTTGATACTAAATCTCAAAGGGGTCTAAGGAATATTGGAATAATTCGAAACTTAATTTCAAATTTTTCTATATGATATTAATTCTGAAACAAGTGATTTATATGCATCGCGTCACTTCGCCAAGGTTCCAAATAAGCAATTACCACCGTCATATTTTTTTAAAAATATTTTGAAAACTTAAATAAAATCCCGTGACACCCTATCACATTTTAAAAAATAAGATTTGTAAACCCGCTATTGGAGGGACAAAACCTCTCGGCCGGCGCCGTAACCCACGTCAACATCCGACGGTATACAACCAACAACACCAATGACAATATTATATATAAATAAAATTAAACCCCGACCGATCACCACGGCCTCCCATGCATGAACAATATATATACAATTTTTTTAAACCCTAATTAATTGATTATTCCTAATTTAAACCCTAATTATGTAATAATTACGAAATTGAACCCTATTTATGTAATAATTATGAAATTGACCCCTAATTATGTAATTATTACGGAATTGGACTCTAATTGATTGATTATTCCTAAATTGAAATATAATTATGTAATAATTACTAAATTGAACATTAATTAATTGATTACTATTAATTTGAACCCTATTTATGTAATAATTACTAAATTGCCCCTAATTAATTGATTATTCCTAAATTGACCCTAATTAATTGATTATTCCTAAATTGAACCCTAATTATGTAATAATTACTAAATTGACCCCTAATTATGGAATAATTACTAATTTGAACCCTAATTTCTCAATTAATACTAAATTGACCCTAATTAATTGATTATTCCTAAATTGAACCCTAATTATGTAATAATTACTAAATTGACCCCTAATTATGTAATAATTACTAAATTAGCCCTAATTAATAGATTATTCCTAATTATATGATTATTACTAAAATTAACCCTAAATTTAACAATAATTATACAATAACTTTATCACAACAATTATATAAAAAAAAAATACAAAAATAATAGAAAATATAAAATAAAAAATAATAACAGTAAATATAAAAAAAAAGGGAAACTTACCTTGGCAGGGCGACGGCGGCGGCAGGCGACGGTGGTGGTGGAGCTTGGGCTGGGCTGGGAAGCTGGCGTGGTGGAGGGAGGCGGCCGGTTCGGAGCGGAGCAACCTGGCGTGGCACGGCGACGAGAGCGGGCGCGGTGGAGGGAGGCGGCCGCTGACGGTGGAGGGAGCTCGCGCGGCGACGGAGAGCTTGGGCCGCAGCTTCGGAGCGGAGTGGCAGGCACGGCGACGGAGGGCTGGGCTTCGGAGCGGACCGGAGCTGCAGCGCTTTTTCGGCAGAGAGAGAAAGAAGGAAAGAAGAGAAGGAGAGAAAGTGAGGCGGGGGAAGGGGCTGGGGCCGAATTTTAGGTTAAAATCCTAACGGCCTTAGGCCCGATGTAGAGTACGTTATCTCCAGCTATATATATATATTTATTTTTTTTAAAAATATATGCTGACGCGTAGACCGTCAGGATCCTGACGGCTATGACCGTCAGCGTATATATTATTATTTTTTTTAATTAAAAATTATATCCTGGACGGTCAGCGTAGGTGGCCGTCAGCGACGCCAAAATGATATACTGACGGGCAATGCCCGTCAGTATAATAAAGGTGGGATAAACTCCCGCTTATTCGCTGACGGTTTACTGGCGGCCTCTTTTGCTGGCGGCCATGGCCGTCAGCAAATCCGCCAGCATTGTTTTTCCGCCAGTAAGTCTGCCAGTATTGCTGGTGGCTTTTTGGCCGTCAGCATATCCGTCAGTATCGCTGTTTTTTTTTTTTTTTTGTAGTGAACGTATCAACCCAATAATAAGCAATATGTGATGATAAACAACAAGGAAACCCGTGGATAAAACATATATAAATGTTATAAGACCCGATAGAAATAGTGCAAAAGACAATTAAGTAAATTAGAATTAGCTGAATCCCATGTGAACGGAAGTCCCACTAAATATTTGAAACTAAATAGAAAAAAAAAGATCCAAATAAAGCTAGAAGGATAAGATGCCAAATTACATTTATCAATAATTAATTGTTAAAGACTAACTCTGACTTCACCTCATTCAAGCTCCAAAAACAAAGAACATAAGAAAATGAATCAGATATGTTAGTTTAAACTTCCCTCTTTACTTCAAGTCTTGATCGTAATCTTCCTAGTCACTAACTTTTCCCATTTTGCCTCTCCAGCCGAGGTGGCATCACTCATAACAAAATGACCATACAAGAAAATATGTGGAGTTTTCCTTGTGTTGATGTTCTAATTAAAAAGAAAATATTTAAATTGCTCACATCTAAAGAAAACATAAAAAAAACCCTTGATTACAGATTCATAACATGAAACTCACACACACACACACAAAAAAAAAATAATGAAGAGATTAAAAATCATATGAATGGGAAAAAAAAGTAATAAAAGGTAAGTTGAGGAAAAAAATCAAAAAGAAGTACACCTCTTGAGTCAGTTGTGATTAAAGACTAAAACTAGTATGCTTGTTGGATTCAAAATCAGAATCTGACTCAAACTGATAATGAGTTGCTACTCTTTTACCTTTTCCACTTGCATGGAGAATATACGGTACTTCTTTCCTACAACCTTTTGTGGGTGTTGTGGTTTTCTAAACAAGTGCCCGTCTTCTCAGAAGACATACTAGTTTTTGGAACAACATATATCCTTTCTTCTAGCTCTATTTTGCTTTTTTGGCCACTGTAAGCTAAAATTTTTAATAATTTATTTTTTAGGAATTTTCTCTCGATGATGAGTTGGAAATTAGGTGGATAACATGAACTTCTGAATTTTTGGGAAGGAAGATCAATTTAAATAAGAGGAATTTGGGATTAATTTCCAGAGAGAGAGAGGAATCAGAAGATGACTAAGAATCTCAAAAGATTAATTATGAAGAAGCTGATTCAAGGGAAATATTTTAATTGTATTCAATTAAATAAAAAACTTAAATAAATCTTAGATATCCCAAAAATATGTAATGTTAATTCTAACCAAAGTCTCGTATTGTTGAGAAAATTCTTAACCCACAAAGTATTAAAGACAATAAAAATAGTATTAATGGGAAAAGAATTAACTAGAGATAAAAAGGGAAATTTTTTTCAAAAATATAGTATATATTTGCATTTTCTCTATTTTTATTTTAACCCAATATATTAAATCTGGCTTAAAATACCTCAAACCCATACTAATTATATTAATCAAAATATTTAGCCCATGTTTATTTTTTTTTAATTCACACTTTAAGTCCGTATCAATTGATTTGTCCCACATATCAATTGATCATGACAAACACTTGTGTTAGATCAGATTGACGGGTCGACCCGTTAGGTCAACTGACCCGATACTATAATGTATTCATTTTTGTACTGTGATGTATTGATTTTTTTACTGTAAAGTATAATTTTTTCATTAATCTCTGACCTGTGCTATGATGTATTGATTTTTATACTGTAATATTTTTTACTATGATGTATTGGTTTTTTATTATAATGTATTAATTTTTGCACTATAATTTATTAGTGTGAAATTTTGGTCTAACGGATGATCCGTTAGTTCGGCCTAACAAGAGTGTTGCTCATTGATCATTTTTTCCACGTTTCTAATCCCCCTTTTTCTTTCCAATACAAATGTTTTTAAGGTAATTCAACTTTTATACAGATTTTTTTAACAGTGCATGAAAAATAATTAAAATAATAAGAAATTTTAGCATAATTATAAAAATTTTCGATTCACCGTAAATAATTAAAATAATAAGAAATTTTAGCATAATTATAAAAATTTTCGATTCACCGTAAAATTGTAAAAGGAAAAGTTAAATTAGTTTTTCTTGTAAATTTTCCATTTTTTAAACGATCACATTTGCCTCTAAAGCTCACCAAGCCAGCTAATTTGGGCCGATTAATTTGCAATCGAGTGTTCCTTGGGCTCGGAGACCCAAAGTTAGAAAGTTATGTCATTAACGGTTGGGCCGAGTCGAGGTCAGATAATAACTGCACATATCCAAAAGTCAGAAAGTTATCTGATCAAGGAATTGTAATTTCCAAAGTCTCATTCTTTTGTACATACTCAAGAAGTCTAAATCGTATTCACTAATTATTGCAATCAATATACAAATTTCTAACTACTAAAAAGGTTGATATTTAAGTGCAATTGTGGTAGAATCTATATTTCACAGATAAATATAAACTAACTCTATCGATTAATTCAGGAAACAAGTTGAAGAAATACCACAAAGACGTCAACAGAGAGTTCAAAAGCTGATTATTTCGGTGAAGAGAGAGAGAGAGAGATATTAACTTATTAAATAATAAAGCCTCATTATTTAAATTATTAAAACATATATGTATATTTATTAAATGGAGGCAATTACAAATAGATCTTGTTGGCCATCAACCGCGTTTAATTGCCCGGCGGGGCACGTTTAGACGAACTATGATGTACTGCGGTCAGCACCCGCCTGGAAGCTATTGTTTTCTGCTTTGAGTCGGCTTCGAGGCTTCGGTGAGCAGTGCTTGGTCCGAATGGCAGAATTGGCGGCGACTCGAAAACTAGTTTGTCATTACAGGTGTCTAACGCTGCGGATACTAGAATGCCCTGCAAAACTATTGCGGAAAGTAGAATATTTGTTATCTTCATGCTTAAATATTAAAAAAAAAAAAAAAAAAGAAAGAAAGAAAAGAAATATATAATTGTTTAGAGTTTATGATAATTTGTGTTGTAGGAGGTGATTTAAATAGGAGAAAGTAGGAGATGTTAGGTGAACAGAGATGGTTAAAGTTGTGCTAAAAGTCATATATTATCCTTAGATTTTCCACAAGCATGCATGGTGAACATATATATATCCACAAAGATTAGCACTGCACTAGGAACGACTAAAATCATGACTAAACATGTTATTTTCTTGACTGTTAATATATTAGTATGACATGTAGTTTCAAACAAGTCGTGCCGATAGACATGATACATTACCATGACAATATCTTCTCATTGTAATTCTTGCACAGTTCGGACCTATTGGAAGAAGGTGTGACAACTCGTCACTCAACTATGTGGATTACATGTTCATGTTGCGCTTTGTTTAATATATAATTTATGAATTATATATATATAATATGTCTATATTAAAATATAGTGGCTTACTTTTTACCGATGTAAACAAGGTGCTGAATTCAAGAGATTCGAACAAAGTGAACCACTCTATATCGTTTTTTTCTTCCGTTCAAACCTATGATGCACGGTCATTCTATTTTTGACTTCGTAGGTAAGTCGAACACTCCGTGCACACGATACGTGCCCGACACGCTACTGACACATGTCGGACGTGTTGAAAAATCTAATTCAATTTTAAAAATATAATTTATTCAAATGTAGGGATAATTTCATTTTTGGTACATTATGTTGGTCACTTTCCAGAAAAGGTACGTGATGTTGGCCAACATCAAAATACATACATTAAGTTGGCAAATTTATCAGATTTGGTACAAAAAAAGCCCAATCGGACTTTGATACTTACATGTCATGATTTAATCATTTCTTATCATTTTTAATTTAAAATTTAATTTAAAAATTAATTTAAAAACTGATTTCTTATCATTTTCAATTTAAAAATTAATTTCTTATCATTTTAAAATTAATTTAAAAATTAATTTAATTTAAAATAAGTAATGGAAAGCAATGTTTCACTAAGTACAACTAAAGCAACCTAGAGTACAACCATGCATGCATGATCATAAAAATTTAGGAAAATGAAAATTGACAGAAATTGAAAACACCAATTGAAAGATCATGAAAAGTTGACGTCAAAGTTCAAGACTTTTTGAAAAATAACAAGAAATAAAGAGTAGATCTAAGACGTAGCATGAAACAATGCATGAAAATTTAATTCAAAATAAAGCATAGGAAAAACTCAAAATAAAAACGATCAGGGACTCGATCTATGATCTCGGTGTGTCACTCGCATAGATTCCATGGACGATTCACAAGATCAAGCAAGAAATCAAAGAGCTAAGACAAAAAGCATAAAATTGAAGAACATGCATGAAATTGAAGAACAAAGCATGGAAATAAAAGAAAGCTTACTTGAATTTAAGGAAAAGAGTAACAAGCTTGAATTAAATTGCATCGAAATAAAATCCAATGGAGTACTTGAATTCTTCTTGAACTTACAAACCCAAGGCAAAACTTGAAATTAAATCTAAATCCAGAGAGAGAACTTTTATCCCAAACCCAAGCATGGGTTGGGAGAAATGTGAGATATCTACAAAAACGAGAGAAGTCTCCTATTTATACTAGGTTTAATTAGGTTTAAATGGGTCAATTTAGGCTTTAAGGGCTTAATTTTCCGGGTTTGACCAAGTTTGACCCGAAATGGGCAGGCTGGGCACTGATTTGGGGCGCCGCTTTGGGCATGAAGGAGCAGCCAAGCGCTGGGGCGCTG
>BMAC01000451.1:954925-980944 GCA_014905375.1 Phtheirospermum japonicum | reverse complement strand
ATCCTTGTCAGGAGGATCCACTCGTTGGAACGTTCTTGGCGCATTGCATAGTTCATATAAGATCCGCCAAAAAGCAAATGTTCCACGTATCATATCAGCTCGATGGTTGGGTGGAATGGTGGTTTTGTAGTGGCCCGATGACTCATCTAGGAATTAAAAAGAATAGTGGCCGGTTAGTGATTCCATCGGGCAAATAGGAGTCGTCATGGGTAGATCTTTAGGTGGAATTTTTGTTTTGAAGTGACCCGAGGACTCATCCCAAAAACAAAAGGAGTAATGGCCGGGTATCTTTTCTAACATGTGGTCGAGCAACGGGGAAGGGAAACGATCGTTCTTGGTAGCCACATTCAACTTTTCATTATCGYCCAACATCCTCCATCCCGTTTTATCCCTCGGGGRCATCAAKCTTCCTTTTTCGTCCTCGGTCATCTTTTCGTCGTCCACGGATTTCTTAAAATTTGGATTCAAATGCCTTTGAAATTCTCGAGGTAGTGTGACATCATCCTCCAAAACAAGTTTATGCAAGTAGGTCCAAGGGCTAGCTCCCTTTATCACTCCGGGTTTCCAACCAATATCCCCCTTYAGAACTTTAAGAATATCAACCGACCTCWCCTCTTCACCTCGGTTCGAGCTAGCCAAGATGGTAATCGACTTGCACTCCTCCTCTTTCTRGAGATAATCATCAAGTCTTCCCATCTTATCCTCTATAATCTCCACCCCAAGAAAARCKTRAAGTTTCTTGATGGAAACGACTCTCAACCCATCATCAACAATCTCCACTCCAAGAAAATCTTCAAGCTTCTCGACGGAGTCGACTCCTAACCCATCATCAACAATCTCTACCCAAAGAAAATCTTCAAGCTTCTCGACGGAGTCGACTCCTAACCCATCATCAACAATCTCTACCCCAAGAAGATCTTCAAACTCTCTAGTCTTCTCATCAATGATCGCCACCTCCACCGCCGAAAATATGTCGTTGCCCTCAACGGCACACCGAGAATCATCTTCAGGTAAACCGGGGTCACATAGAGGCACAACATACTCATCGTCAAGAACAAGGGGCTCATCTTCAAGAAAAATGGGATCATCCTCACAACATCCCTCAATATCGATGTCCGGGCCAACCACGTCCTCATTAATAAAATTCTTAATATAAACCCGTTCGACCTTCGCCTTGACGAATTCCACATATACCCAATCTTCACAAGACTCTTTTGAAGTAAAAGGGAAAAGGATCAAGAGAGTTAAAATCATCCGAAAATGAAAACAAGTCCTCTTCCGACGGCGAGGCAACCAAATCAAGTACCCCACACTTATCGGGGAACGTGACCGGAGGGATAGGTGAAGGTGGACTTGAGAATTGGCTTGTAATGGCCCATGGATCCGGATCGGGAGGTGGAGTAGTAGAAATCACTGGAATATTCTGATGATAAGGGCCCACAGGAGGAGACACAACTGGATAATGAGTCGGCGGTGGAGCAAAAGATGGCATAGCATAATCGGGTTCCACATGAAGTCCATGATCCCAATACACATTCTCCGAGGGAGGCGTTGGCGAGGAGAGTTCCGGGCAATTGGTAACATGACCACGCGATCCACACCATCCACATCCCAAAAAAGGTCTACTAACATCTCCCATAGTGCGGATGGGAGAGCCACATGTGATATTGGAGCCCGGAACACGAAACAACTCATACTCTTCGAGATCTTGAGGGGATGTGGGTATGCTCATCCCAAAATAGTAATCCGGAGTAGAAGAACCTCGACACGGGTTGGAATTCCCAAAGCGACCATTATGCATAGTCGGACCATGAATGGGAATACCATTACCACCATACGGTGTGGGACTCAAATATTCACCCCCCATATTTCCACTTGGAGTCGTAGTCGGCATAGGATTGGAATGAAAAATGGGAGGGGCTCCATATGGGCCGGGCTTCAGTGACGCATATTTGAATTATAATCAGTAGTATCATAGCCATACGGGCGGGAAGTCGGGGCTTACACGTTTGGATAGGGACTTTGAGCACCATAACCCCCCAAGAAACCATTTATGCCCGAAAAACCATCAAACCCGACATGGTTTGCACCATGCCCTCCCATGCCAGGTTTCCCATAACCGTAGCCACCATTGGCAAAGTGGTGTGCACCATGCCCTTCCACGTTGCCATACCCATTATACAATGTCTCATTCCCGGCATGGTTTGCACCATGCCCTCCCATGCCGGGTCTCCCATAACCGTAGCCACCGTTGGCAATGTGGTTTGCACCATGCCCTTCCACTTTGCCATACCCATTATACAATGTCTCATTCCCGGCATGGTTTGCACCATGCCCTCCCATGCCGGGAATGTATCCACCATAGTTATAGTTATACGTGCCCTGCATACTCAAACAAAAAAAATGTCAAATAACAAAACAAGCCAAAAACACAAAGAAATTACAATGAAATCGAAAACCTTAACCAAGCCGAGTCGCAAAAGCGCCATTTTGCTCGTGGTGTTTTAGTGATGATGAATAAATCATCGGGTTCTTGGCTTGGTATTATCGGAAATCGATTTAATTATAAGTTTCAAGGTGTTTCAAGCTTGGAAAAATAAAGAAAATGAAAATAAAGCAAATAAACTATCTAAACTAAACTAGAAAATGAAAGTGCAAATTGGTAAGATGCCTCATCGGATGCCTCAAATAGAAAATGCAAAGCAATAAAGGAAATAAGCAAGAAATTGCATTGTTTCACCAAGTACAAGCATGCATGCACAAGGTACAACTATGCCTAAAATCCTAAATAATGCAAATAAGCAAAAATTGAAATCATGGATATAAAGAGCAAGAAAAGTTGACATGAAATTTTAAGCGACTCAAAACCCAAAACTCACAATAGATTTCCCACACATCTCTCGTCAACTAACAACGCACTCTCTCACCTCACCAACGCGAAGATACAAGAGCTAAAATCGAGCTCGGCTAACAAGAATTGGGATAAAGGCTCAAAGTGGCTCATTTAGGATTTTAAAAGTAGCTTACATATATGAATATGGCCGGCATAAGGGTGATATATGTACCTCGAGGTCATTTCCAAATTCAATCATGTACGAGAAAATCAAACCTCCTCAATACAATTTCCATAAAAGTGCAAGCAAGCCGATAAATCACACAAGGCCTACTTACTAGTTTGCACCGAATTTGGTAGCAAAATCAAAAGAGTTTTTAAAGGTTTGCAATCTTTTCACGAGAAAATTTTGATTATATATATATATAGGCGGATTTTGGACGAAGCCACATAAATTCAACCCCTCACACAAGAGGCCATACACATGCAAAAACTCGACAAGTAAACTATTCAAACTTCCGAGCATGTGGATTTGTTCAACAATGTAATAATGACTCAAAAGACATAAAAATCGACTCAACCATATAAAAGCGCAAGTAGTAAGCGTCACTTCGCCAAGAATGCGTCACTTCACCAAGGCTCGAGTTAAGAATGACAAAACATGCTTGTAAACCCTGGACCCTAACCACCTACCCACCCCACACTTAAACCATGCAATGCGCTCATTGAATTTTAATGAGAATCAAGTAAAAGGGGTGTGAATAGAAACTCCCTCAACCGAGCGAGTTTGGGTCGAGCTCGGTGGGGTCCACCTAAAAACCAAGCAATTCAAGCTAAAATCGAGCATGGCTAGTAACTCCCGGCTCCACGAATTCTACTCACTTATCCATTCGACCAAGGTTGGAGTCGACAAACAAAACCTAGAAAAGAGAATCACACGAAATTAAAAAAATAAGGAAATATGTACATGAACTCAAATTTTTTTTTTTAATTTTTCAAATGTTTTTGGATTTTCGTTTTAAGAATAAAGAAAGTAAGAAAGAAAGAAAACAAAAGAAATAAACGAGAAGAACTTGGGTTGCTTCCCAAGAAGCTCTTTTTTTACGTCACTAGCTTGACGTACTCCCTTTTGGTCAATGTGAAAATATAACGGGAGGGTCCACTAACACAATTTCCTCCTTGTCAGGAGGATCCACTAGTTGGAACGTTCTTGGCGCATTGCATAGTTCATAACGGGAGGGCAGTCTGGGCAGTGGCTCGGGAATTCGATTTGGCTCGATCTTCCTCGTTTCGGCACGGTTCCTTGAGTTTCAACGCCTCGACTCGCTCCTTACAACTTTTAGCATCGGTCTAATACCTCGTGCCACCTACAACATACGAATTTAGATTCAAAACCCATGGCTCGTCATCAAGAAATGTATATATCAAGTTTCAATACTACAAATGGGGGAATGACTGAAAACCTAACGAGAATGACTCAAAAAGACTAAAAACAATGATAAACCCTAACTATAAAAACTAAGAAAAACACAACAATTACATGCAAAACAAGAACCATTCTGGTTTGATGGGAGAAGCCACGAGTTACCGATCCTGATGGAGACACTATCATCAAGAAAGAAATAGACTGGACCGCTGATGAGATAGCAAATTCAAATTGGAATTCTAAGTGAATCGACACCCTTTGTGGATATGTTGACTCAAACTACTACAAAGTAATCAAAAAGTGCGAGTCAGCAAAGGATGTGTGGGATGCATTGCAGAGGGTGTGCGAAGGAACCCAAAGTGTGAAGAGGTCAAGATTAAGAATGTTGAGTGCTACTTTCGAGTCGATGACGATGGATGAAAATGAGTCCATCATGGACTATGCGATGAGACTTTCAGTCATCGCAAATGAGTGCGTGAAACTTGGTGAAGCAATGAGCAACTCACGTCTTGTGGGAAAGCTACTAAGATCCTTCTCAAAGAAATTCAATATTAAGATGGTAGCCATAGAAGAACCCAAGGACACAAATGATCAAGATTTTGACGCATTAGTTGGCTCACTCAAGACATTTGAGATGGAACATCTTGGCTCCAACTCAAAAGAGAAGAATGTTGCTCTCTCCTCTGATGTCAACTCCAATGACGATGATGAAGATTTTGATTTGAGAGGGTTAATTAAAAAGATCGAAACTACCACACTTGAGAAAGAAGAAGTGTCCTATGTAACTCAAAGATTTAACAAGTTCTTAAAGAAGAAAAACAACATTGGAGGATCAA
Source organism: Phtheirospermum japonicum (assembly GCA_014905375.1). Classification (NCBI taxonomy): domain Eukaryota; kingdom Viridiplantae; phylum Streptophyta; class Magnoliopsida; order Lamiales; family Orobanchaceae; genus Phtheirospermum; species Phtheirospermum japonicum. The sequence continues at coordinate 975,849 of BMAC01000451.1, read as the reverse complement.
GTTCAAATATCAAGCTACAGGTGCCCACTCCAAAGTTTTCTGGGCGCACACTTTCCAGATCCCAGTCTTCGCCTTTCGTATCCAATACATCTAGCTCCCCAAAGCCCCTTAGTGAATTTCATTGCCATGAATGCAAAGGTTGGGGACACTGTAAAAATGAATGTGCGAATACTCTCAGAAAGAAGAGCTTGATTACTACAGAGTACACTGAAGATGACTATGATTCTGACTCGCCTAAATCAGTTCCAGCCTTATTTGCTAATATTGCGTGGGATGATGACATCCGTGTTGGTAACACCAAAACCAACACCTTGTGTCTAAATGCAGAGGTTGATGAATCTCTTGACGAGTACGAGAAGCTGAGCATTGAGCATAAGAAGTTATTTGCTAGTTGGGGAAAACAAGTACTCAAAGTCAAGGATCTTATGATCGAGGTGGACAAAATGACCAAGGAAAAGGATGATCAACTAAATATATTTATTCGATTGGAGTCGTTACTCACCAAAAAGGTTGCTAAGATAGAAAGAGTGGAAACTGAATTGAAGAAGGTTCATGGAACCATCACTAAACTCAACAAGGGCAAGACAAAGCTTGACGAAATACTGAATGTGAGTTTCCCAGAAACCTCAAGACATGGAATCGGCTACAAGCCAATTCAGCCAACACCAGTATCAAACCAAGAAAAGAAATCGACCAAACGACACAAGAAGAGAAGAAGACAGTATGTGTGTCATCACTGTGGTGATCCAGCTCACATTCGACCTTTTTCGCTGGAAGATTGTTGGCGAGAAAAGGCATTTTCGAAGGATAAGGGTGTCTGCTGAGTCCCATGACAGTTTCCATGTTACTAACACCAAAACCAACACCAGACTCAAATAGGTATGGGTCAAAAAGAATGAGATCAAATGCAATATGATCTATATATCCCTAAAATCTCACGTTCCCGGAGCCTGGTACTTCGACAGTGGTTTCTCTGTCTCTTCATTGTGACTCGATTAACCTAATGAAAAAGTGGATATTTTATTAAGTAGAGATTAGATTGTAGACATGTTAATAAGGAAAATAAAATTAAAATTATTAAATTACAACTTTGGAATTAGAATTTAGGATTAGGATATGAAACAATGAATTTTAAAGGTTATCCAAAATTGGACGGACAGAAAGTGGGTTCCGGAAGTACGACAGCTTCGTCATCTTTTATGTTTTGTTGGAATCATAATCATCATCATCATCATCATCATTATTATTATTATTATTATTATTATTATTATTATTATTATTATTATTATTATTATTATTATTATTATTATTATTATTATTATTATTATTATTATTATTATTATTATTATTATTATTATTATTATTATTATTATTATTATTATTAGATAAGAAGACCATATTCTTGGACATTTTTGTTTTGGTTGTATTAAAAAAAGCCTTCTAACTAATTGGGCTAGGTATAATTAAATTTCTAAAGCCTTCTTTGTTTAGTTGGGTTTGGCAAATTTTTGGTGGGCTAGTTTTTTGTTTTTTGTTTTTGGTTTGAGCAGGCCGGGTTATTGCTAATTTGGCTGGGATTTACATATGAAAAATGGATGGGACTACCAAGCATAATAATTGGGCTTCCCGGGCTGCAGACCAACTGAGATTACATGTGTCTCCACCCCTGCACCCCGACTGCCCGCTTACCGCAGCATTAACCAACCACGTTTGGCGCTAGTAAATTCAGCGATCTCCGATCAACAAATGGTAGCAGAGTGCCCAGCAGGTCATCCATTTTGCTTAGCATCTGTTCCGTCGACCGCCATGATCGAGTGGTCACATAGCCTTCACCGATGACAATTGCTTTCTCCGACTAGATCAACGTCGTCGCCTTCGGCGGCGCGTTCTCAGCCTTGAACGGCCTGTGCCGCTTAATTTTCCTTTCGTATCTCAATCTCTCTGAGTCAATGATATGACGATGATGATGGTGTGTGAGTCCTTCGCCATAACTGCTGTGGAGGTTTGGGATCGGAATATCGACCATCATGGCCACGATGGAGGCGGCGGTCTCTGCCTTGCATGCCGCTGGAAACTTGGCATATTTGTGATCGTCGCTGGTGTCCCGTCATTTCGCCACCGTATAAATCTGATATGGAACCTCCATGTTTGTGTTAACCGATGGTAAAACAAAAGGCAAGGAGGCAATATGGTGAAAGTTGCGGCGATCGTGTTCACACGAGGCTAAAACGGTCTTCGGCAAATATATTGATAATATCAGATTTAGAAGTTTACCAATAAGATTGGCCCAATTAATCATTAGTTGTGATAATCTTTGATTTTAAGAAGATTCAAAGGTTATGTCGATAAGAATACGATTTGATACATTCTATATGTTTGTAGCACCAGATTTGTGGTTTGTCCGTTCTTTGTTCGATCCATTATACGATCAAAAATATTGGTTCACCAAGATAAAAGAGTATTTACAAAATACGTGCTTGCCGACCTGATAGACCTCTAGAAGACTGTTGGCGACTTGATCAACTTGCAAAACAAAACACAAGCCAGAGAGCCCCGGCGTAGGCGCTCCGATACTTAAGCCAATCCCTTTTTTAATAGTAATATGTGAGAGCTCAAAAAGTAGGACAAATATCAACTTAAAGAGAAAATGAGGCCTCTATTCTATTTATATAGACAAGAGATATGTTCCCAATTAGGGTTCCCATCTCATATTCAAATCACAATACCATAAATAACTAGCGACCTAGAATTAGGATTTCTCCTATATGTTAATTTACCATAGACATCAGAACTTTCAAAAAATTACCGTAATAACCATGGGCCAATAACTATATTCCTGCCCTTAGTCCGCCAGGACCCCATACCATAGTCCATATCAACCCACCAGGGCCCAAGATCCCGTTAACCATAAAGTCGAACTCTCAGTACTGAGCTGTTATAATACCATTTACCTCATAAGATCTCGCCAGCCCCATATAAGAGCTCGCCACTCCCATACAAGAGATCACCACTCTCACAAAAGAGCTCGCTTCCTATAGAAGGGATCGCCCCTTCTAAAGGTGAGGTCGCCTTATAAATTCCTACAAATCTGCATTCCTACTTACCTAGATATTTGATGTCGTATTAACTAACCCCACATTCTACTTGATTGAGTTAGGAAATCAAGTGAAATGTAATCATAAGTATCCCCAAAAAGTCAATCCCACCTGTTTCTTGGTAAAACCGCAAAGACCATCAACAGCCCCCCAAACTTCTGAACATTAAATGCGTACTGCCATTGCAGTCTTATTTCCTCCTAATATATTATTCTTTTGGGCCAGAAAATGAAAGTCCCACAATTAACCCTACCAATATTCGCGTCGTCCAAAACTCCCTTGTCTTTTTAAAATCGCACCGCTCCTAACACAAGTGTCCTTTCAATTCTTTTCTTTGTATTTCCAAAAGGCAAAAGCAACTTTCCACCATTTTCATCTACAAAACCTTCAATAATTCTCCAGCAAAAAGTATGGTCATCCTCAAATCAAAATTCTCAACATAGCAAGTTCATATTCTTACGACACCATGCGTAAGTCTCCTTGATTTCATATCTTTAAATTACTATTTCAGCACAAATTACTTTATTTTGAGTTTTTGTATTCTGAACATTTCTCCTGTTTCCTCTTCCCTATTTTCTATTTTCATTACTGTTACTGTATGATATATTTAGCTTCATCCAACTTCGATTCTCAAAACTCTAATTCCCCTATCGCGACATGTCTTCTGAAATGGAATTTATTGAAATTCCCCTAGTCCAACCAAATAGGAGAAAAAATATCACTGAACTCAGAACTGGTTTCGTGCACGAACCTGCAGGGAGCCCCTCTTGGTCCGAGCTAGAGTCTCATACAAGAGCTTTAATCGAGGATATCCCAGAAGCTACTCTCGTATATCAACCACAAATACCTTCATCCTCATCCAACCCCAATTTGTTCTCATATCCTGTAATGATCGTACCCACGTCTGGTCATGCTGAGCCACCTCTTCTTTCGTGAGCTACCCGGGTAACCACTGAAAATCCCTGGGTACTCCCAGATCGGGATCTACTCGCAGATTTCATAAAAATCCTTCACCTTTTTGACAACATACTGTTTGTCCAGCTTAAAGCTGGCAAAAATGATCCAAACCATCCCCCTCTACTATCTTTGATGACCATATAAGGAGAAGAATTAGATTTTCAATGCACCCCTTTCTGGTCGCTGAGACGAAAAATATAAAGCCCCCCCCCCCCCCCCCCTATTCCACATGGCCTCCAATTTAATTAGGTTTTTATAACCGGGTAAATAATTTTATGTACATACTACAACTTAGAACCTGATATAATTTTTTTTTTTACTTTTGTTATATAATGAAGAATCAGAAAGGTACCTTCTACCTTTCTCCACGTCAAAAAATGTATTTCCGTGTTCACCCTTCTTTCAAAGTCCACCACTGGTGATCAAAGTTTTTCTTCCTCTCTTCTAGTGAGCCCTAGTCATTCCCTACGGAATGGAAGGAAACGTCCCCTCCCTAAGGTTCAGTGCCCACTAAAGGAAAAATTCAAATAAGCATCGCCTTATAAGTGGCACTTCATATTCAAACCGCCACAAAATATACAAAAGTGGCGGTTCTTAACCGCCACCAAAAACTGTATGGAAGGCGCTTCATAACCGAAGCGCCACCAATAAATAAGAATGGGTGTCACTTCATAATGAAGCGCCACCAATAAATAGAAACGGGTGGCGCTTCATAACAAAGAGCCACCATTAATCAATTCTAAAACACACTCAAACCCTAAGTTTTGGGTAGAGCTTGACTGAACAAAAAATGAGGAAGAAGAGAGAAAGCTCGAGTACATCGCCAATCCATCCCCACCGATGCTCTACCTTCCTTCCTCTCTTCTATCTACACCACTGACTTCTTTGACAAGTCCCATGTCCGCTGCCAATGCATTCGCCTCATCTCCGTCCTCTCCGACCACCACGACAACTCCTTCTCCCCACATCTCTCCAAAATCATCTCCGTCGTTGTTCACTGCCTCCGCGACCCAGACTCCTCTGTCCGGTCCGCCTGCGTCGCCGCCTCACTCTCCCTCTCCTCCCATCTCACTCGCCTCCATCACCAATCCCTTAATCGAGACCCTCTTCAACCAAACAAGGCTCAAACACCCAAAATGGTGCCGTATTGTGCTTAGCGGTGGTAATCGAGGGATTGGGAAATGCGGATTTTGGTAGCTTGAGAAAGCTATTGCCGAGGCTCGAGAAATTAGTGAAATGCGAGAGCTTTAAGGCGAAGGCTGCGATATTGGCGTTGATTGGAAGTGTTGGTGGAGTAAATGTAGTTTCGAATGACGGCGGGAAGAATGTGACTAAGAATTCGGTGATGTGTTTTATGGAGTTTTTGAGTAGTGAAGACTGGGCTACTAGAAAAGTCGGTGCCGAGGCGCTGATTAAGATCGCGGTGGTGGAGAAAGATGCGTTGTGGGAGCATAAAGCTTCTTGCCTGGAGACATTTGAGGATAAGCGATTTGATAAGGTTAGATTCTTTGTTTGCGCTTTAATATAGCAGTAGAATTTGCAGTCTGTTACTCATGAGGAAGAGTAAGAGATATGGGAAACGACGGATCTGAAATACCCGATAGCGCCAATGAACGTGGGTATATCTTGTTTATTGCTTAGATATTTTAATATCAAAAACTTTCATAGTTTGATTGAGATGATTTTATTATTTTTTTGAAGAGTTGACTGGGATCAATTTTGATTTTTATTTCTGTTATGAATTCGTTTTATTGCAGATTGCCCAGGACCTAGATTAGATTCGGCTGGAAAATCTGATGTTTGTGATGGATGCCCTAACCAGGAGGCATGTGCTACTGCTCTGAAAGGACCCGATCCAAGTCCTTTATTTTATTTGATTTATTTTTTCGGATTTAGCAAATGATTTTCGGATAGGGCCTCCAGCTCATGCCTCTCATTAATGACTATATATATTTTAGCATTCGTAATTAAGTCGAGAAACTTGAGATGATTTCATGGAGGTTAGTTCATTAATATGACAAACAAAGCTTAACCCTTTATCTTTTTTTTATCTGTAAATAAATTTCATTGATGAAAAAGAGAACATACAAAAGTATGCGAGCATTACAAGACACAAAAATAAAAACATGATGCGTAAGAAATGGGTCGAGGCAATTCGAGGGAGTTTCAAAACAAATAAGCGATTCGAAGCTCCCCGAATGGGGAAAAAAAATTTTCCTGACCTAACCCAAGTCCCGCAAAATAGAGCAAAAAAAAAAAAAAATTCCAATACAATATAATTGCTAAATTACCAAACAAAACCCAACCCAAGTCCCGCAAAACGTATCCTAACAAAAAAATTTCAATACAATATAATTGCTAGATTACCAAAGAAAACCCAATCAAACTGTCATGTGCAAAAAGAAAAATATATGAAAGTTCTATGCGGGCTTCCATTTTGTTATATTTATAAGGGACTGAAGTGGGCTGTTCGGAAAATCTTCATCTAAGTACTCTAATGGATTGCTGATTTTCTTAGCTTTGTCGGATATTTCCACGTCGCTTAATTTCTGAGAATTATTCCGCTTGTCGATGGATCATCCCGAAGATTCCCTTGCATTTTTATCGCTTGTCCCTTGTCATTATAATAACCCAACTGTCTTGGATTGCCTATTTGAGCATTACTTGTTTTATGAACAGGTTGTTTACAATCTGAAGTCCCAATTTGTCACCGCTCCTTCGGTTTATTATTTGGTAATGAAGTTCCTGCTATTTTAACCACATCATCCTATACATGTGCATTTTTTGTGTTCTTTGCTACCTGCTCTTTGGTAGATTTTTTTCAGCATTTAAAATCTGCTCCACTCCAGATTCTTTTGTAACAGGCCGCCAAGCTTGAATTTGGTTTTTTGTTGCTATTAGATGGCCATTTGCAGCAGCGTTTTCATTTAAATTGCCCTGCCCAACTTCAGGGTTTTTGGGTCCCTTATGTTGGTAAACACGATGACTAGTCGATGCCCTTGTCGTTGGACAATCATCAATGGAATGTCCCAGCTTTTTACATGTTTCATAGTGTCTTGGTAAGTAATCATAGACGATATCTTGATTCCTCATACCCCCAGGAAATTTAGTTATTAACGAATGCACCAATTCTGCTGTAGCATCGGTTTCCACTAAGACCCTGGCATATAAGACACGTTCTCTATTTTTTATAAGCATGTCGGTAACACTTGGGGTGCCCACTTTCGAAGCTATCTTGCTTAGAATTTTTCGATTCAAACAATCAAGTGGCAACCCCGGCATTTTGATCCAAACAGTGATGGTATTGGGGGAATAATGATCAAACTCAAAACATGAAGGTAAACGGGATATCATCAAAATTCTTTCGAAAATAGTGTACGGGCCTCCGGTGAGTACGTGTTCGCGATGCTTATCGTTTTTGAACTTGAGAACAAGCCATCCTAAATCATGAGTGAAGAACTTGTACGGAACTTTCCACATAGCGCACAATTTATCAATTGCTTGCTTTCTGGGGAATTTGGAAGCAAAGTGTCCGTCTAAACAAATCCCCAAGCTTTGTCGACGTTATCCAGCCATTCTTACTTAATTTCGATAATGCCATTTTCATCGGGATCAAGGTTCAGTGTTTCGCCCATCGAAATGTCTCTGTTCTGAACCAAAGAGATCCAGGCTTTCCCGTTTTGGTTTAAAACATATGGGTTATACGAATTAGAAACAGCCTGCGCAGTAGTCATAGTTGGTTCAGGCCCTTTGTCGAGCACCTTTTGTGCATCCTAGTTGGTAAGGTATGTTTGCTTGTCTACTAATTGTTCTAAGATTCGAGAGATTTTTTTTCTTTCCAAAAAAGAGCCAAAGCATGTAGAAGATGCGCTTAAGGATGAATTCTGGATGAAGGCCATGCAAGAGGAGCTGGATCAATTTGCTAAAATTGATGTTTGGGACTTAGTTCCTCGTCCAGAAAACTCACATGTAACAGGTACCAAGTGGATTTTCAAGAACAAAATGGACGATGCTGGGCAATATTGTGAGGAACAAGGCTCGACTGGTTGCACAAGGATACACTCAAATTGTGGGTATCGATTTTGATGAGACCTTTTCTCATGTTGCTCGCATTGGATTTGTAAGACTTTTACTTGCTGCTGCTTGTCATACAAAAATTTCTCTACATCAAATGGACATAAAGAGTACTTTTCTTAATGGAGTTTTAAATGAAGTTTGTTGATCATCCTAAAGGGTTTGTAGAACCCCACAAACCAGATTTTGATTTAAAATTAAAAAATGCTTTGTATGGTTTAAAACTAGCTCATAGAGCTTGGTATGAAAGGTTGAATCAACACTTGATGTTTTTAAATTTTAGACGAGGGGAAGTTGATAAAACCTTATTTCTCTTTAGATCAAATAAGCACATCCTAATTATCCATATTTATGTAGATGATATAATGTTTGGATCCACTAACGAGCAAATGGTGAGTGAGTTTATTAAGAAAATGTCTGATACATTCGAGATGAGCATGGAAGGTAATCTCTCTTACTTTCTTGGTTTACAAATTAAATAATTGGATGATGGTATTTTTCTCTCTCAGACCAAATATGATAAGAATCTTGTTAAGAAAATTGGGTTAGGGAATGATACGCATAAAAAAACTCCGCTAGGGAAAACCACGAAACTGTCTAGAGACGATGTTGGTAATGGTGTTGATAACACCATGTATAGGAGCATGATATGAAGTTTTTTGAAATTAACAGTGAGTAGGCCTGACATTATGTACAATGTGTGTCTATGTGCTAGATATCAGTCAAACCCTAAAGAGTCACACTTAAAAACTGTTAAACGAATCATTAGGTATGTAGATGGTACAACTAAATTGGGTGTTTGGTATACTAAGAATACTAGTACTGAACTTGTGGGACATACAGACTCGAATTGGGCTGGGGATGTTGTAAATAAGAAGAGTACTACTGGTTTTTTTTTTGGTAATAATCATATCTCATGGTATAGTAAAAAGAAAAATTTAATCTCTCTTTCTACAGATGAAGCCGGGTATATTGCATTTGGAAGTTATTGTACACAATTGTTGTGGATGAACTAAATGATAGAGGACTACGATCTACATAGTCGAATTTGGACTGTGCTTTGTGATAATTACAGTGCCACTGATATCTCAAAAAATCCTGTCCAGCACTCTCAAATTAAACACATTGACATAAGGTACCACTTTATTCAAGACTTGGTTGAGATGAAGATAGTTAGTCTTGAGCATATAGGGACAGACAATCAGCTTGCTGACATATTCACAAAGGCATTAGATTTAGAGACCTTCTCTCATTTGAGAAGAGATCTCGAAATGTGCATTGTCTAAGTCAATGTTAGTTTTGATGTCATGACACCTAAAACGGTCATCAATCATGATATTTGTATATTTTGCATGCGTTTTTTATTTTATTTTTCATACATATCCTGAATGCATTGTGTCTAATTAAAGTGCAGAAAAAATCATGTGTTGTAATAAAAAATGGTGACAAAAATACTAACCTCTTCAAGTAGGTGATTGTGAAACTTTCTTGCAAAAACTGGTTTTCTCCCAAGTTCAAAAACAAAGGGTGTTAAAAGCAATTGCTAAGATAATTTTTCTTCAAATCTATAAAAAGATGAACAAAATCTAGATTAAACAGACCCAATCTGTAAATTTCACCCTCTTGAATGATTTTGACGTAGTCATTAACTTGGGTTAAGGGGTCTATCATCATTGACTTCACTGAAGCAATGTTGGTTATAATGTCATCATATAAATAGCAACACTGATCATGTCACCTAAATCAATTTCTGATTTTTTTTTTATCTTTTTAGGTCATGATTTTTAGGCATCAAGTAGGACATTCATACTTTGAGAAGATGCATTTTTGCTATGTGTTCTGTTGCTTGTACTTGTGTGTATCCTGAACTCTTAATCTTGTTTTGAGTCTTGCTAACCAAGTGTTTCAGTGGTGTTAAAATTGGAGGATTGTACAGGTAATAAAGGATTGTTTTGGTTAATGAAAAATTACTTTGCAAAGGATTTACTCAACAATGGTGATGGTTTTTCAAAATCCAGCTCTATTTTTAGTTTTCTAAGTGGTTGAGGATTGTGATTCTTATTTTCTAAATTTGAGTTAGTGGCTTAATTGGAGTGGGATCATGTGTCCTAGTTTACGGTGGAGTGGGTGGTTATGGAAGGAAAGAAATATTTTGTGGTATAAAATCCTATGTTAGGTAAATAAGGCCTTTTCTTATTATTTAATTTCACCTTCTCTCTCCCTGCAATGGTCATTTTTTTTTTTTCGAGAATTTACCATCTCCCTTATTCTCCCTCAATTCTCTTACAAATTAGCTCTCACACTTCAACAATTCACACTTCAACGGCTATTTTTCTCTCTCTCGAATTTTGCATGCTTGCGTGTGCCTTCTTTGAATTTATTTGCAGGATGTTGAAACCCTCACCAAGCAAAAGCTGCTAGCTTCCGCCAGAATGCGCTGCTCAAATGATGAATAAGTTTTGGTGGCCCTTCCGACTTACACCGCAAGGGACATCCGTGTGAAGATGGGTGGTGATGTGTCACCGAACCCATCACCCGTTCCCCTACTGAAACCAATCCACCTCCGGTCAATTCTGATGAACTAAGCTCTGCTTTACATTGTCAAAATCATCTTGGTGGTTTGTTTATTTGTTTATAACCTTCATAAAAATGGAATTTTTTGTGTTAAGTTTTCTTATAAAGAACTTTTAAAGAAGAAAATTAATAACTTTGCACCTGTTGAGACAAACTCATGTGTCAACTCTTCTCTTTATACTATATAAAAATCTAGAAAATAACATAAAAGAAAATAACTTTTTCTCTGGCAATGCTTATCAAACAGTTTACCTACAAGAGCTAACCCCTTGAAAAAATGTTGTGATGTGGATCCCATCTGCCGCCTTTGTGGTGAGAACTTTCAAATAGTTGAACATCTTCTTTTTGACTACAATAGAGCTAATACAATCTGGAGACTCTCTGCTATTCATTGAGACATTAATAATGATCACAATTTCCTCTTTGAAGATTGGTGAGGAAAGATCTGCAACGTGAATAATGATTCAGTTAATCAATAGAGAATCAAGCTTTCCACTTATATCCTCTAGTGGATATAGAAATCATGAAACATTTATGTCTTTCAAAGTAGATGGATTCCGGACAAAGTTATTGTGCACCGTGCGGTTTTTGTCTGGCTCGAATCTACAAGCCCTGCCAGACAACATCGGCCCCTTTCTGTCTAGTTTTTCTCTCCTTTGAAGTAGGGTAGTTTCCCTCTAGTGCTGCTCATATTTTTACTTTGTCTTTATTTTGGACCAGCTCACCTTCTGATCTAGATATGTCCAAGTTCAGTGGATTTGCAGGTATTTGACTTTTTCTCATTCACTACATTGATATGTTAAGCCTCTTGATGTATAGGCTCTTAAATCCCTTGTTTCACTATAGTGTTCGTCATCAATAGCCAATTGCATCAACCTCACTATAGTTTTTTTTTCCTTTTATAGGATGAGGTGTATCCTCCTGAACTTCTTTTTCCTATGTTTCTTGGTCATACTTCGGTTTGGCTCTCTTTATCCCCCGACGTTCAATTGTTGTGTCTAAAAGGAGCTTGAGCTCTTTAGCCCTGCATGTAAATTTCTTTTTATTAATTTAATGAATTACTTATCTTTTCAAAAAAAAAAAAAAAGAAATATACGCCAGAAGTATGAATTGGCCGGCCCAGCCCGAGCCCATTGAGCGAACACCAGAAAATCAGAGGGGAAATTATAATAAGTTCCCTTATTTTTATCAATAGAAAAATAATACTTCCTTTGGACTCTATACTGTCACGGCGGCGAGCTTGCAGAGGAAAGATACGCCATGCGGTGTTGGTAATTTCACGTGCAGATCTTCGATGGAAGGCGAGATCTAGGCCAAGCCAACAAACCTTTGAGGCTATCGTATTAAAAGAAGGAAGACAAACACACGTCAAAGATTACCAGGAAATATGAGAGTCACGAGTTGGAATTAAAAGACTTATATTTTGAATCAACTTGTTTGTGTTAACAATATAATATGTGAGGAGTCTATTCATATAACTACTGATAGGGTTAGGGTTTCCCCTTCTCCAAGCTACTTTATCTAGCCCATAGAAAGCATGGGAGATCCGTCTTAAGGTTCCAATATTTACACTTCCAGTGACTACTAGAAAGTTTCGGACATTGAGCCTAGAATCCCATTCGCTTACATCCAAGGTTGAGTCCGCCAATCTAGGGTTTCCAGAGGTGCGTCTAGGTAGCTTCCTTTATTAGAGGAGGAGGTTCGGCCTCCTCGTTGTCATGGGCCAAGCCCTGCGTGCCACGCCTGCCATCGGCTCGACTAGTGTGGGTGTCTCTCGCACATCTTTAATACACTGCCCCTGATCAAGGCAACGTCTCTTGCCTTCACATTACAGCCTCTCACTGGTCTGCTTCACGGCGTAATGTGGCCAGTTCTAGACTAACATGTGTGAGTTTCTGGTCCATCCCCGCCAATCTCTCGACTATCCCGTTGAGTGTCGCTCGCATACTAGCTAATTCGTCCAAGGTACATGTTGTGCTTATCCCAGCCGAGTCTTCTCATGTCTCACCCTTGTCACCCATTAGTGGGGCAATCCACTTGACATTACCTTTGACATCCTCCCCCATTGAAGTCATACACGGTATTAATATGACAGTCGGTGCAATGGCGATAACCTCTAGTTTTACTTTCTGACTCCATCGTAGGCTATTTTTGTCCCTCAAAGATCCAGTCTCTCCATTCCCCTTAGTTGAGGTCGTGGGAACTTCAAAACTTGGAAACTCAACTTTGCAGGCCATAGTGGATAGTACTGAGACCCCCTTTTGCTGTCTCCTAGCATAAATTGCTCTTATCTCCTCATTTTCTAGGATAACCAGGGATTTGGAATACGGAATTACACAAGCGTAGACCTAGATACGCAAACATAATCCTAGTATGATATCATAGCTGTCCATGGGTATAACCATGAGTGAAACGGATCCTTACCAATACCAATACCAATGCATACCTGCACCTATCTCACCTCACCATTGATGAATTTTGTTTCTGTATCCACTAACTTGATCGATCCTCCCATTGGAGTAACCACTAGCTCTAACATGTTTGGCAACTTCCATCCACATAAAGTTATGCATTACCCCAGTATCCATCAACGCCTGTGTAGTATTGTCCTTGATGTTCACCTCAACAAACATTGAGCCCCACAATGCTGTCTTGACTGGTGCCTCATTGGTCCTCACTACCCCTAGCAACTTCAAGGATCCCACTTGAGCCACATCCTCCTTTTCAGATGTTTCCTCTCCTTGGACTATTACTACGCATCAGTCTATGTTTGAACAGTTCCTCCAAAGATGATCTTGAGATCCGCACCTGTGGAACATGCTTGTTCTAGGTACCCTTCCCCTCATGTCTCTCCTTAGTTATACCGACTTTCCAGTTGAAAGGACCTTCCTTCCCCATAGTTCCTTGGATTACCTCTTTGGGGAACTCTCAGATCGAACCTCGGTTAACCACTTGTCTTCTAATATAGCCTTCGACATCATCTTTGCGCCGGCACGCTGGACCTCCACCTTCGCCCATGGCTTCAAGCCGCCTATAAACGTGAATAGTTTCTCCTGTTCCGTCAAAGAAGGGAGTTTGAGCACCACTTCTTGTAACTTCCGAAAATACTCTTTGATAGTCATGGAGTGGATCAAGTCCCTCAACTTGGTCCTTGCTTCGAACTCGGCATTCTCTGGGTAGTATTAACGCTTTAGGGCCTCTTTCAAATTTTTGCAAGTCACCATGATCATGGATCTCTTCTGGATTTTGGCGTCACAACACCACCATATTGACCAAGAAAAATAGAGCATTTTGTAGCTTTGTAGCATTATCATTTGTTCTGATGGCGCCAAAGTACCGCTCCATGGACCAAAAGAAGTTTTCTACCTCTTTTGCACTACTCGAGTCTTTGAATGGACCTACTCGTGGAACCTCCGAACGACCTATTGCACCCCCACAATTTGGTACACCACCCGAGCTATTCTTTTAAGATCTCCAGACTGACTCTCCAAGGCCACGACACGGCATACGAGCTCCTCTCGTAGTGCATCAAATGAGGAACAAATCTCATCCCTTAATGTCTCAAGCATTAGATCCCGCATTTTGGCACAGTGTGCTTTGGTGGTGCTGATCAATTCCTTCGTCCACCATTTTTTGGCGTCCTCCAATGATAGAAAGGACTATCATTTACCGCAAGTTCAGATAGAAAGGTTTGTATCCTTAGCACCCTGGATTCCATCATAGCATCTGGATCCATAGATCGACTACGAGCCTTCTTCCCCTCACATCGTTGACAGATAGTAGATGTGTCATCCATCTCATCTTCTCTCGTACGCCTCAAATCTGGATCAGGAATCCATGGAACCGTGGATCAAATGATAACTTATCTCTGATACCAACAATCACGGTGGTGAGTTTGCAGCGGAAAGATATTCATGTAGCATTGGTTTGTTCATGTGCATGGATCTTCAACGAAAGGAGAAGTTCGACCGAGCCAACAAGCCTTCGAGGTTATCGTATGATAATAAGGAAGACAAGTACACGATAAAGATAACGAGCGAATACGAGAGTCACGAGTTGGAATTAAAAGAACTTTTATTAAGAATTAACTCATTTGTGTTAACACTACAGTAGGTGAGGAGCCTATTAGGGTTAAGGTTTCCCTTCTCCAAGCTACTCTATCTAGCCCATAAGAAATCATGGAGATCCACCTTAGGGTTACTGTTAGAAGAGTTTTAGTGGTGATGAATAAATCAACAGGTTCATGGCTTGGTATTATCGGATTTCGATTCAATTGAAGGTTTCAACATGTTTAAAGCTCGGAAAATAAATGAAAAATGAAAATAATGCAATTAAAATAGCTAACTATCCTAGAAAATGAAAGTGCAAGTTGGTAGAATGCCTCGGTCGTATGCCTTCAATGAAAATGCAAGCAAAATCGAAACTTTAGCAAAAACAAGCAAGAAAATGCAATGTTTCACCAAGTACAAGCATGCAAGCACAAGGTACAACTATGCATAAAATCCTAAATAAAGTAAATTAGCAAAAATTGAAAGCGAGAATGGAAAGAGCAATGGGAATTAACAATAAAGTTCAAAACTTTAAGGAAAATAACAAGAAACAAAGCCTAGATATAGGATTAAGCATGAAACAAAGCATAAAAATAAAATTGCAAATAAAGCATGTGAAAAACTCAAAATCAAGATGATCCAAGAGCAGATCTATGACCTAGATGTGTCACTCATCTAGATTCCATAGCCAATTCATATGTTTCATCATGAATTCAATGTGCTAGGGCTAAAAGCATGAAATGAAGAAAAATGCATGAAACATATGAAATTACTTGAAATTAAACAAATCAAGGACTTGATCTATGATCTAGATGTCTCACTCAACTAGGATTCATAGCCAATTCACAAGATCAAGCACAACTTCTAATACCTAAGGCAAAAATCATAAAACAAATGAAGAACAAAGCAAGAAATTAAAAGAAAGCTTACTAGAATTAAAGAGAGAATCCAAAAGTTTGATTGAAATTGCAAGGAATTAAAGATCCAAGGGAGTACTTGAATCCTTCTTGAGCTTACAAACCCAAGGCAAAGCTTGAAAATTAAATCTAGAGAGAGAAATTAAGTCCCAAACCCAAGCTTGGGTTGGGAGGAGGTTAGAGGTGTTTTACAAAATGAAAGAGAGGTTCTATTTAAACAAGTTAATTAGGGGTAAATGGGTCAATTATGACATATGAGCTTGGATTTCCATGCATTGACCAAATTTGACCCAAAATGGTCAAAATAGACCTTTTGGGTCGAGTTGGGCTCGATTGGCTCGGCAAAATTGCAAGGTGGCTCGGAGATAGGCGAGATGGCTCGGCGCTGGGCAGGCTGGCTCGGTCGCTGTCGGCAGGCGTGGGCGGACACGTGCGGGCATGGCCGAGCGCTCTCGGCAGGATGGCCACACTGCAGTCGGCAGCCTCGGCAGTCGATCGACTGCGCTTGGCAGTCGATGCGGACATGATCGGCAGCTCTCGGCAGTTGCGCGCGGGACTAGGCAGGCGTGCTCGGCAGATGTCGGCAGGTCTCGGCAGGACCGCTCGGTAGCTGCCGGCAGGTCTCGGCAGCTCTCGGCAGGACCGCTCGCAGCGCTCGGCAGCTACCGGCAGCTCTCGGCCGCTGCGCGCAGGAGTGGCTCGGTTCGGGCCAACTCGGTTCGATTTTCGGGCCTCTATGCCTCCACCTATAAAATGTTAATTTAAAGCATAAAAAACCATGATTTACCACAAACCTCAAGCTAACCGGACCATTTAACCAAATTAAATATAAAATTAACAAGAAACACGAAAAACAATAAAACGAGAAAATAAACGTAAATACTAACAAAACTCGACTCAAAAACTACTAAAATTAACATAAAATCCTAATTAAAAATACTAGACAAACACCACAATTACATGCAAAACAACTACCCCACACTTATCGGTTTGTTCGTCCTCGAACAACGAAAAGAATCGAGAGTGTACATGCAATAAACATTATGTAAAAAGAAAAATCTTTGTGCTTATCCTTATTTAATATGATGGAAGTATCAACATAAACTCGCTATCGTCAAGCATTGCTCGTACTACTCTTTCTCAAATGCAAGCCAAATCGATGACTCCTCACAAATGGAAATTTGAGGGTATTCGCTCAAGTGTTTGATATGGGACGTGTATACGCTCGAATCGGACAATGCATGCACTCGTCAAGATTTCACAAATCGGACGCTCAAAATTGCTCATAGTACATGACCAAACAAGAATCTAAAGAGGTCTTTATTATGGGTTGTAATGTTGGCTCTTTGGTAAGGTATGGAATATATGGATATAGTGGCTAACACACGATTAAACGTGATCAATAACACACAAAATCCTAAAATCTAAAACCCGAAGCTTATAATCGCTTCACCTTTCCCAATTTTCCAAACTTTCATTCGAAACCCCTTTCATCTATTCACACACTTTCCCAACTTTTATTTTCACAACACTTAGAAGCATTTTGAATTTGCTTCTTTTCACTCAACTTAGCCTTTGGATTAGGCTTATACTCTTGAACGCACGCTTTATCACTTTTCGTGATTTGTGTTGGAGTATTATTCTCTTTTATTTTTTTATCATTAATTTTTTTTGATTTTTTTTTTGTATAAGCAACTCAAAACCCAAACCCCACACTTTATTTCCCACACATCTCTCATTAACTAATAACACACTCTCTTGCCTCACTAACATGAAGATATAAGAGCTAAAATCGAGCTCGGCTAACAAGAAACGGGATAGAGGCTCAAGGGGGCTCATTTGGATTTTAAAGTGGCTTAAATATATGAATATGGCCGGAACAAGGGTGATATATGTGACTCGAGGTCATTTTCAAAATCAATCATGTACGAGCAAAGTCAAACCTCCTCAATGCAATTTCCATAAAAATGCAAGCAAGCCGATAAATCACACAAGACTACTCACTAGTTTGCACCGAATTTGGGAGCAAAGTCAAAAGAGCTTTTAGAGCTTTGCAATCTTTTCACGAGAAAATGTTGATTATATATATATAGGCGGTTTTTTGACGAAGCACAAAAATTCAACCCCTCACACAAGAGGCCATAAACATGCGAAAAACTCGACAAGTAAACTATTCAAACTTCCAAGCACGTGGATTTGTTCAACAATGTAATAATGACTCAAAAGACACAAAAATCGACTCAACCATATAAAAGCGCAAGTAGTAAGCGTCACTTCGCCAAGGCTCGAGTTAAAAACAACAAAACATGCTTTTCGACACCCGGACCCTAACCACCTACCCACCCCACACTTAAACCATGCATTACCCGCATTTTAATGAGAACCAAGTAAAAGGAGGGTGAATAGAAACTTCCTTAACCGAGCTAGTTTTAGTCGAGCTTGGTGGGGTCCACCTAGGCATCTAAGAAATCCAAGCAAAAATCGAGCGTAGCTAGTAACTCTCGACCCCACGAACGCTACCACTTTTATCAAATCGCCCAATGGTTGGAGTCGAAAAACAAAACCTACAAAAGAAAATCACTCAAAATAAAAAACACAAGGAAATATGTATATGAACTCAACTAATATTTTTTTTATTTTTCAATTTTTCAAATGTTTTTTGGATTTTTGAATTTTCGAATGTTTTTGGATTTTTCAATAAAAAAAAAGAAAGAACGAAAGAAAGAAATGGAAAGAACTTGGGTTGCCTCCCAAGAAGCGCTTGTTTTACGTCACTAGCTTGACGTACTCCCCTTTTTTTATCAAGGTGGAAAGATCACGGGAGGGTCCACTAATACAATCTCCTCCTTGTCGGGAGGATCCACTCTTTGGAACGTCCTTGTCGCATAGCATAGTTCAAATAAGATCCGCCAAAAAGAAAACGTTCCAAATGGGCGAACGACACTCGTCTCGGCTAGGTCTTCGGGTGGGATGGTGATTTTAAAGTGACCCGATGACTCATCCAAAAAACGATAGGAGTAATGGCCGGATAGCTTCTTTAACCTTTGATCGACAAACGAGGGAGGGAAATGATCTCTCTTGGTAGCCGCACTAAGCTTCTTAGAACCAATCAACATCCTCCATATCGTCGTAGCCCTCATGGCCAACAATTCTCCTTCTTCATCCCCAAGAACTAAGGAGCCACTTGTCTTGGGAACCATGTGAATGGGATTCACCCACTCACTCCCGGCGAGTACGAACATCAAGCCCTCCAATATCAACCTCATCATACCGGCTCTCACCATGTCTCCAAGACTCGAATTCAAAGCGCTAACTCCCTCAACCACTCCCGATATCCAATCAATAGCACTTTTAAGAACATCAACCCCTTTAACCATCCTCTCCTCCTTTTCTTCTCGGTGGGGCTTTAAGGAAAATAACAAGAAACAAAGCCTAGATCTAGGATTAAGCATGAAACAAAGCATAAAAATAAAATTGCAAATAAAGGCATGTGAAAGACTCAAAATCAAGATGATCCAAGAGCCGATCTATGACCTTGAAATTAAACAAATCAAGGACTTGATCTATGATCTAAAATGTCTCACTCAACTAGGATTCATAGCCAATTCACAAGATCAAGCACAACTTCTAATACCTAAGGTAAAAAGCATAAAACAAATGAAGAACAAAGCAAGAAATTAAAAGAAAGCTTACTAGAATTAAAGAAAGAATCCAAAAGCTTGATTGAAATTGCAAAGAATTAAAGATCTAAGGGAGTACTTGAATCCTTCTTGAGCTTACAAAACCCAAGGCAAAAGCTTGAAAATTAAATCTAGAGAGAGAAATTAAGTCCCAAACCCAAGCTTGGGTTGGGAGGAGGTTAGAGGTGTTTTACAAAATGAAAGAGAGGTTCTATTTATACAAGTTAATTAGGGGTAAATGGGTCAATTATGACATATGAGCTTGGATTTCCATGCATTGACCAAATTTGACCCAAAATGGTCAAAATAGACCATTTGGGTCGAGTTGGGCTCGATTGGCTCGGCAAAAATTGCAAGGTGGCTCGGAGATGGGCGAGATGGCTCTGCGCTGGGCAGGCTGGCTCGGTCGCTGTCGGCAGGCGTGGGCGGACACGTGCGGGCATTGGCCGAGCGCTCTTGGCAGGCGTGGGTCGGCAGGCGCGCGCAGTCGATCGACTAGCTCGGCAGTCGATCGACTGCTCTAGGGCAGGCATTGGTGCGCAGGCTCTCGGCAGGTTACGCGCAGGCTTGCGGGCGGGACCGGGAGCTGCGCGCGGACTCGGCAGCTGCACGCGGGACTAGGCAGGCGGTGGCCGGCAGCGCTCGGCAGCGGCCGAGCAGCTGTGCGCGGGACTCGCCTTGGCTCGAGCCAAATCGAGCCAAGGGCCAATCTTTACCTTCTTTTTTGCCCTTCTTGTCAAAAACCTAACACAAATAACCCCCATCCACAAATTAGTTGAACTCATTTTAAGTATAAAATCAACAAGAAACACGAAAAGAACAACAAAACGAGAAAAACAGTGAAAACCTAACAAAACTCGACTAAAAAACTACTAAAATTAACATAAAATCCTAATTAAAAACACTAGACAAACACCACAATTACATGCAAAAAAGTTACCATATTTATACTTCTAGGGACAACTAGAAGGTTTCGGACATTGGGCGTAGAATCCCATTCGCTTGCGTCCAAGCTTGAGTTCACTGCTCTAAGGTTTGGAGAAGTGCGGCTAGGGTTACCATATTATGATCTAATATTCACAATTTATATACTAGAATCTAAGTTGATAAATTGTGAATATTAGACCAAAATAAATTATAATCATAAATCAGGTGTCATATAAATAATTTTTTCATATTGATCATGTAATGTTCGTTAAAAAAGTAAATAATGTTTAGGAAAATGAAATGAAAAATAATTAGCCATCAAAAATCTCAAATAAAATTATTTCGAAATTCTAAATAATAATAATAAATAAAAAGAAACTTGTCAGTAAGAGTAGGCGGTATTTTGTCGTAACACCCCCATAAAAATTGCATCAAATAGTAGTCCCCAATTTAGCGTGAATTAGTACAAATTTTATGTATTTTGAATTTTACAAAATAACCCTAGAAGCCTACAAATAAATATAAACTTTATTTTTTTCAAATTTACCCGCTATTAAAAACAGTGTCCAAAATAATTTTTTTTTAATTCCTCACATACATATTATTTATTCAATTTAATTTAAAATATATTATTTATTTAATTTTCCTGAT
>BMAC01000451.1:938020-954270 GCA_014905375.1 Phtheirospermum japonicum | reverse complement strand
GTTTTCAAGGATAACAATTGAATCGCTCTCCTCATCCTCCTCAAGATAATCGTCAATTTTTCCAAGCTCATCATCAATAACCCCCACCTCCCCCTCTAAAAATCTTGTCGTTGCCCTCAACGACACATCGAGAATCGTCTACACATAAACCGGGGGCACATAGAGGCACAACGGACTCATCGTTAATAATAAAGGGCTCATCATCCTCAAAACATCCTCCAAAGGGCCAATCTTTACCTTCTTTTTGCCTTCTTGTCAAAACCTAACACAAATAACCCCCATCCACAAATTAGTTGAACTCATTTTAAGTATAAAATCAACAAGAAACACGAAAAGAACAACAAAACGAGAAAACAAGTGAAAACCTAACAAAACTCGACTAAAAAACTACTAAAATTAACATAAAATCCTAATTAAAAACACTAGACAAACACCACAATTACATGCAAAAAAGTTACCATATTTATACTTCTAGGGACAACTAGAAGGTTTCGGACATTGGGCGTAGAATCCCATTCGCTTGCGTCCAAGCTTGAGTTCACTGCTCTAAGGTTTGGAGAAGTGCGGCTAGGGTTACCATATTATGATCTAATATTCACAATTTATATACTAGAATCTAAGTTGATAAATTGTGAATATTAGACCAAAATAAATTATAATCATAAATCAGGTGTCATATAAATAATTTTTTCATATTGATCATGTAATGTTCGTTAAAAAAGTAAATAATGTTTAGGAAAATGAAATGAAAAATAATTAGCCATCAAAAATCTCAAATAAAATTATTTCGAAATTCTAAATAATAATAATAAATAAAAAGAAACTTGTCAGTAAGAGTAGGCGGTATTTTGTCGTAACACCCCCATAAAAATTGCATCAAATAGTAGTCCCCAATTTAGCGTGAATTAGTACAAATTTTATGTATTTTGAATTTTACAAAATAACCCTAGAAGCCTACAAATAAATATAAACTTTATTTTTTTCAAATTTACCCGCTATTAAAAACAGTGTCCAAATAATTTTTTTTTAATTCCTCACATACATATTATTTATTCAATTTAATTTAAAATATATTATTTATTTAATTTTCCTGATTCGGAAGTATTTTTAAACACAAAAATAAGATTTTGGTGAAATTAAGATTGTACTATTGTCATTTTGTATACAATAATTCGACAAAATTCGCCTTTACGCCCAGATCCACTTTTCTTTTCTTTATTCATGCTATTGAGTAAAATGGAAGGCTTATTTAACATTATATATCACCGGTGAATACTCCGATTAAGATGGCGTCGTTCCTATTGGTTACGGTGGTGGCGGTGGTTGATGGGGAAGAAAAGAGCATAACGTGACTCTTTGAAGGTGCGACAGACGTCTATTATCGTTCAAAGCGTGCAAGTGGTAAGATTGTCAATAATTTTGGGACAGGTATTTAAGTAAAAATCTCTACCTCTCTCACTCTCTCTACTAAGCAATCGTTCATATTAGTTAGTCAAGCTAACATTTTCATGATTTGGTTGCCAAAACTCGCAGGTTCTTAGGAGCTCTGGTTCAAAGACTCTGAAGGTTAGTTTTTAGTACTATCATCTTATTTATTGTTCCCGTTTTATATCAAGTTTGGTTTAAATTGAAACATCGTTCATATTCTGGTTTCAATTGCTTTGAAGATCTTATGACCTTGTTTATTATTGTGAATCCTAATAAATTTAACCGATTGAAATGAGATTTGGATCATGGTTTTAATGACTTTAAAGATCATATGACCCTATTTATTATTGTAAACTTGGGATCCAATATGGTATTTATGTAGGCGTGTGTTATCCCTTTTGTTAACTAGAGTTGCTATTGAATCATATTTGTAACAATCGTATATTAATATTATTTCCACACTAAAATTAATATCGAAGTGGTTTGCATCCTTGAGACTTTAGTTGGGATGAAGATTGTTGGTCTCGTTTAGTGAAGTGCATCTCATTTGTGAAGAGCTCTATTTATTAGTACACTTTGTTGTTTGATTTTATTTTGGTAGTGATGCGACCAAAAAGATTGGTTCACCAAGAAATAGAGTGCTTACCTCGAATACGTGTTCAGCGACCTGATAGACCTCCAGAAAGCTCCTGGTGATCTGATCAAACCTCCAAAATAGAACTCAAGCTAGGTAGCGGACAACCCCGGCGTAGACCCTCTGATGCTTAAGTCAGATATTGTTCGAGAGAAATATGCGAGAGCTCAAAACGTAGAATATAAAATTAACTTAGAGAGAAAAGTGATGCCCGTCTTCTCTTTATATAGATAAGAGACGTGTTCTCAATCTAGGGTTCTCGTCTCCTATTAAAACTGCAATACCATAAATAGAGACCGACTTAAAATTAGGTTTTCTCCTATATGCTAAGTTACCATAGATATTAGAACTCTCGTGAAATTATCGTAATACCATGAGCCAATAAACATGTCCATAACTTTAGTTCGTCGGGACACCATACAATAATCCATATCAGCCCATCAGGGCCCAAAACCATGTTATCCATAAACAATGGCTCTCTATACCAAGCTACCACTCAGTACCGAGCTATCATAATACCATCCACTTAATAAGCGTTTGCCACCCTCATATAAGAGCTCACCACTCTTACATGAGAGCTCGCCGCTACTACCTGAGAGCTCGCCACTCCCATAATAGCTCGCCCCCAATATGAATGATTACCCCTTCAAAAAAGAGGAGGTCGCCTCATGAATCTATATAAAACCTGCATGTTTACCGACCTCAAACATTTGATGTCGTATCAGTTAGTCCCCCACATTCTACTTGATTGAGGTAGGAAATTAAGTGGAGTGTAATCGTGAGTAACCCTAGAAAAAATACCATCAACTATCATCTCAGACTCAAAAAACATTAAATGCATACTGCTAATGTGTCGGACCGAGTCACAAGCCCATTTCCTCGTAATATATTATTCATGTGTGTCAGAAAACGAAAGGCCCACAGTAAACCCTACCAACTTTCACATCACCCAAAAAACCTTTCTCTCTTCTCAAATTTACGCCACTCCCAAAATACCTTTCAACTTCGTCTTTTCACATTTAAAAAGAAAAAAATCAAATATTCACCATTTTGTGGGTGAGCTTGATGCCCCTCTTGACGACCTAGTCCTTCCATGTAACCTTGTGTAATATTCAAGACTTTGACTTTTCAAAAGTTCAGCTTGCCATGTTTGAATATGTTTATTATATCCTTTATGTCGTAGCATCAACGACATTGAGTTGCTCCATAAGACCTATAACCATGAAATTTGTTAAGCACGAATCACCCCATAAAGCGGGCATACCATAAAACCTGTGAAATATAGATTATTCCAGTTTTGGAACATCATAAAAATTGCCGATCTCATGATTCCTTAAGCATCTTATAACCATAAAATCTCTTGATACCATATATTCGCCGACCTAGCATAAAATGGTCATAAGAAAACACCATGTAAGAAGAAACATAAAAACACCATATTAGATCATAAATAACCAAAAAACTTATTCAGTACCCAATGTCCAAATAGTGCGGACCAGAAAATAATCAGGTCGCATCAACTTAATAAAGAGAGACCACAGATGACCAAGAAACTACTTAGTCGTATGATCACCACGAAGAACATGTAAATCAAACATGTTCATTACAGCAAAGAATATGTACATCAAACATAGTTAATACCATAAGTTCTAAACAAGACCACAGAGAATATGTAAACCCAACATACTCATAAAAAGGGTCACAAAGAATATGTAAATCAAACATGCTCCTTACATAGGTTTTAACGAAACAGCAAAGAGTATGTAAATCAAATATACTATTCGCAAAAATTTCTAACAAAGCAATAAAGAATATGTAAGCAAAATATACTCTCTACTACAAAAAAAAGAGCATGTAAGTCAAACGTTCTCCCTACAACAAAGAATACGTAAATCAAACATATTCTCTACCATAAAACCATCCATTTTCCATCACCAACCTACTAAAAGCGTCAATCCACAACAATATCCATAAAATCATTACCGACTTAATGAGAGCGTCAACCCGTAACTATATCCATAAAACCATCACTGACCTAGTCAAAGCGTCAGCCCATAACCATATCCATAAAACCATAAGACTCGTAGAATGCCAAAAGAACAACCCTTGATTCATTGCTGATCTAAATAAGCAGCAGCCCATAGTTTGTAAAAAGTGCATAAAGATACAAGTCCATCGTTGACCTAAAGAAGCGTCCGCCCATAATAATAATAATAAAAGATAAAACCCCCATGCGTTGCTTGAAGAGTTAGGCATACTATTTCTTCAAGTGGCAGATATTCCAGCTTCTTGGTAATGATTTCCACTTTTCATCCTTGAGAACATATGCACCTCCTCATAATACCTTAATGACCTTGAATGGTCCTATCCAATTAGGATCCATCTTTTCCGTAGTATAAAGCTTCTAAACTAGATCTCCAACCTGGAAATACCTTTATTTTACCCGCTTGTTAAAGGCGGCCTGAATTCTCTGTTCGTACCTCTCCACGCGTGCTGCAGCTTTATAACGTATTTCATCCATCGTTTCCAAAGTCCCCCTATCCAACCGCTCATTCTTTTCCTCATTGAATGTCTATAATCGATGAAATCCTCCAATTATCTCTGCCAGAATGATAGATTCCATACCATAGACCAGACCGAAGTGTGATTCGCCCGTAATAGTTCGTGGAGTTATTCGATAAGCCCATAAGACAGAAGAAAGCCCCTCGAGCCAAATTCCCCCTACTTTTTCTAATCGCAACTTAATTTCCTGCACAATAATACGATTAGTGACCTCAACCTATCCATTAGCTTGGGGATGTGCTATAGAAGTAAATCGCTGCATCATCCCCATTGTTTTGCACAAATCCTACATCATGTGCCCATTGAATTGTGCACCATTGTTCGAGATCAACACCCATGGAACGCCGCACTTACAAAAAATACTATTAAAAATAAAATCAATGATGTTCTACTCTCCAATACCCGTCACAGGCTAGGCCTCCACCACTTCATAAAGTAGTCAAATGTGACCACCAAATGGAGCTTCTTGCAGGGCGTCCTCAAAAATGGCCTTACAATATTGATACCCCATTACGCGAATGAGCAGGGCAAACCCATCACCATCATATCTTTTGAGGGAACGTGAATAATAAGTGCGTGCAACTGACATTTCCTACCAGTCATAACAAGCTCGCCTACCATACCCTTCATCCATGGCCAGAAAAAATAGCTCGCAATGCTATCCCCACTAGCGCCCTTCTCTTTGCATGATATCCACAATATCCCTCGTGTATTTCTCGTAGCACCTCCAGCCATTCCTCTCGCGAAAAGAAATTCAAGTATGGACCAAAGTGTAACCTTTTGTACAAATACCCATTCATCAAACAGAATCTCGCTGCCGTCCTGGCCTCCTTAATAGATAACTGCATATTTCCAATAGCTGACTTATCGAGAGTCTTCTGAATCGGTGTTCTCCAGTTCTCACTTTCATCTATTTCCATGATCTCCTTCCCTTTGTCCATGCTACTATGTGCTAACTCCATCAACGTGACCTTTCTTGTGTTACAAGTGCCCAATGTTTCATCCATTTTGTTGAGCTGATCTTCTTTGATGTTATCAACTCGCGGTAAATGTTCTAATCTAAACTTCTCGAATTGCGTTACCCCCTCCTTGAGTTTTTTCAAATATTCCTGCATGTGCTCTTCTCTTACTTCAAAAGACCCATCATACTGGCGAGCTACCAACTATGAGTCAGTATACGCCTTTATTCGCCTTGCCCCCAAGTCGCTTGTCATTTTTATACCTTGCAGTAATGCCTCATACTCTGCTTCGTAATTGGAAGGCTTTAAACCTTATGTTTATTGCAAAACCGATATTCTCTCCTTCTTGGCTAGTCAGAATGATCCCCAGCCCAGCTCGTGATGTCATAGTCGATCCATCTGTATGTAACAACCACGCCTTTTGCTCAACTTTGTTTTCTGCCAAATGCACCATCTCTTGTAAGAAATCCACTAACACATGAGCTCTAATTGTCGTTCTAGGCTTGTATACACACCGTACTCGCTGAGCTCAACTGCCCATTTCACCAATCACCCAAATACATTTGGATTACTCAAAATCTACTTATGAGCTAAATTAGTGTGTACCTTAACCCTGTGACCCAAAAAATAAGGTTGGAGCTTCCTTGATGTGTAGATAATTGCAAATCCACCTTTTTACAGCTTTGAATAGTTCAGCTCCGCTCCCCACAACATCCTTCTAATATAATAAATAGCTTTTTGGACATCCTCTCTGATGATTACTGATCTTACCACAACCTCTCCAACTGATATATATATGATCAAATCTTCTCCCAGCATTGGTTTATTTAGTAACAGGATTTCAGCCAAGTACTCCTTAAGCTTATTAAAAGCTTCTGGTTACTCTTTTTCCATTTGAACTTGGATCCTTTCATCAATGTTTTGGAAAAGGGAAAACCCTTTTCTTCCAACTTAGATATAAAACGGCTAAGTCCTGTAATATGACCAGTTAATACCTGCACGTCCCTTACCGTTTGAGGGTGGGACATCTCCAGTAGAGCTCGCACCTTCTTCGGGTTCACCTCAATGCCCCTTTCTGTCACAATATACCCCAAAAATTCGCATGATTGAACACCAAATGCACACTTCTTTGGGTTAAGATGTATGCTATATTGCCTCAGTATGGTAAAAGAATTCCTCAATTCCTCCACATGTGAGTCCGCCTTCTTGCTTTTCACAAGCATGTCATATATATAGACCTCCATGGTTGACCCCAACAAATCTCTGAATATCTTGTCTACCAGCCTATGTTAGGGTCGCCCCTGCATTCTTCAATGGCATAGAAAGAAAACAATATGTACCTGTCGAGGTGACAAAACTCACCTTGGGTTGGTCCTCCTTCGACAATGGAATCTGATGGTACCCCTTTGACGCATCCATCATGCTCAGTAGCTCGCAACCTGAGGTTGAGTCTACCTATTGGTCGATACGTGGTAATGGATAATAATCCTTTGGGCAGGCTTTGTTTAACTCTCAGAAATCAATACACATCCTTCACTTCTGTCCGGGCTTCGGCACCATAACAACGTTGGATAGATATTTTGGAAATTGGATCACCATAATGTGGCCAGCCTTTAATAACTTTTGCACCTCTTCATCAATCACCTTGTCCAGCTCCACACCAAAATGTCTCCTTTTCTAACGTACAGGTCATGCTGCTGGATTGGCATTTAAATGGTGTTGCGCAACCTCGGGAGATACTCCTAAATATTCCTCATCTCCAAAAGCGAGTATGTCCCGAAATTCTCTCAGCAAAGCAATTAACTCCTCCTTCACCCTTTCCCCCATTTGAGTTCCTATTCTTGTGGTACACTCTGGTCTACCTTTCTCCAGCATACACTAGTGCAGAAACTGCATATCCAAAAGGGTAATTCTGCCTATCCAGAACGCCTTTCTGTACCTTCTGTAGTGACATAGTTCTGGATTGGCAGACTTTCCAAAACGCCTTTTTTTACCCTTCTGGATTGGCAGACTTTCAAGAAGGGTAAAAAAAACTGTTCTAGAAAACAATTTTTCTATTCTATAATGGTACCTTCCTATACTTTATCCGCCACTTTCCAGATCGGTTTTTACAATTACCGTTCTGGAAAGTTATACAATCTAGAACGGTATTTGTAAAAACTGTTCTGGAAAGTTGTCCATTCGAGATAGGATTTTTACTAATACCATTTTGGAATGTACAACTTTCCAGAACGGTAATTAGAAAAACCGTTCTGGTAAGTAGGACTTTCCATAACGGTATTTGCAAAAAACCGATCTGGAAAGTTGTATATTCCAGAACGGTATTTATTAATACCGTTCTGGATTGTACAACTTTCCAGAACGGAATTTACAAATACCGTTCTGGATTGTACAACTTTCCAGAACGGTATTTGAAAATACCGTTCTGGAATGTACAAATTTCCAGAACGGTAGTTACAAATACCGTTCTGGAATGTACAACTTTCAAGAATGGTATTTTCAGAAAACCGATCTGGAAAGTCCTACTTCCAGAACGGTATTTATAAATACCGTTCTGGACAGTTGTAAATTCCAGATTGGTATTTGTAACAAACTGTTCTGGAAGTAGGACTTTCCAGATCGGTATTTGTAAAAAACCGTTCTGGAGAGTTGTATACCGTTTTGGAAAGTTGTACATTCCAGAACGGTATTAGCAAAAAATCGATCAGGAAAGTCCTACTTCCAGAACGGTATTTATAAATTCCGTTTTGGAATGTTCACTTTCCAGAACAGTATTTGCAAAGAACCAATTTGGAATGGTTGTTTGTAATCAGCCCTGATTTTATTCTTCGTCTTTCCCAAATGTAAAAAATTATAATAGAATATTAAAAACACCAAATCTCAATCGAAAATATACTAAATTATTCACCATTCCATTCAAAGCATCCCCAAAACACCAACTACAATATTCATCAATCCAGTCAAAGGAAACACCAACTACAATATCTCAATCCTTTCAAAGCACCCCAAAACAACAAAAGATATTTGTTCAAGTGTTGAAGACAACAATCACCACAATTCACATACAAAAAAAGGTTTCATCAGAGATATTTGTTCTTCAAACCAAAATAAAATGCAGTCGCACCCTGAAGTAATGACCTCTAGAAAACACTCGGCCCATCGTCTATGAACTACGTCAATGTCATCTTCCGAATAAGGTCCCTCCATATTGAATACCTACACGCAATACACATAATTCAGGAAATACGTACAACTCACGCAATACGCATAACTCATCACAAGATATCAATTGAAAAGTTTTGAATTAATATAAATTGACCGGGATACGATTTGACTTCTACACCAAAATGATAATAATTTTGATTTATTAAAATTACCTTTTCGAATGAGTCAACAATATCTAGTTTGACGATCTCAAGCATATGTCGCATAACAAAGAGCCCGCATTCATCAGCCTTACGTTGTTTGTAACACTGGAAATAAGTAAATAAATCAATTAATCTGAAACGCTTTCGGCTGTATTTCAAACATTTTTTCGAATCTTAAATTTTGCTATACATCAACGTAAATTACCTTTGGATAAACCCAATCAAGCTTCTTGAAATGTCGTGATTGCGTCCCTCTCATTAATTTGTATGCATTGAATGCTCTATATCAAAATAAATTACAAAAGCATCAAATAATGACAAATAAAATTAATACAAAGAAAATTCTAAAGAAAACATACGTCTCAATCTTAGATGAAATATTTTTTTTTTGGTTTTATTTGAAAACAGCAAAACCAGGCCACATAATTGTACTTGGGGCAAAGAACCATCAATTGCCAATGAGTCCTATAAAATGTGAAACAAGACATAATTCATTAGATCAAGAAATAAATAATTATTAATTAAAGAAACTTCTTACACATAGATAGGTGCGAGGAAGCACTCAAAATCCCTTTCTCCAATTCTTTCTTGTATCGTTTCTTCGATATTGCCATGCTGAAGATTCAATGGACTTATCAATCCAAATTTATCATTTCTCTGTGATGATCTTAATTTTTTATACAGATACCTACAACATTGTAAACGTTTAAAAAGTTTGTATGGAGTTTGATATTTTTTTTAGGTTCCAAATAATTAATTGTAATTATTAGAGGCAAGAGAATACTTGTTGTAAAATTGCATGACCGAAATCAAAATCTTCCGAGTTACTAACATCCCCATGATGTCCTCTTGATTTATGTACACTTCGACTGTCTTCAGACTCACAACCCCGGCTTCAATACATACATACTTCGGTTGATTAATATCGGCTGCCGCAAACCACAAAGTTTTCAGCACATCACTTTGAGTCTTGGATGCAGACTGGGGTTTTGGAAATAGTTCCCTTTGAGAAATTCCCTACAAAAATAATTATAATATGTTAGTTCTAAAAAATTAGTAGAATTATAATAACTATTTTTGCTAATAAGAACAATTATTTTTATTACTATTGTTAATAATAAGAATTATAATTATTACTTTTGTTAATAACTACTATTTTAACTATTACTAGTTTTGGGTTTGATTAGCAAATATTGTGGCTGAATTGGGGCTGAATTATAATTAAGAAAACTTTAAGTGACTGAATTATAAAATTGGGGCTGAATTATAAACTTTAAGAAAACTTTAAAATTGGGGCTGAATTATAATTAAGAAAACTTTAAGTGACTGAATTATAAAATTGGGGCTGAATTATAAACTTTAAGAAAACTTTAAAATTAGGGCTGAATTATAATTAAGAAAACTTTAAGTGACTGAATTATAAAATTGGGGCTGAATTGAGGCTGAATTATAAAATTGGGGCTGAATTGAGGCTGAATTATAAAATTGGGGCTGGATTGGAGCTGAATTATAAATTTTAAGAAAACTTTAAAATTGGGGCTGAATTATAATAACTATTTCCAGCTTTCTTAACAATAATTGATTTTTCTGAAAAGGCTCTATGATTGCAATTTAAGAAAACTTTAAGTGACTCCACAAATATTGTAAATTACAAATAAATAAAAATATAAATTTTGTTAATAATAAGAATTATAATTATTATTATAATTAATAATTACTATTGTTAATAATCAAGATTATAATTATTTACATCACAAACTATATTTTATATATTACCTATAATATTTATGTAGATCAAATTAAGAGATAAGTACCTTTCGACCAACACGCTCGACCAAC
Source organism: Phtheirospermum japonicum (assembly GCA_014905375.1). Taxonomy (NCBI): domain Eukaryota; kingdom Viridiplantae; phylum Streptophyta; class Magnoliopsida; order Lamiales; family Orobanchaceae; genus Phtheirospermum; species Phtheirospermum japonicum. The sequence continues at coordinate 943,480 of BMAC01000451.1, read as the reverse complement.
CTTCTTGGCCAAATAATGAAATTATTTGGTGCTTCTCCAACCTTAGTGACCTCTTCTGTCGGGAATGGAACTTGAGCATCTTCTACTACAACTCGTACTACTGTCACTCTCACCTCATCAACTTTCATTTTCTTGTGGTGAACAATTGACCCCAAATCGACAAGACGGCCATATGCAACCAATCTCCTTTGCGGATCCTCAACATATAACTCATATTCATCATTGTGTTCATCGTGAGGGGCCAAAATATCCGGATCATGATCCGCAAAAGTATTACTCCCTTTTGCACTATCGACTACTAGAGTGATGGGCTGTCCGGTGGATGTGGCTTGAGAGCTCAAAATCATTTGTATCTTCTTCTCCAATTCAGCAATAGTGTTATTGAATTCCGCTCGTGACACCATTCCACTACGTTGGCGTTGGTTTCCGAAGTAGGTACTCACTGTATATCCTTTCCCAACTCCTCTTACACGGCAAGGATGATCGGGCTTGCCTACTGCAACAGCAAGTAAATAATTTGTGCCACATTCTTTGAAACTGCCGGAAGATTGTTGTTCCTCTAAAGACTCCTGCAACAAATGTAATAAGGTTAATTCTAGCACAGAGGTTAGTTTTGATAATCATGTCTAAAAATTAATACATTTTTCTATTTGATACACGAAAGACAACTTACAATTTTTTCAACAATAATTCTCGCTTCTGGAGTGGTATATTGTCCATGAGAATTCATGTGCGCTCTCTTCCATTTCTCATGCCGGGTTGGGGGAGATGGAGGAGGGATAATCTCCGAAGGATCCTGTGAGGCTTTTTGTCTCTCCTTAACCTTCTCTTCCATCATTTTTTGTTCCAAAAGTTTGTAACCTCCACGAGATGTCCTCTGTGGACACTTATTATGAGATTYCACTTCTTGMMCCTTTTTCCTCTTTTCCTGCCATCAAAATTTRAAGTAAATGTTAGTATATCAGAAGTTGGGAATCATTAAGTATTTTACAAAATTATAAACATACTATATTATAAAACACCACTTCAAACAATATTATATGTAAAAATGTATGTTACAATATTGTTAAAAATGTATGTTATAATAAAATTATATTATTCCTCAGAATTATAAAAAAAAATACAATTTGCCCCATGTTACAATAAAAAAAATCAAGAGTACAAGTACTAAATCGAAAGCAATTTGCCCCAGAAAATACAATTTTTTTCCTTACTATATATGCATTCATTTTGAATAAAATGTCCAAGTACCTAATTATTTTTCTTATTTGTTTCTGTAACTTTCTTTCCTGCATAATACTCATATTGTTATAATAAGAGGAACATAAATAATTCGAGCAAGTTAAAATGAAAATACCAAGAAATCACTCAACTTCTAATATTATTTTATATTAGTCCTCAAAATTACTAAAATGTAAAAATACCATGAAATTATATATTAGTCCTCAAACTATCAAAATTTGCATTTTTGACCACAAACCAATCAAAGCCCACCAAAGCTTACAATAACAGTCCCAAAAACATGAACACACAACATCAGATACGCAGAAAAATATTACCTTCTCCGCTGAAGTGAGTCGTAACGCAACGAAAGCATCCCAAGTAACTTTATCGAGGAACTTGTAATCCTTTACATACMGGGGCTCTTTTATATCACCATATATGTAATCATTCGTGAGGTTAGTCTTGAACACAGCCCAACGCCCCCCAACATAACTTATCATCTTCTTCTTTAACTTCAATTGCAATTTCACATCACATTGAGAAAACTCGATTTCATTCTCGCCATCAARGATAAAAATATCGAATCTCRCCTACATTATAGAATWAAATTTATTAGTTGATAATGAAACAACATTTTGATTGAAAAACACATAAAGAGWAATMATAAAACCTTCGTACSAATATCCCTTGCCAAATCAACTCCTTAGTAGTGGCTGGCACTTGCTTCCARGAACCYATTAGRATACTTGGCTCTTTTCTTCCCAAGAAGCCCAAATAACTACTCCAGTTGTCGATAATCGTCTTATTGGGTCCAATAACCTGAAATCGATGTTTGTCGATTAAAACCTTCCATTTACTCTGATTTCTTGAAATCATCCTTGCCATGCGTGTCGATCTGCGAGCAACGCGAGTACTGGTCGGCTGAACTGAAGTGCCRGGCTGATCYYAAGATGGAAGCTGACCWTCATCATCAATGTGACCCTCCATGCCTGTTAACGCAGCCTGTTTACACAATAAAATTAAAAGATATCAAGAAGGGTGATTCATGAATAACATTAARCAMCTTGTTMAAATTAGTACAAATATTTGATATATTAAAAAAAARGTACAAAGAGAAATGAATAAAAAGAAATACAACGCATAAATAGACAATAATGTTATAAAAAAAACTTTTCAAACTTAATACCTAATTAGTTGGTATGTTTTCCCAAATCCCTTCACAATGATCGACCCTAATGGCACGAAAATCATCGGTTTCATGTTCTGAATCCATATCGGGAAGCGACGAGAAGGCAGGAAACTCGTTGATATCTAAAGATAACTCGTCATTACCATCAGTAGATATTATTCTTTTGCCGTTGCAGACTACTGCCAAGTTTTTGTTACTCGGATCGGTGACATAAAATACTTTTTTAGCTTGGCATGCCATGACAAATTGCTCATTTTTAGATCCTACTTTACTAAACTCAACCAATGTAACTCCAAACTCGTCTACCTTCACGCCATTATTACCAACCCATTTACACTTGAAAATAGGAATCCTGAATTTAATGTAGTCAATCTCTCATATTTCCTCAATAATCCCAAAATATGAGCTTGTTGCACGTAGAGGGTTTTTATCTTTCGAACTTGAGAAATGCATACACTCAGCTTCAAGTGTAACGCCACTATTTTGCATAGTACTTTTATCATCTTGCTCCTTCGTGAAGAAAGAATACCCATTGATTTCGTACCCTTGCCATGACAAGACGTCAAAATTGGGACCACTAGCTAACCATCTAACTAAATCAGGTGTACAAACATCATTCATAACATGGCCCTTCAACCAAGACAAGAAAGTATTGTTGTGCTCATTCACCAACCACATTTCACTTTTCCGAGGGTTTTGTTCCTTTATCAATGCCTTATGTGCATCTAAATAAGGCTGGATTTCAGGAGTATTATTCATAATGTTCAAATGTGCTTGTACCACTTCTTCATGATCACCATTCTTCAATTTTCCCCCAAGTGTTCCCTTACCAAGACTTCTACCTTCATGGCGAGATCTTGGATGACCAACAGATTTTCTTTCGGACAAATATTGACTACAAAACTCAGTGGCCTCTTCTGCGACGTAACGTTCAACTATAGAGGATTCAGGTCGATAAGGGTTCTTGACGTACCCCTTTAGTATTTTCATATATCGCTCAAACGGATACATCCACCGTAAATGCACCGGGCCACATTGCCTTATCTCACTCACTAGATGAATGATCAAATGCACCATTATGTCAAAAAAAGCGGGTGGAAAATACATTTCAAGTAAACACAAGATAATTACAGCGTCCTTCTCTAAATCATCCAACACTTGAGGATCGATGACCTTACTACATATCGCAGTAATGAAGAAACACAATCTGCTTATGGTGTTTCTCACTTTTTTCGGCAAAATACCTCGAATAGCAATCGATAATAGTTGTTGCATCAACACATGATGGTCATGAGATTTTAAGCCTAGCAATTTCAAATCTTTCATCGACACCAGTCTCTTCACATTAGAACAAAATCCCTGAGGCACTTTAACACCACGCAAACATTCACATAAACTCTTTTTTTCACTTCTCGATAATGTGTAACAAGCTGGTGGTAAATAAGTCCTCTTCCCATGAGACACTGGAGCTAAATCCCTTCGTATTCCCATGGCAACCATGTCCTTTCGTGCATTCACACTATCTTTACTCTTACCTTTTATATTGAGAAGCATTCCAAGAAGACTATCTGACACATTCTTCTCCAAATGCATCACATCAATACAATGCTTCAGCTCAAGACTCTTCCAATATGGAAGCTCGAAAAAAATCGATCTCTTTTTCCATAAGCATTTCTCGACCGGATTTTTCTTTTGTGTCTTACCAAATATCACGTTAATGTCTTTCACCTGGTCATAGACTTGCTCAGGAGTTAATGTCTCTGGAGCTTTTTCTTCCTCTTTTTTGCCATTGAAAGCTTTCCTCAATTGACGATATGGATGGGTTGATTCAAGCCATTTTCGATTACCGAGGTACACTGTCTTCTTGCCATGCTCAAGCTGATGAAAATCAGTGTGCTCTCCACATTTGAGACATGCTTTATGGCCCTTATTACAATACCCGGACAAGTTTCCATATGCTGGGAAATCATTAATTGTACAGAAGATCATTGCCCGCWTCTTGAAGGTTTCTTTTTTGTATGCATAGTACACATCAACGCCTTCCACGAACAACTTTTTCAAGTCCTCCAACAATGGCTGAAAATAGACATCTATGTCATTTCCCGGTTGTTTTGGTCCCGAAATCATCATAGACAGCATAATGTATTTGCGTTTCATGCACATTAACGGAGAAAGGTTGTAAATTACAAGTAGTACTGGCCATGAACTATGTTGGCTACTCAAATTACCGTACGGATTCATCCCATCCGTACACAGTCCCAGTCTTAGGTTTCTTGGCTCGTTGCCGAAATAAGGATATAATTGGTCCATCTTCTTCCATTGAGGCGAATCACTCGGGTTTCGAAGTTTGCCATCATCGATTTTCTCATCGGCATGCCATCTCAAGCTCTTAGCCTCGGTTGGACTCGCGAACAAGCGTTTGAATCTTGGTATTATTGGGAGATACCATAAAACCTTCGATGGGGATTTTTTTTTACCACCATCACAAATAGCATCATCATCATTATTCTTCTTTTAACGGGAAGTTCCACATTTTGGACACTCGTGCAAATTTTTTTAATTTTTTCTGTAGAGAATGCAATCGTTAGGACATGCATGAATCTTCTTATATCCTAGGCCTAGAGGACAAAATCTTCTTCGCTTCGTAGTTAGATTCTGGCAATTCATTATCCTCTGGAAGCATCCCCTTCAACAAGCCAAGCAACTCCGTAAAACACTTATCGCTCAACCCATGCGTCGCCTTCAACTTAATAAGTTTCAATATTYCAGACAATCYGGAATAGGTTTTACAGCTKGGGTAAAGAGGTTTKTCGGCATCGGCTGACAAGGAATCGTAACTCTTATTTGCATGTGCTRGCTCAAATGCCTCTGCTCCAACATCATTAATCATCTCTTCTATTCTATCATACATCTCTTCATCAACGTCTTCATTGAGGGCATCTTTAGTCTGGGTTGCATCTGGCATGTCAAATTCACCGTGCCATATCCATCGTGTGTAGTTCTTGTTGAAACCATCACAAATCACATGTTCTCTAATTTCTCTAACA
>BMAC01000451.1:886677-932751 GCA_014905375.1 Phtheirospermum japonicum | reverse complement strand
AATCATAAACCCTAGAAGAGGAAGAAGAAGATGCACTCAATTACACAAGTAGATCGACTCTCAACGAATTAAACTTTTATCTTTTATTTCCAGACACTACCAACTTTTTTCTCAAAAGCCAAACTTTTAACTGCATGTTGACAGATACCAAAGATAACAAAAAATTGGGTTCAAAATCATAAACCCTAGAAGAAGAAGAATAAGTATCACTCAATTACATAAGTAGATCGGCTCAATTATACAGGTAACAAAAAAAAAAATATGAAGAAAACATAAACCCTAGAAGAAGAAGAAAATCTGAGTGAGACCGCCTTCCAAATCAGCAATGGGTTCGATTTACTTGAGAAAACGTCGATGATGGACTCAATTACACACCGTCTTCCTCGGGTTTGAGCTGGGAGCGGCGGCTTGCCGGAGCGAGGTGGGAAAGGGGGAAATTTTGGGAGAGAGAGAAAACAGAAAAAACCGGGGTGTGAAAATGTGGACAGAGTAACGGGCTGAAACTTAATTTAAAATTGGTTAGTTTAGTAAATTGGTATCCAGAACGGTATATTATTTAACTTTCTGTATCGGTTGAATTTCGAGAACGGTAACTAATTACCGTTCTGTATCGTAGATTTTATCCAGAAGGGTATTATAGATACCGTTCTGGAGAGTAAACATCTGGGCGGCAAAAATTTTTCATTTACGCGGTATTAATTTCACAAGACTTTTAAGAACGGTTTTAAAAATACCGTTCTTGATTGTTGTATAATTGCAGAACGGTATTCAAATACCGTTCTGGAATGTACAATTTCTAGAAGTGTTTAATAATACCGTTCTGGAGTTAAAGGACTTTCCAGAACGGTATTTCAAATACCGTTCTGGATTGACTCGTATCCAGAACGCCTTTCAAATACTATTCTGGAATGTACACTTTCTAGAAGGGTTTAAAAATACCGTTCAGGATTAAAAGGACTTTTCAGAACGGTATTTTGAATACCGTTCTGGATTGACTCATATCCAGAACGGTGTTTCATTTACCGTTCTGAAAAGCCCTTTTTCCAGAACGGTATTCAAATACCGTTCTGGAAGATCATCTATCAAGAACGGTATTTTCAAATACCGTTCTAAAAAGTCTAATCCAGAACTGTTGTTTAAATACCCTTCTAGATGCGCCAGGATGTTCTGTTCTAGAATGCAGTTTCTGCACTAGTGGTAATCTCCATGAGTTCCTCATGAGGTTAGACAGAGTTATCCTCCTCTCTCATCTTCTTGGAGCTAAGTATCCCTTCTTGCCCATCACCACTTCTTTCTTGCTTCCCTTCACATTACCTTTCTCACAGTCATCTGGTAACAAGATCGGGCAACCTGTTGTTCTGACATTACTTTGCCCACCTTATCCCTTGCTGGATACATTATGCACATGTGGTAGGTGGAAGTAACCGCTTGGAATGCTTTAAGAGCAGGTTGCCCCAATATAACATTGTATGATGAAATTCCTTTTGACGATCAAAAAACTTAGCTCCATTTTTATCCGTCGCTCGCCTTTTCACCATGCCACCGGGAGTACCAACTCTGCTTCAGTGACAACCTGCGTGCCGTTGAAAGCGTAAATAGGAGTTTTTATAGGCCGTACCTTTGTCTCCAAATTCATCTAATCCAAGCACTCCTGGTATATAATATTGACCGTGCTCCCATTATTCACGAACACCCGTCCGACTTCATACCCTGCTACTTCGGCCTCAATCACGAGTGCGCCATTGTATTCCACTGTTTTGCATGTAATTGTGGTATTTTTCTCATGTTTTTAATTATGATTTTATATTGTTTTTGAGTCGATTAGTTAGTTTTCTAGTTTGTTTTTCTTGTTTAATAGTTTTTCATGTTTTTTTTTCATTTTATACTTAATATAGTTTAATGGGTTAAATTAATTTGAGGTTTGGTGTAATTATTAGGTTTTTATGTTCAAAATTCTCATTTAATAGGTGGCCCAATAATTTGAATTCAAGTTAAGGCATTGAGGACCAAATTTCGAGCCAAGACGTGCGAATCCGTGCCAAAAACTAGCTTCAAAATGCCAAAACATTTTGGAATGGTTTCCAAGACGTGCCAAGCCATACCAACCCATGCCAGGGACCTTGACGCACGCCAAGGCAAGTCAACCGCGCATAACCCCGCCTTCCGCGCGCGCGCGTGCAGCTGCCCAGCGCCTGCCGAGCGCTTCCGTGTGCATGCGCGCAGCTGCCGAGTTAGCCAACACGCTAGCGCGCGCGCCCACGCCCGGCGCCTTCCGAGCGTTGCCGACCACACCCGCACATGCCAGCACGCGCCAACCAGCAACTACCGACAGCGCCCGCGCGACTACCGAGACCGATCGCCGCCCAGCGCATGCCAGCGCGCACCTGCCGACAACTGCGCGCGTCCCTACCAAAGCCTGCCGGCCACGCCCGCCCAGCTCGGCCGAGAGCTGGCGAGCCATGCGCGCCCATGCGCGCCAAGATGCCGACAGCTGCAACAAAAGCCAAGATGCCGACAGCTGCAACAAAAACCAACTAAAAACAATATGACTATTATACATAACAATGACGTTTTGTCAACTACGAGTCAAATCACATTATTATTAATATTATTAAAATTCATATGAATATAATCATATCAACTTTTACCATCAGAAGTAATGAGTCTTAACACCACTCTTCACGATCCTTCAACCCCGTTGTCATTTATACGCACTCAACCTATTCCACATTTCTTGTGGATTTTATCCTTCCTCTTGCACACTGCATGTAGTAATTATAAATGATTAAAACACCATTGGACGCCATTTTTGCAGATACAATATGTATAAGAAATAAGGCTTCAGTGCAAAAAAATCATGATTTTTATTCGGTCACATATTTCAATCAATGTGATAATCGTTGATATTTAATAATAAATTGTGATTGAAAAAACGTTGGTATAAGGAATTAGGTTCTTTACTTTATGGATATTTAAAAGAGTGTATTAGAGTTTTCGAATGAAAATTGTTTTTTGGTATTTTCTATTTTAAATTAAACAAGTAAAACAACTCGTGCCAACTTGTGCCAAACCTTGCCAATATGTACCATTTCGGGTCAAACTTGGTCAAACATGAGAAACCCAACCTTTTGAGGCTTATTTGACTCATTTACCCCTAATTTAACCTAGTATAATCAGATAGACTTCTCTCATTAAAAAAATCACTCATTCTCCCAACACTCGCATGAGTTTGAATTTATTTTCTCTCTCTAGTTTTTAGATTTTAATTTCAAGTATTTTCTTGGGTTTGTAAGTTTAAGAAGAATTCAAGTACTCTCTGGGATTTTATTTTGATTGTAATTTCATCCAAACTTTTGAATTCTCTTTTTAATTCAAGTAAGCTTTCCTTTAATCTCATGTTTTTCTTCAATTTCATGCTTTGTCTTAAATTTATGCTTTTAGATTTAGCTCATTGATTTCTTGTTAGATCTTGTGAATCGTCCATGGAATTTAGGTGAGTGACATACCTTGATCATAGATCGAGTCCTTCATCGTCTTTGTTTTGAATATTTCATGCTTGTTCTTTAATTTTCATGATTGTTCTTCATTTATGAATTTTGCCTTAACTCTTAGATTTATTGTTAGATATCGTGAATCGTCCACGGAATTTAGGTGGGTGATATACCAAGATCATACATCGAGTCCTTGATCATTTTTATTTTGAGTTCTTCATGTGCTTTATTTTGAGTTTTTCATGCATAGTTTTATGTTAAATCCTAGATTTACTCTTTGTTTCTTGTTATTTTCCGTAAAGATTTAAACTTTCACGTCAACTTGTGTTGCTCTTTCTGTTGATGCTTTCAGTTTTTGTCAATTTGCATTTTTTTGAATTTTATGATCATGCATGCATGGTTGTACTTTATGTTGCTTTAGTTGTACTTGGTGAAACATTGCTTTTACTTGCATATTTTCATTCTTGCTTAGAGTCTCAATTTCAGCATACGCTCGAGGCATCCTAAAGACTTGCATTTCCTTTCATATTTAGTTTATTTTCATATTTTTCATTTTATTTTTGTTTTCATTTATATTCCAAAGCTAGAAACCCCTTGATTCTTACATTGAATCGAATTCCAATAATAACAAGCCATGAACCCACTTTTCTTATTTCAACACCACTAAAAATTAAAAAATAAAATGGCGCCGTTGCGACTCGGCTTGGTTAAGGTTTTCGATTAGCTTGTAGTTTCTTTGAGTTTTTAGCTTTCTTTCGTATTTGACGCTTTCTTTGAGTGTATGCAAGGTCGTCGTTCACTTGAGAACGAGTTGGCTCCTTATATTTCGAACCCCTAGAGATTAAGGCGTTTACACATCCCTTGGATATTACTCAATACATGGCACATAATCTTCCAAACACCGGCCCGTTTCTCAATCCTACCGAGGAGTCTCCACGGGCCTGTGATCCTCAAAGCTCTACTAATTCCGAGACCATTGTTCATGTTGATCCATCCTCCTCGATTGACAAGCCCGGGCCTTCGAATCACAACCCAACGAGACCTCCTGACCACGCTCTAGGAAATCAAGGGAGTGGTTTTACTACTCATGGACACGTCATGGGCCTACACCAAGGTACCACTCCCCTTTCTCACTCTTCTAATGCTTTCATTCCGAATTCTTATGGTCATGGAGGTAACATTCCCAACGTGGGGTATGGGATAGGTTTCAATGGTTTTGGCAACGTGGGAGGGCATGGTGAAAACCACGTTGCCAACAAGGATAATGACAATGGTCAACCCAACGTGGGAGGGCATGGTGCAAACCATGTTGGGTTCGGTGGCTTCATGGGTATGAACGGATATTATGGAGGTTATGGTGCTCCTAATTCCATTCCGAATATGCAAATTCTGAATTCCGGTCCGTATGGGGGTTTCGGGGTGCCTTCTCATTTTCCGAACATGCAAAGCCCGACTCCTAGCCCGTATGGAGTTCCTCCCGTTTAAAACTTCAATCATGCCCAGAATGTGTATGTGAATGCTAATGGTGGTGGCATGGGTTATGGAGGTGCCAATAATATTGTTCATGAGGACACGCCTGATGTGTATGCTTTGTTTTGGGGTATGAATTCGAACACCCAACATACCCCACCCGTCCTCACTATGAAAGAAGTGAGCCAAGCCTTCGTGGGGGCACTATTTTGTCTTGTATATCTCTTCCTCCTGAGGTAATGGCTATTGATATTCGTCCGTTTAATTTTGCTCGACTTCCGATCTTTCATGGGTTTTCTAAAGATGATCCTCTCCAATTCATCCGGCAATTTTTATGGCATGTCTCGAGTTTCCACCACCCGAATATGATGAGCTTGGAGCATCTTTAACTCCGTTGTCTCTCATATGCTCTTCAAGATAAAGCATTATCTCGGTTCATGGGTATTCCCCCCAAATCCATTCATACATAGGACGAGGTCTTGAAAACTTTCGTAGATCATTACTACTCTATGGAAAAAATGGTCGAGTTGAGGGTCAAGATAATTTCGTTTAAACAAATGAAAAATGAGCCGTTTCACTCCGCTTGGAATCATTTCCGAGATCTTCTCAATAGTTGTCAACATCATCGCATGAAGGAGCTTTTAATTCAAACTTTCTATGAGGCATTGGACCTACAATTCCAATACATGATGGACACGTCGGCGGGGGGTAATATGACGGTTCATCCTCCCCAAGTGCTTCTCAGGGTTTTCACCACTCTAGTCGAAAATTCTCAACATAAGTCTTCTCGGGCGTTGTATTCTAATTCCAATGAAGTGAGTGAACCTTCTTATCCTAGAGAGCTTGAGTTGGAAATGGAAGTAGAGGCTATGAAGGATCAAATGGCTAAATTGTCTAGCCAAAGTCCGGACCCACCATGCGTGTCATGTGGAATGATTGGTCATGATAACACTTATTGTCCGTTGAACCCTTATTTCTATATGTCGATGCCTCAATCGGAAGAGTTATGTGGGGTTCAAGGGTACCAAGCAGGTCCTGGTGTTGCTAAGCCTCCTTTTGCCCGTCAGCCAAATCACAATCCTCCTTATCATCCGAGCAACCGCATACATCCAGGTTTTGGTTATACGAATCCTTATGTGGGTCCATCTCGTCCATCGATTCCGTTGAATGCTCCTATCCCACCTTCTGATCCAACCCTCTTATACATTATGCAACAATTGCAATCATTGTTTACTTCGGTTGATATTCGGTTTACCACTCTTGAGGCCATGACGAATGGGTTGAACACTAAAGTGGGGCAATTGGCTAGTGATGTGAATATGCTAAAACAAGCTCACGAGAAATGAAAATTTCCAAGACAACTTTCGCAAGCCCATGCGGTCAAGGTCCTTGGAAGTGATGGGGTGGTTGATAATACGGATGTCCCACCATCCGAGGAGGAGGTGGTTTCTATCCCGAGCATTTTTCCTCTTCCCGATTCTACACCCGTGGGTCCCACTTTAGCAAGGGAACTTCCTGATGGCCTACACAAGTCTTCAAATCCCTACAAGGCACCAATTTCTAAGGCCCCCATGCCCTATCCATCCCATCTACAAATTGTTACGAATGACGATCAATTACAAAAACTCCATGATCTATTGTCCGACGTATTAGACGCCATCCAAATTTTGCCCAAGGAGCTTTCTTCCAAATCGATTGAGAGAAATATAAATGAGATAGTTTATCCTTCTAAGGAGGAAAGTGTGGTTAGTGACCCTTCTCTCTCGACTCTTAAGAAGGCAGATCCCGGCTTGTTTTGTATTGATATCAAACTCGGAAATGGAGAAATCGTTAGTAGCATGCTTGATTCCAGGGCGAGTGTCAATTTGATGTCGTCTTCGATATATGAGAAATCAAACCTTCCTCCTTTATAAGAGACACATATTTTCTTACAATTGGTCGATCGGTCAATTAGACACCCAAAGGGTGTAGTCAAGGATGTTCTTATTCAAGTCAGGGGGATTATGGTTCCGGTTGATTTCGTGGTGTTGGATGTGGTCATGGTGAAGAATGATGGAGCCGACCACACTATCTTGCTAGGTCCCCCATTCATGGCTACAACTCAATGTTTGATAGACTTTAGGAAGAAAAATCTCACATTATCCGTAGTGGGTGACACGGCCACGTTTTTTATAGATAACTTGTCATCGATTCCATCAAGCGCCTTCTATGCGGATTGCTTACATATTGACGTGATTGACGAGTTGGGTAACTAAGTTTCTATGGAGGAAGAGAGCAAAGAGGAGGAGTTTGACCCAGGAGCTTGTGTTGAAAGCTGTAGTGAGGGGAATGAGACCTTTGTTCATAATGACGATTCTATTTTGTTTCGATGTGCTAAGGTATGGTGTGATAAGGGTTGTTTATGTGTTGTTGAGGGCAACGAAGAGTTTTTAGAGTGGGAGGTGGAGATTGTTGATGATGGGTTGGAAATTAAACCCATTGAAAAACTCCAAGATTATCTAGAGGAGAGCGAAACGGTTATATTCTTTACCAATGTGAATCGAGATGAAGAGGAGGCCGGGTGTAAGAGGATGTTGCGAATAGAGGAGTTAGACGAGTCTTAGAACTTTTAATGTGGCTCACTTCTTCAAGGAAAGAGCGAAAAGAATCCATGACGAGAAGATGGGCCAAAAATATCTTGAGGTTGGTAGGCCCGTCTTGCCTTACAACTCCGGTTTGACCTTATATCCCGGCAAGTCAAAACCTAAGTGGATGGGACCTTATACGATTGAAGATGTCAATCCGAATTGGGCGGTAACCTTGATCGACCCTAAAACACAAGAACGAGTCCAAGCCGATGGCCATCGGGTCAAGCCTTATCGTCTCGGCTTTCTCTATCCACCATAATCACAAAGGGAGTTCGTCAAGCTAATGATGTAAACGAAGCGCTTCTTGGGAGGCAACCCAAGTTCTTTTTGTTTATTTCTTTTATTTTTACATTTCTTTCTTTCTCACTTTCTTACTATATGAAAATCTAAAAATATTCAATTATATAACAATACAAAAAACATTTGAAAAATTGATTAAATAAAAAAACATTATGTCTTTTGGTTCTTGTTAACCCTTGTTTTTTTTTTTTTTTTTTTAGTCATGTGCATATTTTCTTGTGTTATTTCCCGACTCCAACCTTGGTCGATTTAATCAGCTAGTAGCGTTCATGGAGCCGGAAGAAACAAGCCATGCTCATTTTTTGCTCGGATTGCTTAGATGCTTAAGTGGACCCCATCGAGATCGAGCCAAACTCGCTCGGTTAAGGAAGATTCTATCTCACCCTCCTTTTACTTGGTTTTCATTAAAATGCAATAAGGGCATCGCATGGTTTAAGTGTGGGGTGGGTAGGTGGTTAGGGTTCGGGTGTCACAAAGCATGATTTGTCTTTCTTAACTCGAGCCTTGGCGAAGTGACGCATTTTTGGCGAAGAGATGCTTACTAATTGCGTATTTATATGGTTGAGTCGTTTTGTCTGGTCTTATTACATTATTGAGCAATCACCACTTGCTTAGAGGTTTTAATAGTTTACTTGTCGGGTTTTTGCATGTTTATGCCCTCTTGTGTAAGGAGTTGAATTTTTGTATATATATATATATATATATATATATATATATATATATATATATATATATATATATATATATATATATATATATATATATAAAGAGAGAGAGAGAGAGGATTAGGTTCAAATGAGAACCATGTTCATATATGTGAACATATGGTCAATTATGGGCCTTAGATCTAATTAAATGAATGGATCAGATTTTGTGCGTACTTCCTTATTTAATTAAAAGAATTAGAATCGTATAATAAAAACACTACTGGTGTATATAACTGAAAATATTAATAAAGCACTGTGATTTTATAATAAAAGCACTGCTGGTATATAATAATAGCACTAGTTCGCAGGTTCGCATATAATGACATGGTTTTATTTGAACCCACCCCTATATATAATCAACATTCGCTCTTGAAAAGATTGGAAATCTATAAAAGCTCTTTTGTTTTTTTCTCCAAAACTCGGTGCAAACTAATGAGTATCCTTGTGTGAATTATCAGTTTTGCATGCATTTTTATGGAAATTGCATTGAGGAGGCTTGATTTTACTCGTACATGATTGAATTCGGAAATGACCTCGAGGCACATATATCACCCTTGTTCCGGTCATATCTAAATATATAAGCTACTTAAAAATCCCAAATGAGCCCCCTTGAGCCTATGCCCCATTTCTTGTTAGCCGAGCTTGATTTTAGCTCTTATATCTTCATGAATTGTGAGGTGAGAGTGTATGGTTAGTTGACCAGAGATGTGTGGGAAATAAATCGTGGGTATTGGGTTTTGAGTTTCTTACAAAATAAAAGGAGAAAAAGGAAAGAAAAGGAAAAAGAAAAAAAAAGAGAAATAAACTCCAACATAAATCACGAAAAGTGATAAATCGTGCGTTCAAGTGAAAAGTCTAATGATTAAAAGGCTAATTTTAGCAAAAAGAAGCGAATTAAAAAAGTTTCTAAGTGTTGTGAAATAAAGTTGGAAAAGTTTGTGAGTGTACGAAAGGGTTTCGAATGAGAGTTTGGTAATTTGGCAAGGGTAAAGCGATCATAAGCTTCAAGTTCTAAAAGTTAGGGTTTTATGTGTTATTGATCACGTATGATCGTGTGTTAACCACTATATCCATATATGTCATACCTTACCAAAGAGCCAACATAACAACCCGAAATAAAGACCTCTTTCGATTCTTGTCTGGTCATGTACAATGGGTGATTTTGAGTCTCCGATTTGTGAAAACTTGACAAGGTGCATGCATTGTCCGATTCGAGCGTATACACGTCCCATGTAACTAAACACTTGAGTGAATTGAGCGAACACCCTCAAAATTCCATTTGTGAGGAAGTCATCGATTTGGTTTTCATTTGAGATTGGGTAATACGAGCAATGCTTGGCAATAACGATTCTATGCTGATACTTTCATCATATTAATTAGGATAAGTACAAGGATTTTTCTTCTTGCGTAATGTTCATTGCATGTACATTCTCGATTCTTTTTGTTGTTCGAGGACGAACAAACTGATAAGTGTGGGGTGGTTGTTTTTCATGTAATTGTGATATTTTTCTCGTGTTTTTAATTATGATTTTATATTGTTTTTGAGTAGATTAGTTAGTTTTCTAGGTTGTTTTCCTTGATTTATTGTTTTTCGTGTTTCTTTTTAATTTTATATTTAAGGGAAAAAAAATTCGCCCCCCAGACTATTCGATTTTCACAATTTACCATACGAACTTTATTTGGGGACAAACCACCATCTGAACTATGCTTTTTTTGCAACTTACCCCCTGAAATCAGAATTTTGGTTGTTTTGGAAACCAAATCCGGTTTGTTAAGGGTTTTTTTGGTAACTTCACTCCTTATTTCTAATCCTCCTCCCTTTATCTGCCCTAATCTACCATTTCTATAATGATAACGGCACGACAGTTCTTTAAGCCGAGAAATGTCATTGCTGATTTTCTTCGCCATAAAGAGGAGGTCCGTTTTGCCGTTATCATTGTAGAAATGGTAGATTAGGGCGGAGATAGGGGGAGGATTAGAAGTAAGGAGTGAAGTTACCAAAAAGAAAACCTTAACAAACCGGATTTGGTATCCAAAACCCCCAAATTTTGATTTCAGGGGGTAAGTTGCAAATAACGCATAGTTCAGATGGTGGTTTGTCAAGCTAAGGCATTGAGGACAAAAGTTCGATCCAAGACGTGCCAATCCTCGCAAAAAACTAGCTCCAAAATGCCAAAACATTCTGAAATGGTTGCCAAGACGTGCCAAGCTATGCCAACCCGTGCCAGGGACCTTGACGCAGGCCAAGGCAAGCTAACCGTACATAGCCCCGCTGCCCACGTGCAGCTGCCCGGCGCCTGTTGAGTGCTGTCGGGCGCCTGCGCGCAGCTGCCGAGCCAGCCAGGCACACAAGCGCGGCCACGCCTGACGCCTTGCCGAGCGCTGCCGACCACACCCGCACATGCCAGGCACGCGCCAGCCGGCGCCTGCCGATAGCTCCCGCGCACTTGCAGAGACTGCTCGCTGCCCAGCGCATGCCAGCACGCGCCAGGCGAAGCCAGCCCACGCCTGCCCTGCGCGCTTCCCTGGCAAACCCTGCCGGCCACACCCGCCCATCTCGGCCGAGAGCTGCCGAGCCATGCGCACCCATGCGTGCCAAGATGCCGACAGCTACCGCCCAGCGCCGACCCAACTTGTGCCAAACCTTGTCAATATGCCCCATTTCGGGTCAAACTAGGTCAAACATGGGAAATCCAAGATTTTAAGGCTTATTTGACCCATTTACCCCTAATTTAACCTAGTATAAATAGATAGACTTCTCTCATTAAAAAATCACTCATTCTCCCAACTCTTGCATGAGTTTGGATTTATTTTCTCTCTAGTTCTTAAATTTTAATTTCAAGCATTTCCTTGGGTTTGTAAGCTTAAGAAGAATTCAAGTACTCCCTGGGATTTTATTTTGATTGTAATTTAGTTCAAGCTTTTGGATTCTCTTTTTAATTCAAGTAAGCTTTCCTTTAATTTCGTGCTTTTCTTCAATTTCATGCTTTGTCTTCAACTTATGCTTTTAGATTTAGCTCATAAATTCTTGTTAGATCTTTTGAATCGTCCAAGGAATCTAGGTGAGTGACACACCTTGATCATAGATCGATTACTTGATCATATTTGTTTTGAGTATTTCATGCTTGTTCTTTAATTTTAATGTTTGTTCTTCATTTATGAATTTTTCCTTAGCTCTTATATTTCTTGTTAAATCTCGTGAATCGTCCATGGAATCTAAGTGAGTTACACACCAAGATCATAGATCGAGTCCTTGATCACTTTTATTTTGAGTTCTTCATGTGTTTTATTTTGAATTAAATTTTCATGCATAGTTTTATGTTAAATCCTAGATCTACACTTTGTTTCTTGTTATTTTCCATAAAGATTTAAACTTTCATGTCCGATTTTATTGCTCTTTCTATTGATGCTTTCAATTTTTGTCAATTTTCATTTTTCTAGATTTTATGATCATGCATGCATGGTTATACTTTATGTTGCTTTAGTTGTACTTGGTGAAACATTGTTTTTACTTGCATATTTTCATTCTTGCATGCAATTTCAATTTCGGCATACGCTCGAGGCATCCTAAAGACTTTCATTTCCTTTCATAGTTTGTTTATTTTCATAGTTTTCATTTTATTTTCATTTCATTTATATTTCAAAGCTAAGATTCTTACATTCGAATCGAATTCCAATAATACCAAGCCATGAACCCACTTTTCTTATTTAAACACCACTAAAAGTTACAAAACATCCACCAACAAACCACTTCATTCATATGGACCAAAGGAAATCATGGGTCCCAATATTGGGGGTCGCCTATTAATGACAACGACCTCCCATGGTCCAGGGTGGACTGCCTTCGCGTGTCTTTTTCGTGCATTATTTGTGTCTCCATGTGTCAGCCCACCAAATATCATGTTTATTATACCCCTATTATTCCACATGGTTCTTCCTCGCACGGTTCGTTGTTGTCCTTCCTGTCGTGGTTGTCCCTCTGCATGTGCTGGCGGAGGTCCTCCTGGAGGTGGCGGGGGTAGTTGTTGCCCCTGTTTTTGAGGTTCTCGATCCTTGTATATTACCTCTTTTAAGTGTCCCACTTTAATTAGACTTCCAATCTACTCCCTTAAATGCCTGCACTTCTTGGCTGAATGACCATAATTATTATGACCTGCAAAAAAATTGAGATTTCGGGTTAGTAGGAATTGGTGTGTAGCCCTCTGGCCACCTGATATCGTCAGGTACTTTGCACTTCATAATCTTGAACACCCTTACTTGTGGGTACGCCAAGGGTGTGAAGTCCTATTCTCTCCATATTCTTCCTCCACTTCTTATTGCCCCTCTTCCGTCTACTCCAGTGGTTAAGAGCGCCTGCGCAGCTCGCCGTGAATCCCTATGAGGCTCCGACCTCCTTGGAGCCATTCGTTCTGGCTCTGTAATCTCTTTCTTAAAGCACCACTCATGCTCCTCTTCAGTCTCCTCTACATGTATGTATCTTTCCCACCTATCCAGAACCTCCTTATACGTACGTGCAAATAGCTTAGCCAGTGATTTGATTATGTCCTCCCTCCTCAATATTTGGTGCAATGCTTCCGCCTTCTCATTCGTGGTTGTGGGAACTTCCAAGGTGACTCTAGTAAACCAAGATATATAACTTTTAAGTTTTCACCAGGTCACTGGAACATTGAAAAAAGAGATTGCATGGTTTTCGTGTTTATTTTAGCACTAAGGAAATGTTTCAGAAAGGCCAATCTCATGACCTGGAAGCTGGTAATTCTACCTAGTTCTAGTTGATGAACCAATCTTGTGCTATCCCTCTTAAAGTAGATAAAAAGGCTCTGCATCCACAACATCCTTGTATTGCCTTAACACCACCTTCTTCTCAAAACTCTGCACATGGTGGGTGGGGTCCGACGTCCCCTCATATTAAAATACAACCCTTTGTATCTTTGGGGTAACGCCGCTCTTAATATATTTTTAAGAATGGATGGCATTTAGACTCTTCAATTCCTGCTCCCACGACCTACCTCTGTAAGGCTCGTAATGCTTCCTGTATATCTCTTAACGCGCGGGAGGCTGGTGTCGCGTCATCTTTGTCTTCTTCCATATCTCACTAAGTTTGTTGTTTATAAGGCCTACTTCGTGACCTACTACCCAAGAAATGCATATCATCGTCATCGTCTTCATCAAATGACGATGGGTATCCACTCGTGTATCGCCCCCTTTTTGCGCTTCGGATTAGTTTAGGACTTGGCCTCCTTGGTTCCCTTTCCCTGCTTTTCTGTTGACCTGGTGTTAAGTGCTCGGGCATTTATTCCTCATCCCTCTCCTTATCCTCGTCCTCCTCGCTATAACCTTTGCCCTTTAAGATCTCGTTTAACTTCTCTAGTTTGCTAGGAGGCACCAACCCTATCAATCACTCAATGAGTCCCATGTCGACGTGATAGGTTCTCCCTTTTGGTAACTCTTTCCAATATGTTGTTCATATGTGAATAGTCTTCTGTTTTATTATTTCCGGAGTCTTTTTCTTACTTGATTCTCCTGATTTATCCGCCTTTTCTTTATGTTGTGACGGTGGTGGTGTTGTTATGGTCGCTTGGTTATTTGTTCCACCATGAGGTTGTGTTTGTTCCTCCTCGGTCTGTTTCCCTTTGTCTACTTCTTTTATCTTACTTACCTTCGCATCAAAATTTAGATTTGAGATGTGATAGTTACTCCCTTCATGTTGTTCTTAGGAATATTCTCATGTCTTTTTTCTAAAGACTCGATGTCTCTCTTTCCCACAGACGGTGCCACTTGATGCGATCAAAATGATTGGTTCACCAAGAAAATAGAGTGCTAACCTCGAATACATGTTCAGCGACTTGATAAACCTCCAGAAAGCTCCTGGTGACCTGATCAAACCTGCAAAACAGAAACCATGCCACGCAGCGGAAAGCCCCGGCGTAAGCCCTCCGATGCTTAAGTCAGATATTATTCGAGGGAAATATGCGAGAGCTCAAAACATAGGATATAAAATCAACTTAGAGAGAAAAGTGAGTCCTGAGTCCTCTTTATATAGATAAGAGACGTGTTCTCAATTTAGGGTTCTCGTCTCCTATTAAAACTACAATACGATAAATAACGACCGACTTAAAATTTGGATTCCTCCTGTATGCTAAGTTACCATAGATATTATAAATCTCATGAAATTACCGTAATAACCATGATCCGATAACCATGTCCATAACTTTAGTCCACCGGAACCTCATACCATAATCCATATCAGCCCATAAGGGCCCAAAACTATGTTAGCCATAAAGCCCAGCTCTCCATACCAAGCTATCCCTCAGTACCGAGCTATAAAAATACCATCCACTTAATAAGATCTCGCCACCCTCATGTAAGAGCTCGCCGCTACTACCTGAGAGCTCGCTACTCTCGAAACAGCTCGCCCTCCTATAAGAAGGATTGCCCCTTCGAAAAAGGGGAGGTCACCTCACCATATAAAACTTGCATGTTTACCGGCCTCGAATATTTGATGTCGTATCAGGTAGTGTACTCATTGGAATTACTATATTTATATTGGCTCATATTGCAGCATTGTACCAAAATAAGGCTGCAATTTCCAGGAGCAGTTGAGAAATTCTTTTTCTTCCAATAAATATAATTAGAAGAAATATGATCAAAAGTTATCATAAATAGCATTTTTACGAACATAGTGACGGTGAGATGATAGAGACAAATGATGACACTCGGGCTGACTATGTTAGTATAATACATTCAAATTAGTACAATTTTTTTTGCATAAACATTCCTCCTGTCTTCATATCCATTCCCAATTTACTAATAAGCATCGTAGATTGGCTTTCATGTTCGACAAGAGGGAAACAAATAAAGTTAAGCATGCATATGAATCACATGTTAATTGTGCTTTAAATTACAATGTTGAGATTAGTCTGCATTGCATTTTTGTAACCCTCACCTTAGATAATACAACCATTTATTGCAATTGCAGTCAAAATGAATGATATATCTATCTATCTATCTATATTTCTCTCTCTCTATATATATATATATATGTACATATATATATGTACATATATATATATATATCTCCCATATATATTAATGTAAGATCCTCATATTTTATGTGTCTACTTCTCATACTTTGGTAGCTTTGAAAAAAATTTCTAGTGCTTTTGCATCATCGAACCTAATATTTATCTAATTTAATATTTTTCTTTTATATGTTTTTACCTAATTTAATATTTTTTTATTATTATATTTTTTCTAATTTAATATTTTCCTTTTCTTATATGTTACCTAATTCAATATTTTCTTTATAATCTTTTGCCTAATTCAATATCATACTTTTATTATACTGATTAAGAAAATAAGTAAGTTATATTTAATTAGAAAAAAACCTATATAACTTGAATTAATTTTTAAGTATAATAAAAGTTGAAATAAATTTATTTTTAGAATTTCAAATATTTTATTTAAGAAAAATATGATTTATGAAAGGAAAATAAATATAAAATATTACTCCTTATCTAATCCTAATCCTAAAAAAACTTTTAAGAAAAATATGATTTAAAATTATTACAAAAGGAAAATAAATATAAAATATATAAACTTAAATTTGAATATCTAATCCTAATATAATTCATTGAGAATAACATTAAAAGTTTATATGAAAAACTGTTGTTACGCTAAAAAAATGAGAGAGAAACAAGAACAACAACATCAAAAACTAATAATAACAAATTATTACAACTAGGAACATGGATATTAAATATATTCTAAATCTCCTTATCTAATTCCAATAGAATGCATTGATAAATGCATTATATATCGATATGAATAAATTAATGTCTTACGCAGAAAAAGAAAAGAAAATAAAAAATAATAATAAAATAATATTACATACACTAAAAGTTAGATATACAACATTTTTAATAGAATTATATGTGCTTATAGATTTTAATTTTTTATATCACATATTTACATGCGACACGCGGGTGTTGTTTGTTTTACATTTTTACAAACTCAATTTTCTACGCGTTTCCTTTCAAGTATATGGTATTTTTCTATGTCTTACAACTAGTTTCGTGACCCTTAGGTAAAAATAATTAGAAATAATTTATTGTAAAAATAAGTCTTATTGCAGTAAGAATAAATAATGCTCCGACTTATGTGTAAAAATTATTTATTGTGAAAAATAAGTTTTGTGTAAATAGAAAAATATTGTTACTATATTTGTGTATACCATTTTCAATATTATTCTTTTAGTATTTTTAAAGATTGTTACTTTTTTTCAAATCCCGCATAATATGAGAGTGTTAAACTAGTTTGTGTGTGTGTGTGTATATATATATATATATATATATATATATATATATATATATATATATATATATATATATATATATAAAAGGTTTAGTCTAGTGTAAAAAAAATCAAAATCACAAATATCCTTTAGATTTATAATTGCCTTACATTAACCCTATTGATATTTGAGTGTCCACTTTTGTAAATGTCTGGGGGTGTTAATAAATTTTAATAGATAATTGAGTTTTGTTTTGTTTGTTTTACTCATGGGTAGTTTTCGATATTAATCCATATTTATTTGTCATGCGTAAAAGGTTATAACTTTATCATTTGCGTAAAAAAAAAAAAATTTAGCAAAGTCATTGTGATTTTACATCATATTACATTTTCATATATTTTCATATTTGATGGAGTTACACATGAAAGAACCTCAAATACGGAGCTCTAGGGCTGACTAATCGACTCCTTATGGTTTCAATTAGTAAATTCACGTTTGCGGATTTTCAATTTTTTTAAATTCAATTAAAAACGATTAAAGTTAAAACCATTAATTAAATTAAAATTCTATTAAGGATTTTAATCAAATTAAAATTACTAAACAACAATTCAACCCATGATTATATTATAATATTATAACATAATCGTTAACACAGCCCGAGCTTTGATACCACTGTTGAAATTTGTTGAGACGAACACCATGCTCGTGCAGCGGAAGTTGAAAGTTTTGTATATCCAACAGATCCATCCTGTGAACGAATATATTTATACGATAAATAAACAAGATAAAAGCATGAAACCCTTACAGTAAATGCAGGTCCGAGTTCAACACTAAGTTATCGACACGATTAAGTTTCCGACTGCAAGATCCAACTCCAGTGTATTACTATCGTGAAAAAAGTTAGAAAATCTCACGAACTCCTAATCTCAAAATTAGGATTTATATTTTCTAAAACCTCGTTGTGTCACTCTTGTTATTCATTATTGACAACTTATGACTTTATGTTATATTTATATTAAATACATAAGAGAACCCTAATCTTAAAAAGGGTTGGATTGTCCAAAACATGGGTCCAAAACAACTTTAGCCCAAGTACCTTTATTAATATAACATGCATAATTAAATTCAAATCCAATTTAATTTAATTAAATAATTTCTATCAAATAGAAATTAATATCATAATTATTAACAATTAAATATTACAATTCTGAATTGAATATTTAATACTTTCTTGATACACTCTTAAATTGGAAAACTAATCGCATATAGTGTGACCATATAGGCCTTTATATATGACATCAATCCAATGATGATCCAAACAAAACTCCTAGACGGTTTAGCTTGACGAACTCAATATATAAAGAACATTCACTTCAAATTATAACCTTTATACAAAGTTTTGGTGAAATTCCTTTCATTCCGAATCACTCGATTAAGCTTAAGATTTATCCAAGTGTCTATCTCGATGGCTTAATTAATTTATCTCATCTTTATTAGTCGACAACCAGACAATACTTCAATTACTATATTGAATATGTCTCTTGCATTGGCCAATGACTTTAGTCGACCTAATATAGAGATTATGAGTGATCTCTCTCGAAACTCCAATCGAGAAATGAATTATTTCTTGACTCAACTACCGCCTTCATTTACTTTATGATGCACCCAACACAAGCCGTATCTACCCCGAAAAGGAGTGCAACCATTGCTCATGGTTAAAGTACATCACTCAATAAACAAGGTGAGTATTGACCTCAAGTCAAAGGATTATCACACGCTTTATACACTAATAAGTTTATAGACATACAATAACTAATATATCAGTAGGGTTTACCAATACTCTCTAAAGTATCCATGTGTCCATCACGAATAACTATTATTCGCAGTCGTGAGACTTACTGCATTCTCTAAAATATGATGCAGACCACATGCCGTCATATATTATATTATCAATATCCAAATCTTGATAATCATTATTTGTGGCTATTTTAAGAGTAATATTTTATCAATGAAATCTCACCATATCAATGACAACATTAACTCTACGGGAATATTTATATGAATAATCACAAACAATCAAAATAATAATTCAATAAATGCAATGCCATATATATAACGATATATATAATAATTGTATCAAGTATAATGTCATTAAATCTGATTGTCTCTAGTACATTCATACTTTCATTAACCACCTTCCACCCCGTACTCCATTCATTTTCTTGTAGCTTTGGTTAGTTGGACAAAGTGGAAGTGTATGTGGATAAGGTAGAAGTGGGAAGTTGGACGAAGTGGGTAGTCTGTTGTGATTAGTTTGATATAATTAAACTGATATAATTTGATTCACTTTAACTTTTGAGTTTATGTTGTGATGTTTCTTGCCAAAAGAATTGATTTATTTCCATGTTATTAGATATAATTTGTTTTGACATTTTAAGTACACGACTGTTGGTGAAGTTCACTCACACATATATACTCTTTTTCTCTCTCTTTTTATATGCAATTTGTGCTAAACTAAACGGCAAAGTTGGTATATTAAAAAATAGGGAACTTTTAAAGTGTTGTGAGGGCATCATTCTTTATCTAATCAAAACCATTTGATCAAAAGTTGGTTACAAATATTGGTAAATGGATGGATATAATTGTGGGGGGTTGGGGGCATGGTAACTTAACGGTAAAAAGGTTAAAGATATGTTGTTAAAATGACCCTAACCAAACACTTTATTATCTTATAGGGTTGATATCACACAAAAAAACTTATTCTTTTATATGTTTGATATAAGTTAACAAAAAAAAAGATGTATATGTAAATATGGTTTTTGTTATAACTTGAGAGAAAAACAAAGAAAGTAATTTATAGGGAAACTTTCAATGGTAACCACAATTATGTAATATTATAAGGGGAAAAATAATCACTCACACTATCAATAATAAATACATTTACTATGCATGAATAGTAAAGTGGTTGAAAATTTATATAAGTCTTGGGTGAGACCGATCTCATAGTATGAGACCACTTCTAACCCATTTGACCAAAACTGTTGACTCGTCTCTAACCCACCCGCCCACCAAACTCATTAATTAAAAAAGAATAGAAAAAAGAACAATTAACTAAGACACGAATCCAGATCCCCTTTTCTCTTTCAGAATTAAATGTCTCTTGACAGTACCAAATCTCTACAATTAAATCTAAAAATCAAAAGGGAAACAGTACCAAATCTCTACAGTTAAATCTACAAATCAAAGGGGCATACTCGATTCTTTCACAAATCAAAGATTCGTAGCGGTTGATTCTGGTGAGCGGCGAAATCAAAGCTTTGTTCACTGTCCGTTGTCGGCGCCCATTACCATTTAAGGTTCGTCATCCCCACGTCCACAGTCGCTAGCTTGAGAATCGTCTCTAATGGAATACCAGTTTGGGTACTCTTATTTTTTTAATTATGTATACTTTGTAATCATCAATTTGGGACCAAAAAAATCAATTCAAGCCTTAATTTTTTACTTTATTTTTCTTAAATTCAACCACATGTTCAGTAATTTTAGTTCTTCTTTGATGCATATGGATACCATTGATATTGGGCTGCCGTTTTTTATTGATTTGGACTGCCGTTTTGATGTTCGGAGCCTTTCATGAGCGTTGGAACAACGGATTATTGGGGTTAATGGTATTTTTTTTCTTTTTTGGGATAAACCAGAAATGGTTCGAGTGGAAGATGACATAACCTTTAAACATTTTTATTTTCTCAGTTTTTGCTTGTGCCAATGTATAAGAAAGAGTTTTTTTAATTTCGTGTAATTGTGTAGGCATGAATTCGGTTTGTGACAATGTACAATAAAGACATGGTTTGTTTTCAAGTTTTTAATTAACTATACTTTAATTTATAGTCGGTATAAAAAACTTGTGATACTTTAATAGTCTTTTGTGATACTTTAACAATATTTTATGATACTTTAACAATATTAGTTAATTAGGCTTTAATTTAAAAGTAGATATAAAAAACTTATAATATTTTAACTATACTTTGTAAACTTTACCAATATTTTGTGATACATAGAAAAAAAAAGTGAATTGTATGTGTTGTGATATTTCAACAATCTATTTATTTGTGATACTTTGACAATTTTTTGTGGTACTTTAACAATATTTTGTAATACATAAACAACTTGAGTTAAAAAGTTACTTAACTATGCTTTAATTTAAAAGTAGGTATAAAAAACTTGTGATACTTTAACAATGTTTTGTGATACCCAAACAACTTGAGTTAAAAATATTACTTAACTATGCTTTATTTTAAAAATGAGTATAAAAAATTTGTGATATTTAACAATATTTTGTAATACTTTAAAAATGTTTTGAGATACTTTAATAATGTTTTGTGATACTCAAATAACTTAGTTAAAAATGTTACTTAACTATAGTTTAGTGTAAAAATATGTATAAAAAACTTGTGATACTTTAACAATCTTTTATAGTACTTTAACAATGTTTTATGATACTTAAACAACTTGAGTTAAAAAAAAATTACTTAACTATACTTTAATTAAAATTAGGTATAAAAAACTTGTGATATTTTAACAATCTTTTGTGATACTTTAACAGTATTTTATGATACTTTTAATATCTTTTGTGATACTTGATCAAATATTTCAAAACTCCGCGATACCTGACCAGATATTTTAAAATATTAATACTACAACTATAATTTAAAAATAGGTATAAAAAACTTATGATACTTTTAGAATTTTTTGTGATACTTAAACAACTTGATTTAAAAAAAAGGTTAAACTATACTTTAATTTAAAAAGGAAAATTGCATTTTTTATCCTGCAAATTTAACCCCTTTTAATTTTTGTCCTGTAAATATAGGCGGTTCGAAAATTGTCCTATATCTTTAAGATTTTCGCGTTTTATGTCCTCTAAATATAGGCGGTTCAAAAATTGTCCTTTATCTTTAAATATCTTCGCATTTTTTATCCTCTAAATCTTCACGCTTTATGGTCTTAGAGGACATAAAATGCGAAAGTTTTTTAAGATACAGGACAATTTTTGAACCGCATATATTTAGAGGACATAAAACGCGAGGATTTTAAAGATACAGGACAATTTCGAACCGCCTATATTTACAGGACAAAAATTAAAAGGGGTTAAATTTAGAGGACAAAAATTGTGATTTTCCCAATTTAAAAATAGGTATAAAAAAACTTGTGATATTTTAACAATCTTTTGTGATACTCAAACAACTCGAGTTAAAAATGTTACTTAACTATACTTTATTTTAAAAATGAGTATAAAAAACTTGTGATACTTTAACAATGTCCTATAATAGTTTAACAATATTTTGTAATACTTAACAATGTTTTGTGTTACTTTTAATTTACAGTATAAAACTATAATATAAAGTATTTATACCTAAGAATTGTAATACTTTTAATTTAGTTTATGATACTTTTAAATAGTTTTGTGATACTTTTTCTATAATTTGTGATTCACTACATAGAATATAATATAAAATATTTATACGTAATTATAATACTTTTAACTCAAATTATGATACTTTTCACTATAAATGTGATACTTTTCACATTTTCTCCATTGACCAATCAATCAAGTAATTCTACTTATTGTAATACAAAAGGTTGATAATGTTTCAAAAAACATAGTTAAAGTATCACATATTTTCTGATACTTTTAGTTAATTTTGTGATACTTTTAGTTAGTTTTATAATACTTTTAGTTAATTTTCTGATACTTTTAGTTAATTTTGTAATAATTTAATAATATTTTCTGATAATTAAACAAATTGAGTTAAAAAATATTACTTAGCTATACTTCAGTTAAAAATAGGTATAAAGAATTTAAGTTATTTCAACAATCTTTTGTGATACTTTAACAATCTTGTATACATCCTGATGCTTAAACACAATATACATGCAGTCAAAAATGTTCCACTGACGAACTATGTTTTGTAATACTATAATTATATTTTGTGATACTTTAACAAAACTTTGTAATACTTACTATAAAATATATATCGACGTAAAAAAACAAAATATAAATATAGACGAACTAATACTATAGTTATATTTTGTGATACTTTACCAACACTTTGTAATACTTACTATAAAAATATATAAACATAAAAAAATTAAATATAAATATAGACGAACTATGTTTTGTAATACTATAGTTATATTTTGTGATACTTTAACAACACTTGTAATACTTACTATAAAATATATATAGACGTATAAAAGTTAAATATAATATATACAAACTATTTTTTGTAATACTATAGTTATATTTTGTGATACTTTAATAACACTTTGTAATAATTACTATAAAAATATATAGACGTAAAATCTATCTATCTATCTATATATATATATATATATATATATATATATATATATATATATATATATATATATATATATATATATATATATAGACAAACTATATTTTGTAATACTATAGTTATATTTTCTGATACTTTAACAACACTTTGTAATACTTCGATCGTGATATTAAAAAAAATTGACTAAATAGGAGATACTGCCCAATTTCAGTTCGATTAATAGTCGGAAGGGGGAGGGCAAACCAGGCCTGATCAATTTGAATTGTTAATCTCAAACAAGAGAATAAACAAAATTATGGCCTCTTATAATGGGTTATATTGGTTCCCAAACTAGGCCTATTTTCATTAGTCTAGTTAAAAGTTGAAAATCATTACTATTATTTATTCATTTTGAAAATACTCTTAAAAGCACAGATACTTTCTCCCATAGGCTCATTAAAAATCCTGACAGTGGTTGGCCCAAACAGAATGAATAGACCAATACATGAACTATGAAACGCAGAGCTTGGATCGTTAAATTCAAAATGTCAAATCCTTTAGGTTGAGTCTCAATCTATTCACTATATTTTTTTTTACATTATTCATACTTTTATGCCTATGAAGGAAGAAACTATTCAAAATGTTCCGTCTGGAGAATGCTCACACAGACGGGAAACCCGGACACCACTCCAGGTCCTTGTGATAATGATTCAGCTTCTTCGTCTAACAAACGAGCATCAAACCCCATGAAACTCTTGTTGTAGGTCTGTAGAATGGGATGTTTCTTCCTGAAAGTTAACAGAAATGTGAGAGTCAATTAACATAAGATCATAGGGTTTTAATGTGATGATGTATTATTTGCTAAAATATGAAGTGCTTAATAGAGAGCGACCTGATAAGTTCAGGTCACCTCGTCATATGATGCTTGGCGACCTGAAGATGAGTGCAGCACCAGGTTGCAAGGTTGGCAACCTGAATAGAGAGCGACTTGAAGATGAGTACAGCACCAGATCACAAGGTTGGCGACCTCTCAGGTCATACGAGAGGTCGCCCAGAGGTCGCACAAACAGCTAGCAATGGGTCTCACATGAGGACAACCTACCCGACGTCAGCTGATGATGTCATCCCTAATCCAGTACATCCAGCTGTGAGAATGTACTGTAGCAATAGTGACCACACGATTTACAGGAGTGTACTATAGCAATGTTAGCCACATATTTTAGGGTTACATTTATATTAAATAATACTATAAATAGTGGAAAAATTCTCTGATGTAATTAATGAAAAATATGATTGAATGAAATCCCAGAAAAGTTGAATACAAAATATTTTTTCAATACGAGTTCTTTACTTTCTTTCATGGTATTAGAGCAGATTTTTGCCTGGATCTGAACACCTCAACTCCCGTCTACTTCTCTCCTTCTATCTCATGGAGGGGACCATATCTCCATCTCATGAGGATCAAGCGAGCTCTCACTCATTAATCCATAATACTTCTCTATCTTCTCAACGCTCAAACTCAGCAATCCAGTTGCAAAATCAGCTCATCTCAATCAAACTAAATGACTCAAATTATCTGCTTTGGAAAATGCAAGTTTACACAGCTGTCAGAGGATACGGTCTTGATATCTACCTCACCGAAGGTTCAGTAAACCCGGAATTTCTGCTCTGGGTTTGGCAAGATCAGTTGTTAGCATCCTTGCTTCTCTCCTCTCTTTCTGAAAATCTACTTACCATGATGGTTGGTCTTGCATCTTCAAGAGAAATATGGCAAACTCTGGAGGCTAACTTCTCTAGTCAAATTGCAGCTAGGAAAATGCAATACAAGATGCAGCTCTCCTCTATCAAGAAAGGAACCATGAGCATCAGGGAATATATTAACAAAGTCAAAACTTGTTGCGATATGTTGGCTTCAGCTGGTCAACCAATTTCTGAAGAAGACCAAGCAATGCATGTTCTCACTAGACTTGGAGGAGACTTTGACCCGGTGCTGGTAGCAGCTACATCTCGGGGTGACTCACTCACCCTCAGGAACATTCTACCTATGTTGTTAAGCTATGAGACCAGACTGGAAGCTGGAAATGCATCAAACCTCATCAACACAGAAGGATCATTATCAACATCGCAAATCATTTTTCTGGTCAGAAAAGAGACACCTGGCCTGGTGCAGGAGCAAACAGAGGAAGAGGTCGCCACCCTGGAAGGGGTGGCAGAGGAAGGAACAACAACAACAGAGGACGAGGTGGAAGAGGTTTCAGACCAGGAAATAGGTCGCCTTGTCAAATCTGTGGTTACTCTAAACACTCTTCCGACAAATGCTATTACCAATTTGATGCTTCCTACACCGCACAGTCCAATACACAGAATAGCTTCAACACTTCAGCGAGCTCTTACTCAGCTTATCCTGTCACTCAGTGCATTGATCCTTCTGCCCTATAATTGATGTCTGATTCAGGCAACGACGCGAGCTGGTATGCAGACTCTGGAGCCTCTAATCATGTCACCAATGACCTCGCTAATCTCAATATTGCCTCAAAATTTAAAGGAAACAACAAGGTTCAAGTTGGAAATGGATCAGGTTTGTGTATTTCTCATATTGGTAATTCTCAATTTCAATCCAGCAACAAATCATTTTTACTCAAAAAACTCCTTCATGTTCCACACATAACTAAGAACCTTATTAGTGTCTCCCAATTTGCTCAAGATAACTCTGTTTACTTTTAAATTTCATCCTAGTTCTTGCTGTGTAAAGGATCAAGTTACACATCAAATTTTTTCGAGGCTCTCTTAGGAATGGTCTTTACAAATTTGACATTCAGCTCGCCAATGCCTCCAGCTCGCCATCCACCCCATCTACCTCTTTCCCAAGACGAGACCCTAGTATCTTCATCACTGAGTCCACTGATCCAAATAAGGAAGCAGATTTATAGTTACGACATCTTAGATTAGGGCATCCTGCCAACAATGTACTACAAAAAGTTCTCAAAACCTGTAATTTCTCCATTCCTAATAATAATAAAATTACTTTTTCAACTTATTGTGCTTGTCTTCAGGGTAAAAGCCATAATCTACCCTTTTCTCCCTCAGGGACTGAATATACAAACCCTTTTGACCTTGAACATACAGATGTATGGGGCCCTGCTCCTGTCAAATCTTTGAATGGATTCTCCTACAATGTTTCCTTTATTGATCACTATACTAGATATACTTGGATCTATCTACTAAAGCACAAATCTGATGTGATCGCTGCCTTCACTCATCTGCAAAGTTTTATCCTCACTCGGTTTCATTCTAAAATAAATTCAGTACAGAGTGATGGAGGGGGAGAATTTAAAGCCCTCACGACCATGTTTCACTCCTTTGGGATACACCACAAAATCTCTTGCCCCTACAAAACTGAATAAAATGGCCTCACCGAGAGAAAACATACACACATTGTTGAAAAAGGTCTCTCTCTCCTCTCTCACTCTCATCTACCTATCAAATACTGGGATGATGCCTTTACCACTGCGGTATATCTCATAAATCGATTACCCTCTAAAACCACTCAGTACAAAAGTCCTCATCAGCTCCTCCTAAATCAAATTCCCAGCTACACTCATCTTAAACCCTTTGGGTGTCTTTGCTACCCTCATCTTAGACCACTCAATAAACATAAGCTCCAGTTCAGGTCGCAACATAGTACCTTTCTTGGTTACAGCGAACACTTTAAGGGTTTCAAAGTATTACTGCCAGATAACAAGGTCATTATCACAAGACATGTGGTCTTTGACGAGCTCAAATTTCCCTTCTCTAAGAATTCTGGACCTCGCTCCTGCTTCAATATTCAACCATCTATTCTTGGTCCTCCACCTCTTATTCCCCTTACTACTACACTGTCGGAGAGGTTGACACTATCTTCTGCACCCTCGCCACTATCTTCAGCGACCTCAACACCACTACATGCAACCTCGCCACATGTGCCAGCGACTCACCACATTTGCCAACGACCCCACCACATGAGCCAACAACCTCAACACACTCACATGCGACCTCATCACAGTCTCATATCCGGCCTTCCATACTTGGTCCGCCTTCTCTTATACAGTTTCCCCAGAATCCATACTGCGCGACCTCACCACAACCTCATATGTTCCATTCCTCGAGTCCTCCCCATCAACTGATCCTACTATCCTCAAGTCAACCCAGTCCCTCTACTATTCATCTTACTGTTGAATTATCAATAATGAGCTCTTCACATGCTTCTCCTTTTTCTTCTGTGCCTAGTGCTAATACTTTTGCATGAAAACATCACATGATAACAAGAGCTAAAGCAAGAATTTACAAGCCAAGGTGCTCAGCACGGAGCTCCTTGATTTCCGGGAGACCTCCTCCTATGTTGAAGCTTTTAGAATAAGGTGACCAACAAGCCAACTTGTGGCTGTGGTCTGACCATTCTCTTGTAATGCAATCATTTCTTATTCGTAATAATATCTTTTATATTTGTTGGCATTCCATATCTTTTATCCCATGCTTGTTGCATAGGTATGGTCCTGATGAAGTTACTTTATTACGGTGGATTGGTCTAGCAGAACCGTGAGATAATCCAGCACGTAATGTAACTCGTCGAACTTGTTCCTAGTCAAAGGGTTACGCCATAATGTGGATACAGGCTTTTCCCATTAAGACTAGTACTTAGTGTATGTGGACCGCATCTCATCGGTCACGGTTTCTAGACATCGACATACATAAGTAGGTGCTCATAAGATGAGTTCACTGAACTCCCTCGCCTAGAAATCTCTAAGATGTTCCCACTCATCGAGTAGATGATTTATATGGTATAGCGTACAACATTAATCCTTAAGACCCAGACCTCACCGTGACTTCACTAGAGGACAGGCTATGTTGTGATCTGTCTCTGTGTCTCTTTGGAGGCCAATCAAAAGGTGCAACGTTCACATAATCGGGAATCTAGTGGGAAGTCTGTGCATGGTAATAGGGGATTCGGACGCATGATAAGTCATGGATGTCCTGTGTGTTCTGATGGTTGATAAATCATCGGAGTCTCTGGACAGAGCTGATAGTGGGGTGTTTAGAGAAATGTATTTCTCTAAGTCACACGCGAACGGATTATCTTGAACATAGAACGTACACACAGTTATTGAACTAGAAAGAGGTCTCGATGAACCAATACCTCTTGTTCAATCGGGACATAGATCGCGAAGGGATCGTACTGTACATATAAGCTATATCACAGGGTTCTTGGCAGGCACTTCATTTGTATCTAGGGAATTATGATGCGTTATTGCTAGGCGCCTCTCATAATTTCGTTGGGTTCTGGTTTGACCAATGATTAAGTAAAATGAGTTTTATTTAATCAGAGACTCTAAGGGAAAAGTTCATATAAGAACAATGTGTTGTTCGAATCACAATATGTTGTGAACCCACAGCTAGCTTACACCTGAACCATTGAGGGTCACACCACGTGTTTCCTGATTATTGAAAACGATAGCTAGAAATTAATTGTTAATTTTAGCATAATTAGATATCAATATGATTGAATCTAAGGTTCATAATTGTGATTATGAATTGAGAAAAAATACGAGAAAGTTATTCTTGACGCGAAAATATAATTGTTATATTTTTCGCAGTTATCGTTTGTGAGAAATGATTTAATTCCAATGGGGTTTTTGATTTAAAATTGGGTCGGACCAATAAGCCATATTAAAGTTATTGGGCCGGTGCTATTTTAAATTAAAAGGCTTTGTTTTATATTTTTTTTAATTGGGCCATTCCATCATAACCTCATTTAGAGTTGGGCTTATGTTTTAAGTAAAAAAATAAAAAAACTTTGTTTTTATTTTATTTTGGGCCGGCACATTGAGCCCATGGGCTTGTGCCTTTTATAAAAAAAAAAAATTAAAAACAATGATAAAAGGGGTAGAGTTTGGTTTTTGATACTGACGAAAAAAAAAAGGAAGCAGATAGCTCAAGCCACAAACACGGTTTTTTATTTTTTGGAAAACCTAGCCACCGAAAACCCTTCTCCCAGCCGTCCACCTCCAGCCGCCGTCGCTTGCCGCCGGCCGCCCCCGCACCGAAACGTTCGGTCCTCGTTTTTCCTTTCGTCGTTTTTCAATCCCTCGTCAGATCTAGTGCTTCGTCGTAAGGAAGTTGGGTAATACGGTGTGTGACATCGATACGCCAGAGACGCATCGCGCCGTGTGCAGCCGCCGGACCGCCCCGAGGACGCCTCTGCCCCTGCTGCCGTTTCGTCGCCGGAGTGCCTGCCGTTGCTGTGCCAAAGCCGTCGCCACAGCCAACGACCTCCTGCCGACGTGCCGTTCCGAACGCCGCTCCCCGATAGCGCCTCGCCTGCTGTTGCCCGCGCCGGAGTTCTCCAGCCGCCAGCGCGTCGCACCCGACTGCGTCGCAGCCATTCCCGCGCCAGACTCTGCCTCGCTGCTCCCCGACAGCATCGCTGCCGTCCCCGAGCAGTTGCCGCAGCCACCGCCTGCTTCTGTGCCATTGCTGCCAAGCCGGAGTTCCAGCCGCATCGATCCTCCGCCGTGCCGTGAGGTGACAAAAGCTGCTCCTGGAAGGGATAATAGATATATATGTATGCTGTGTATAATATATATATATATGATATATATGTGTGTGCTATGTGAAATATATATATATGATATATATGTGTGTGCTGTGTGTGACTTATATGTGTGTTAATTGCATGCATTATGTGTATGAAATATACATATAATATGCATGCTGTATGATATATATATAGATAATATAAATGCATGCATGCTGAATATATATATGCTATAAATGTATGTTATATGAAGTGTATTATACATATATATATATATATATATATATATATATATTGTTAACAAGTGTTTATAATATATAATTAAATATATGATTAATATGTCAATATATATATAATTGTTATATATATATATGTGATTAATATATTAAATAGAAAATTATCATGCTCGTTTGATTTTGTGGAAATCAAATTGTTTCATTTATAAAGCAATTTAAAACATTATTTGAATTAATTGAAATTAAAATGGGCCGTCGTCAATTTGAATACGATTCAAATTCTTTTTATTTAAAAATTTTTATTTTCCGCTGCGCGACGGCACTAACAAAATCCCAACAGTGGTATCAGAGCGAGGTTTTTAAATCAATTAATTGCTTATGTGTTTTTGCTTTCGAGAGCATGTTGAATTTGCTGAATTGTTGATTTGGATATTATCTTGTGTTGGGAATTTCTTATAGCTGAATATTTGGTCAGCCTTAGAATTTCACGGGAAATGACGTGTCAGAGTGTCCGACAGTCTTATGTGTCAGACTGTTTGACAGTCTTATGCTAAAACTTAAATATTCTCGAGTCTCTATAAGAAAAATTAGTTGATCCATAATTTAATGAAATTAAAATCAACTAGAGCCCAATAGGATAATCGTTTTTTGAAATCATTTTGAATTCGATAAATAGGTGCTGGATTAATTTATTAATTTAAATTGTTAAATTAATTTGAAATTAATAGAACACCAACTGAATCGATTTTAGTTTATCGTTCATATGATGAATGGATGAAACTAAGTTCGATGATGATCCTAAATTGTAAAGAATCAACAATTGATCATAACTTAATTTCGAATGAGATATAAAATTAAAATCCCTCATTCTTAAAGGTTAAGAATCAAAATCAGGCTATAAAGAAAAACCGAATTGTCGTTTCTTTTTCTTTTCTTCTACCAACGGTTAGATTATGTGATAGCCTCTTATGGCAGTGCAGTATGCCGTGTTAGCGGGGAGTGCTGTCATAAGAAAAGCTGTATTCTAATTGACATTAGATGGAGGTTTGTATGTGAGATTCTATTGGTTTGACGTGATTGGTCAGATTAACTGGGGGTTGCGTTAACCTGATAGAATTGAGCTTATACGTCTCACATTGGTAGGTCAGACCTGACACACAAAGATTTTGATATTCGCTGGATTTACCTAGGTCATTATCAAGTGTGAGGAAATCTATCTTTAGGGTCACATTTTGATGTGATTGAAATTGTTTCTACTTTTGAACAAACATGGCTGGTCAGATTAACTGGGGGTCGTGTTTGTGTCATTGGACCTAAAGCCCATTAAAGAAAAATATGTTTTCTCGTATTDTGCTAGAGGGTGGTGGAATTCGAAAAAATTAGTGGGAGAACAATTAATATGTAAAAGTCCAAACTGTTAATTGTATTGATTATTTCGAATAAAACTCTAATCATTGTCTTTCTCTTATTCCTCAGTAATTATGTCTAAGAATCCTCTTGCCTCGATCCTTGACCAAAATAAACTCACTGGCCCAAATTTTCTGGATTGGATTCGGAATTTGAAATTGGTGCTCACTGTTGATGAGCGTCTCTATGTGCTAACTGAGAGACCCCCTTCTGAAACCCTTCCTGATGATGCCACTGATGCTCAGCGTGCCGAACTTGAGAGATGGAAGAAAGATGACGTCCATGCGAAGTGCTATATGATAGCATCCATGGTCCTTGAACTTGCAAGGAAGTATGAGCTTTTTGCTCATGCAGCCGACATCAAMYAGAACCTTGWGTCGATGTATAGTGAGAATACTCGGGCGTCTAGGTACGCAGCGACGAAGGAGTTAGTCGCCTTGAGATTGTGTGAAGGGGCTTCGGTCCACGAGCACGTTCTCAAGATGATAACACTCATTGAGAAGCTGGAGAACTTAGACGTGGTACTTCCTTCTGAGTTGCAGGTGGATTTGATCCTACTGTCTCTTCCAAGTTCCTATGAATAGTTCATAGTGAACTTCAACATGAACAAACTCGATCCTACCTTGGATGTGATGTTGAACATGTTAGTCAGCTATGAGGCAACCATCAAAAAGGAGAAATCTATTCTCCTTACTGCTCCTTCTGGAAAGAAGAGTTCTTTCTCGAAGAAATGGAAAAGTTTCGTTCTGAGCAAACATTTTGCGAAGGGTGGCTCAAATGGGTCAAAGAGTGGCAAAGTCAGCAAGCAAGCTGATGACGTTTGTCACCATTGTGYAAAACCGGGCCACTGGCGTCGCAACTGCAAAGATTATCTTGACCAGAAGCGTTCTAAGAAAGGTATGTATTTCATTGAAGTAAACTTGTCCGTTGATTCTTCGTCTTGGGTATTGGATACCGGTTGTGGCTCACATCTTTGTAATGATTTGCAGCTAATGGCAAGAAGCCGAAGACTTGATGTAGGAGAGACCTACCTAAGGATGGGCAACGGAGCAAGAGTTGCTCCCGAAGCTATTGGGACTGTTTACCTTTCTGTTTTGAATTCTAATTATCATGTTGTTTTGAACAACTGTCTTTATGTACCGACTCTTATTCGAAACCTTATTTCTATTCCTGTTTTGGATTATGAAGGTTTTTCTTTTGTATTTGGAAGTTTTGTTTGCTTGATACAGAAGGATAATAAGGTAATATGTAAAGGACAACTAGTTAACAACTTATATGAATTAAATCTTAAATAGAAAATTATCATGCTCGTTTGATTTTGTGGAAATCAAATTGTTTCATTTATAAAGCAATTTAAAACATTGTTTGAATTAATTGAAATTAAAATGGGCCGTCGTCAATTTTAATACGATTCAAATTCCTTTTATTTAAAAATTTTTATTTTCCGCTGCGCGACGGCACTAACAAAATCCAAACAGAAGCTTTAACACATCCCAAGTGGAAAGCAGATATGTGTGAAGAGTATGTTGCTTGCCTTAAGAACCAGACATGGTCTCTCTCTGAGCTACCTCTGGGCAAGTCATTGATTGGTTGCAAGTTGGTGTTCAAGCTAAAAACTCATGCTGATGGTACTGCTGCTCGTTATAAAGATAGATTGGTCGCCAAAGGATACAGTCAGGTGCCCGGTTTTGATTTTTCTGACATTTTCAGCCCTGTTGTTAAAGTTACAACTATCCGAGTTGTGCTCTCTATCGCTGTCAACTGTAATTGGTCGGTCAAACAGTTGGATGTCAATAATGCCTTTCTGAATGGCGAGTTGGACTGGGAAATCTTCATGGCTCAGCCACCTGGTTTTGAACACGAGGGTACCAATCTTCAGGTGTACAGGTTGTCGAAAGTGATTTACGGGCTTAAACAGGCTCCCCGCGCTTGGTTTGGGAAATTGCAAGCTGTCCTTATTCGTTTTGGTTTCTTTGCTTCCCGGGCTGATAGCTCTCTCTTATACTCCAACACTTCCTCAGGCTGCATCTTGGTTTTAGTGTATGTTGACGACATCCTCATCACAGGCAGCGTCAAAATTGGAATTTCGAAGCTTATTACTCACATTGATTAAACTTTTTCATTAAAGAATCTAGGTGAACTGCATCATTTCCTTGGCATTGAGGTTTCCCACACCACTCAGGGTCTACATCTGAATCAAGGCAAGTACATTTTGACTCTTCTTGAAAAAGCAGGCATGGCTGGAGCTAAAGCCACCCCTACACCGATGGTTGTCTCCCCTGTCCTCTCTAAATCTCAAGGGGAACCCACTATTGATCCAACCTTTTACAGGAGTATTGTTGGAGCACTTCAGTATATCACAATTACTCGACCTCGTATTTCTTACAGCGTCAACAAAGTGTGCCAATATATGCATGTCCTCTCAGCACACACTGGAGTGCTGTCAAGAAAATTCTGCGATATCTTGTCGGTACCATTCCTTTTGGCATAACCTACAGTAAAACCTCTTTCTTTACTCTGGCAGGCTTTTCGAACTTCGACTGGGATGGTGATCTGGATGACAGAAAATCTACCACTAGATTTTGTATTTTTCTCGGACGTAATATTATCTCTTGGTGTTCTAAGAAGTAGACCTCTGTTTCGAGGCCCATTACCAAGGTTGAATATCGCAACCTCGCTCATGCTACCACCAAAATAGTTTGGATCCGATCCTTGCTACATGAGCTTTAAGTCGCTCTTCCTGTTGTTCCTACATTCTGGGTTGACAATCAAAGTGCTATTGCTATTGCCTCCATCCTCTTCTTCATGCTCGTACGAAGCACTTTTATTTAGATATTCACTTTGTTCGCAACCTCATTGCGAAGAAATTGCTGCAGGTTCGGTTTGTCCCTTCTATTGATCAGACTGTCATTGTCTTCACCAAACTGCTATCTCATCAATTCTTTGTCTGGATCCGCAATAAGCTCTCTGTTCTTCCTCTCGCCGCACTCAAATTGAGGGGGGATAATAGAAAACAACATGATAAGTTCAGGTCGCCTGGTCATATGATGCTTGGCGACCTGAAGATGAGTGCAGCACTAGGTCGCAAGGTTGGCGACTTGAATAGAGAGCGACCTGAAGATGAGTACAGTACCAGATCGCAAGGTTGGAAACCTCTCAGGTCATACAAGAGGTCAGGAAGAGGTCGCATAAACAGCTAGCAATGGGTCTCACATGAGGACAACCTACCCGACGTTAGCTGATGATGTCAGCCCTAATCCAGTACATCCAGCTGTGAGGATGTACTATAGCAATAGTGACCACACGATTTACACGAGTGTACTATAGCAATGTTAGCCACATATTTTAGGGTTACATTTGTCTTACATAATACTATAAATAGTGGCAACATTCTCTGATGTAATTAATGAAAAATATGATTGAATGAAATCCCAGAAAAGTTGAATACAAAGTATTTCTTCAATATGATTTTTTTTTAATTTCTTTCAGTGCTTAATAGAACTAATTAATTAGTTGGACAAGACAAAGGGAGTTAGTCGTAAGAATTATTCTATTTTTATCTAACAGACTGTTGATCCTGGTATGTGATTCATTATCATGCTTCTTCCTCATTCATAAAACCTTGAGATCAGTATACATCCACTAAGTGGAGGGTAATAGAATTGTTTCTCCTCGCAATTCATCAACTAAGTATGCATCTATGTTCATAATTAATATGCCACATAATTGAAATAATCACCTGGATACACCAACCAACCAGATTATAATTCCAGGGTACATAGAATCCAATTAAGGCTACTGTTTGTCATAATGAGGGCAAATGTCACAAAAGAGCACGTGATAACAAAAAAGGGCCTTGAATAAAAGATTATGCAGAGCATTTTGCACACTAATAAATACATGCATGCATGTGCACGCACATAAAATAGGTGAAATGATATTTTTTGCGCATTGATTTTAATAGTTAGCACAAAGAAGTGAAAAGTTAAGAAGGAATCCAAAAAGATTGGTTACCAAAAATATGGGGTACTAACCTCAAATCTGAGATCTGCGACCTGAAACAGCTTCCAAATAAGTCATAGCGACCTGCTAAGCCTTCAACGAACCTCCTGACAACCTCGCCGGTCCTGCAAAACAATACTTTCAGCCAACGCGGAGGATGGCCCCGGCGAAGGTCCTCCGATACTTAAGTCAGATAGTGCGAGAGATATTTCAAAAGATCAATCCGTCATAAAATATCTTAAAAGTAAAGAGAGGTATGCAATTCTATATAGAGATAAGAAAAGTCCTCCCCAAGCCAGGGTTTCCTTCTCCAACCACAATTCCATAAATATCGTGACCGACTTAGAATTAGGATTTCTCCTGTATGCTAAGTTCCTATAAATAGTGGATCTCTCGCTTAAATTACCAAAATAGGCCTGGGCATGTTGTTCTTTCCATACAGTCCGTCGGGACCCCATATGAGCCCATTCGGGCCTAATATTCATAAAGTCCATGACCGAGCTATCAGACAGCTTGCAACTAACAAAAACATAAGAGGTCGTGACCCTATATGAGAACTCATCCTCATATTCCAGGTCGCTACTCTATAAATCAGCCCGCCCACCCCTCATAAGAAATGCTCCTTCCAAGAAATGAGGTCGCTTACCATAAATACCCCCATATATTACGTATGGATTTTTAGTGCCGTATCAGCTAGTCCTCCATGTTCTAGCTGATTGAGGTATGAAATCAGGTAGGACATGTAAATAGAATGTTAAAATAGCACAACCACCCAAAAATAATAATAGAACATAAAACATAAATAAATCACCATGCCAGCTTACCAAACCATATTTTAGATTAACCGAGCTCGATATACCGAGCTATAATACCAATCATCCCATAAGAATTTACCACATAAATCCGTGACCTCCAAAAGATCAGCTTGTTGAGCCCGCCCGTCCCCCAAGAGAATGCTCCTCTTGGAAGAAGAGACCAGTGAGTCCCGAGACTCCATTTATGATGACCTGAAACCATAAAACCCTCTTCCCACGACCTGAAATTGTACTCGGGCACAATAAGCCAAGAAAATACAATCATACGTGTCCCAAAAGTCAAAACACGCTTTCTTTTACCCATCTCATCTCCTCAATGATTCATTAAACGCAGCCTGACAACATGGAGGACACGCGTCATCTCCCCATTTTCTCGTAGTATAATAAACGTTGTGGGCCCAAAACAAACGGCCCAAAACATTCCTAAAAAAACCTACCGACTCCCGCTCTAATCTATCCCATCAGCTTTCTCGCCGCCCAAAACATAAAAACCCCTCCATCTCCCCTCATTCGTCACTTTACAAAAAACACAAGCACAAAACCACCAATTTCGCTCTAAACAAAATTTTGCCTACTCTTTAATTTACAAAAAATTACCATCAACGCACCGCTCATCACCAACCTCCACGACACCGAAAATGTGTAAGTCCTCTAAATCCCCCCTTTTCAAGAAGTAATTTAAATTTAATGCCATATATGTGTTGCATCTGCTGAGTTGTGGTGTTTTATGTTGTTTTCTTCTTGTGATATTTAATAAATGGTAAAATTAGCTTCTTCCAACCCGGATTCCAAAAATTTAAGCCTTTTGCTTGACTCCAATCCCACCGAAACCCTTATATCCTTAAAAGAAGATGAAAACAGCCTTCTTCCCCTCCCTTCGGCCTCCGTGGCGAACCAAAAGGTGACATCAGTTTGTCGGAGCTAGAAGCCCAAACTAGGGCTCATACCGACGCCCAAGCCTTACCATAAATCATACCCGAAGACCCCTCTCCTGCCCCCTTAACCCTTGTAAATATACCAGAGGGCATCCCCTTAGCCAAACCTAATAACCCACCACCTTGCGAGCACTTTCTAGAAGATCCAGTGATTGTAGTGCCCTCCATAGATGCTGTCAACCTACTTCCCTCACCCCTAACAACCAGGGAAGTTAAGGATAACTACTGGTTACTCCCTGACTCAGAAAAACTTGAAGAATCCCAACAAACCCTCAATCTCCCTGAGACGGCCAAAATGGTTCTGCCCAACATCCTTCACTTAGACCCTATGAAACCTTCCCCAAACCACATCACCCTTTTTTACGAGCTACTTAGGTCGGGATTTAGATTCCCACCACACCAATTTTACATCAAGATAACCTACCTGTACAAAGTCTCCCTTTTACAATTGACCCCCAATTCCATGAAATTTTTAGCGGAGTATATTATACTATGTAAATATTATAATACCCAACCTAATCCAGGTTTTTTTCACTTTTGCTTTTAAATAAAATACCAAAGACATTCTTTTTATCTTTTTGCTCGCACCGGCAAAGCCTGAATCTTAGTGAATCCCTTAAATAAAGTTGCTGACTGGAGGAGAAATTTCTTTTTCATTCACAACACTGAGAGCTGGCCTTTTCCAACCGAGATACAATATCATACCCCAAAATAGTCCAACCCTCCCAGTCCAAAACATTTTCTAACTTTGTACAACAAATATACTGACCAACTCGCGGAATGTAGTAAGCATCCATTTGACGAGGTGCTACTCACCAGCCGGTCCAAAATTTTCAAATTTGTGGGCATCGACTCTCGCCCGGTCGATGCAGATCTTGCCATGACCCATTCGGAGTTCAGTAGGTCCTCTATGTTATGTAACTTTACGCCATCATCAATTGTTATAATTCAGTAATAACACAATACCTTGTTATTGCAGATGCATTCATTAATAAGTGCGCTTCATCGAGATCTGGAGAAGTCACAGAGCAAACTAATTCGTAGCCCGCCGTCACCTCAGCACCTCCCTC
Organism: Phtheirospermum japonicum; assembly: GCA_014905375.1. Lineage (NCBI taxonomy): Eukaryota > Viridiplantae > Streptophyta > Magnoliopsida > Lamiales > Orobanchaceae > Phtheirospermum > Phtheirospermum japonicum. The sequence goes on along the minus strand of BMAC01000451.1, from coordinate 894,492 downwards.
AGTCATCAACATGGATGAGGTTCTGAATCAAGCCTTTGAGACAGAGGCTGACCAGGACGTGGAGGACGACCTGGAAGAAGTGCAGCTGGTACAAAGGTCCTCAAAGGGGAAGCGACCCCTTAAGCCCGCTGCCAAGAACCCAAGCTCTCCCATCCAGAAACGTCGTCGCCTCTGCAAGACTCATGTTGCGACCTCCTCTAGCTCTCCCGACCTGGGAAAAGGATTGGCCCGGCGCGACAATGCCAAAGAAATCCAGGCCTTCCTCGACGAACGGATAATCAAACAGGTAATTACTTAAAACTACTCTCCTTACCATGTTAATACCTGCAAAACCTCATACAATTTCTTCATACAGCTGAGTTCCTTGGTCTCCAAGCTATCCGAGGAGCTATTGGCTCAGTTTGCTGAGAGAGAGCTCCAGAAAACGTGCGATGAGCTGACCGCCCAATCTGAGCAACAAACCCGACTACTATCCCTGACCCAGGGAGAAATGGATGGTGCGATTCACCTGTTGAAGGCTCGCAAAGAAGAGATACTTATCCAGAAGATCCAGGTGAACAGCTTGAAGGATGAAACAACTCGTTTGGGCAATGAGGTTGAAGATGCACAGAAACAGGCTCGTCAGGTCGAGGAGCTCAAGGCGCAAAATCAGAGTCTCGAGGAGTAAAACTAGGTGGCGCATGAGAGAGGTGTAGCTGAAGGTCGGAGGACCTTCCTTATGAGTGCAGTAGGCCAAAAGTACATGGGCGCCTACCGTGAATAGTTGTTGAAGGCGTACCAGAAGTCCTCCTTGTACTTCGGCAAGATGGTTAGTGGCAACAAGGAGTGGGTTTTCAAGGCCGCTGAAATAATCAAGGACCAGCTCGCGGCCCTGAATGTTGCGTACAACCCTGATGTGCCAGCCATCATTGACATGTTACCCCTCTACAGCACTTTCAAGGGAGACATGAACCAGCCGATCGATGCTAAGTGGTGGCTATCTTGCAAAAGTCGAGTTGTATTGTCCGCAAGACTCTCCTCCGAGCCGGACACGCCACTTGAAGACATTGTTCCTGCTTCTGGGCCGAGTACAACTTGATGGCTTGCTGCGTCTCTCAAATTCCAAAACCTGTATCTTGCTCGCACAATATATGTACAATATTTATTTCTGTATGATCCATTTCTATTTATTATATGCATAGCTCTTTAATATCAAACCATATATGAACCTGCAATTTAAACCATGTAAAAACCAAACCACAAACCATGTATAAAGTAAACCCATAAGTTAATATAGGTCGCGCAAATTCATAATCAATCGCCCTCATACTTCACACCCTCGTAAGATCATGAGATCCAAGAAAAATAATCACACCACGAATCACAAATAATCCAATGGAGCTAAAACAAGCTCGCAGATAAAGATTAAACATATTAGCTCGCAAGGACATAACCATTCATAACATAAGAACACAACAGCTCGACAAAGATATGTAAGTCAAACATATCCTTCCGAAATATATGTAAAATAACACAATCACACCCTTTAACCATATTTAAAAACCATGAAAATAGTTTGCCAAGTTTTATTATATATTGAAAAATATATCCACCCCTAAGGGTACATCATAAAACCACTATCCGCCCCTAAGGGTTCCAACACAATCAGCCCGCCCCCGAAGGGTAATGGAACAACCGTCCCAAAGGGTAAAACATAACTAGCCCGCTCTGAAGGGTAATAAAACAACCGCTCCGAAGGGTAAAACGCAATAGCCTGCCCCGAAGGATAATAAAACAACTGCCCCGAAGTGTAGAACATCAACAGCCCACCCCGAAGGGTAATGAAACAACCGCCCCAAAGGGTAGAACATCAACAGCCCGCCCCGAAGGGTAATGAAAAAACTGCCTCGAAGGGTAAAACCTCAACCATCCCGCCCCGAAGGGTAATAAAACAACCAGCCCGCCCCGAAGGGTAAAACATAACCAACCCGCCATCTTGGAGTAATACTTCTTCAAATGACACACATTCCAGCTCCTAGGTAGAACTTTCCCAGCAGCATTCTCGAGTATATACGCCCATCCATGCAATATTTTAATCACTTTGAACGGCCCAACCCAATATGGATCCAGCTTTCGAGTCTTACACAGTGCATCAGCCCGCCTCCATACCAAATAACCAACCTGAAAACAACGATGTTTAACACGTTTTTTAAAGGCAGTCCGTATCCTTTGTTTATAATGTTCAACCCGGGCCGCAGCCTTCTCTCTTATTTCTTCAATCATTTCAATTGCTCCTCTTGGTAGCCTTTCATTTTCCTCCACATTAAAAGTCATTAAGCGCTGCGATCCACCCACTATCTCGGCTGGAATAACTGCTGCCATCCCATAAACTAAACTGAACGGAGACTCTCCTGTAGAGGTTCGGGGAGTTGTTCGATAAGCCCACAAAACCAATGCGAGTTCTTCTTCATAAAGCCTTCCTGCTTTCTCCAATCGTAGCTTAAGACCCTGCACAGTGATACGATTAGTAACCTCCACTTGCCCATTAGTTTGGGGATGTGCCACAGAAGCAAATCGCTGCTTCGTCCCCATTTCTTTACACCAATACTGGATTTTCTACCCATTGAACCGGTTCCATTATCGGAAACCAATACACGTGGAACACCAAACCTGCAAAAAATGTTATTAAAAATAAAACCCATCATGTCTTGCTCACTTATGCCCGTAACCGCTTCAGCCTCCACCCACTTTGTGAAATAATCAACTTCCACCACCAGATATTGTTTATTGCCTAGTGTCTTTGGAAAAGTTCCTACGATGTCAATTCCCCATTGTGCAAATGGGAACGGCGAGCTCATAACCATCATCTCTTCGGCAGGTATATGGATAACCAGAGCATGCATCTGGCACTTTTTACACGTTCTTACCATATCGTTAGCCCTACCTTTCATTCCTGGCCAAAAGAAGCCAGCCTGCAATGTTATGCCAACCAACTCTCTTCCCTTTGCATGATCACCACAATATCTCTCATGTATCTCCTTTAGCACCTCTAATACCTGCTCCTTAGCCAAGCATTTCAACAAATGTCTGAAGCATGACCTCTTGTATAACTCCTCATTAATAACACAAAAACGAGCTGCCGTTTTAGCTTCCTTCGTTGTCAACTACACTGCTCCCTCCATCGCTTTAATGAGAGTATCCCAGATAGGCGTGCGCCAATCATATTTAATTTCGAGCTCCATTATCTCCTTTCCTTTTTCCACACTACTATGACTCAACTCCATCAGCGTGATTTTTTGAGTATCACAAGTTCCAAATGCGCCCGCTATCCAAGCGAGCTGATCAGCCTGAGTGTTTTTAGCTCACGGAAAGTGCTCTAATTTAAACACCTCAAAGCGTGCTACCTCTTCTCGTAATTTATTTAAGTATACCGCTATGCGTTCCTCCTTAGCTTCAAAAGAACCATCGAACTGACGAGTTATAAACTGGCAATCCGTGTATGCCCATACCTTTCTTGCTCCCAGTTCGCTAGCCATTTTCACACCCTGCAACACAGCCTCATACTCAGCCTCATTGTTAGACGCCTTGTATCCCAGCTTAATGTAGAACTCCAAATTTTCTCCTTCTGAGCTAGTTAACAGAATACCCAGCCCTGCTCCTGATACCATAGTTGACCCATCAGTATGCAATACCCATGCTTTTATCTCATCACTTGAATCAGATGGACGCACCATCTCCTACAAAAACTCTGCTAACACTTTCGCTTTTATGGCTACCCTAGGTTCGTACACCACATCGTACACGCTTAACTCCATAGCCCACTTCACCAACCTTCCAGACACATTTGGATTACTCAGGACCTGCTTGAGAGCTAAATTAGTACGTACCCTATGGATCAAAAAGTATGGCCGCAATTTCCTTGCTGTACAACTCAGCGCAAAACCTCCTTTCTCCAGCTCGGAATAATTCAGCTCAGCCCCTCGCAACATCCTGCTGATATAATAGATAGGTTTTTGTGTACCTGTATCCTCTCTGATTAGAACCGAACTTACTGCGACCTCCCCAACCGATATATATAAGATCAGGTCTTCTCCAGGCATTGGCTTAGTCAACAATGGTATTTCTGCAAAGTATTTTTTCAATTCCTCAAACGCATCCGTTGCCTCTTTTGTCCATTCGAACTTGGACCCTTTTTGGAGTGCCCTGAAAAAGGGGACACCCCTCTCTACTGACCTGGAAATAAAGTGGTTAAGACCTGCAATGCTGTTAGAAGAGTTTTAGTGGTGTTGAAATATATGAACGGGTTCATGGCTTGGTATTATCGGAATTCGATTCGATTGAGAGAATCAATGTGTTTCAAGCTTCGAGAATAAAAGGAAAATGCAAGTAAAGCCAATAAACTATCTAAACTATCCTAGAAAATGAAAGTGCAAATTGGTCGGATGCCTAGGTCGTATGCCTTAATTGAAAATGTAAGCAAATCAAGGAAATAAGCAAAAAAAAGCATTGTTTCACCAAGTACAAGCATGCATGCACAAGGTACAACTAAGCTTGCATGTACATAAAAACTTAAAAAAATACAAATTTATTAAAATTGAAAGCACAAATAGCAAGATCAATGAAAATTAACGTCAAAGTTCGAAACTTTACGTGAAATAACAAGGATCAAGCACTAGATCTAGGATTTAAACTAAAACTATGCATGAGAATTAAATTTCAAATAAAGCACAAGAGCAACTTGGAATTTAAACAACTTAGGACCCGATCTACAATCTAGATGTGTCACTCATCTAGAATCCATAGCCAAATCATAAGTTTCAACATAAATTCAAAGAGCTAAGGCAAAAGGCATAACATGAAGAACAAAGCATGGAAATAAAGCATAAGACAAGAAATTGAAAGGAAACTTACTTGAATTAAGAAATGAAACGAAGCTTGAATGAAATTACAATCAAAGTAACAATCCAAAGGATATTTGGATTCTTATTAGGCTTACAAACCCAAGGCCAAGCATGAAAGTAAATCTAAATCTAGAAAGGAAATTACATCAAAGCTTGAAATTGAATTTAAAACCTAAGAGAGAGAAATTAGATCTTAAAATCTAGAGAGAGGATTTTTAATCCCAAAACCCATGCTTGGGTTGGTAGAAAATGAGAGGTGTTTTCCAAAAATAAAAGTTCCGTTCTATTTATACTAATTTAATTGGGTTTAAATGGACTAAATTAGCCAAAAAGGCTTGAAACTTCCGGGTTTCACCAAAATTGACCTGTGTTGACCTTCCCAGCCACTTGGCTAGCCTTTTGGCACATTTTGGCTCGATTTGGCTCAATTCGGCTTGACTGGGCACTGGTCGGCTGGGGTGTGGGCGTTGGGCAGGCGAGAGTTGGCGCGAGGAGGTGCGAGGCATTGCGAGCACTGGCGCGGCATCCTGGGCGATCCTCGGCGTCGCTTGGCGAGAGGCGCGAGGGGGCGCGCGCGTGCGAGTGCTGGCCGGGAGATGCCGGGTGCGTGCGGGCGAGGCAGGGTGAGTGGGCGCGAGGGGGCGCACGCGGGCACGAGCCTCAGCGAGCCACGGCCACCATTCCAGAATGTTTGGGCATTTTTGAGCCTCTCTTGGCTTGAATTTTGATACTTAATGCCTTGAACTATAAAATAGGAATTTTGGACATAAAAACCCAAGAATTTCACCAAACCTCAAGGTAATTGAACCAATTAACCCATTAAAATATAAAATTTAGCAAGAAACACGAAAAATAATAAAACAAGAAAAACGACCTAAAACCTAACGAAAAACGACTCAAAACTACTAAAATCAATATAAAAATCTATCTAAAATTACAAAGAAAAACACAAAAATTACATGCAAAAAAAATGGTGAGTCCGAACCCGGCAAATGAATAGGCCGACTCCGCACTCAGGGGCTTGTTGATAGTCGACCTGGCATAGGTAACTAAATAGAAAAATAGTGAGCGCATCTGACCAAGTCCGGGCCAATGGGACGCAAAGAGTCGAGTTGGGTTGTCGAATTGCACACCAGCTCTCTCGTTGAGCTGCCAAGCATGAGCTGTTGAGCATGACCTGCTGAGCTGCTGAGCATGACCTGGCTGAGCTGCCCAGCATGAGCTGCCAAGCATGAGCTGTTGAGCATGGACTGCAGCTGCCGGAGATGCGCAGCACTGCAGCATGAGCTGTTGAGCATGACCTGCTGAGCTGCCGAGCATGACCTGCCGAGCTGCCCAGCATGAGCTGCCAAGCATGAGCTGTTGAGCATGACCTGCTGAGCTGCCGAGCATGACCTGCCCGAGCTGCCAGCCTGAGCTGCCAGCATGAGCTGTTGAGCATGACCTGCTGAGCTGCCGAGCATGACCTGCCGAGCTGCCCAGCATGAGCTGCCAGGTAGCTATCTGCAGCTCAGCTGACTGCGAGTGCCCAGCATGAGCTGTTAGCATGACCTGCTGAGCTTCCACGCGGCATGAGCTGCAGCATGCATGAGCATGACGTGAGCTGCCGAGCATAACCTGCCGAGCTGCCAGCATGAGCTGCTGAGCATGTCCTGCCTGAGCTGTCCGAGCATGACCTGCCGAGCTGCCCAGCATGACCTGCCAAGCATGAGTTGTTGAGCATGACCTGCTGAGCTGCCGAGCATGACCTGCCGAGCAGCCCAGCATGAGCTACCGAGCATGACCTGCCGAGCTTCCCAGCATGAGCTGTTGAGCATGACCTGCCGAGCTGCCGAGCATGACCTGCCGAGCTGCCCAGCATGAGCTGCCAAGCATGAGCTGTTGAGCATGATCTGCTAGGCTGCCGAGCATGACCTGCCGAGCTGCCCAGCATGAGCTGTTGAGCATGACCTGCTGAGCTGCCGAGCTGCCCGGCATGAGCTGCCAAGCATGAGCTGCCGAGCATAACCTGCCGAGCTGCCAGGCATGGGCTGCTGAGCAGGTCATGCCGAGTTTCCGAGCATGACCTGCCTACCACCTCATTCCAGGTTGCTAGCCAGGCAGCTCATTCTGTTGAGTTGCCGAGCATGACCTGCCGAGCGCACCCCAACCCAAGGGCACGTACCTGAGAGCATCCTCCAGGTATGGTTGTTAAACTAATTACATTCCAGGCCACCAGGAAAGCGTCCAGATCGGATCGACGCTTGAAAGGAAGATTGGAACTGTCAGCCTCCTCCTGTTTCTAGTTGAAATTGGGCTTGGTAAGTGAACAACGATTCGGCTAAGGATGGTTGGCTGTGAGTAAAGGTCAGTTCGACACAGTTTCAAGATAAGGACGGCTTCATCGATTTCACGCTTGGGAAAGAGTTCGGATCAACTCATTCCCTGCCTTTCTTTGAGGTTAGGCTCGAGGGATAAGAACGGTTTGACTAGGACTGGTGGACTATGAAGAAGGGTCGGTTCGACGCTTGAATGAGATGAGGACGGCTCTGAATCGGCGGAAGAGATATGATCAAGGCTTTATTCTCTGACTCAGAAAGGGATGTGCAACCAATGAGAAAGAGCCAGATGTCTAATTAGGGTTAGGGTTTGTGTGATTGGCTTATTGGCCAAGTAAATCGGTGCACCCAGGTGGTGACACGTGTCCAATTAGGGTTTGGAAGAAAAACTATAAATAGCTTCTCCAAGAAAGAAAGAGGGGGCCAAAAAATCTGCTAGAGAGAGAAACATAGAGAGCTTTAGAGGGAGAAAGGCTTGTAACAAGAGCTCTGCCCTGTAAAAGGATCCGGCCAAGGCCGATCCGACCTGATATTAAGGAATAAAAGTCAAGCACTTTTTCCTATTTTTGGTTTTCTGTTTTTATATTGCTGAACTGCTTGTTTTCTTGATTTTTTGT
>BMAC01000451.1:848855-875796 GCA_014905375.1 Phtheirospermum japonicum | reverse complement strand
CTTGAAAGGAAGATTGGAACTGTCAACCTCCTCCTGTTTCTAGTTGAAATTGGGCTTGGTAAGTGAACAACGGTTCGGCTAAGGATGGTTGGCTGTGAGTAAAGGTCAGTTCGACACAGTGTCAAGATAAGGACAGCTTCATCGATTTCACGCTTGGGAAAGAGTTTGGATCAACTCATTCCCTGCCTTTCTTTGAGGTTAGGCTCGAGGGATAAGAACGGTTTGACTAGGACTGGTCGACTATGAAGAAGGGTCGGTTCGACGCTTGAATGAGATGAGGACGGCTCTGAATCGGCGGAAGAGATATGATCAAGGCTTTATTCTCTGACTCAGAAAGGGATGTGCAACCAATGAGAAAGAGCCAGGTGTCTAATTAGGGTTAGGGTTTGTGTGATTGGCTTATTGGCCAAGTAAGTCGGTGCACCCAGGTGGTGACACGTGTCCAATTAGGGTTTGGAAGAAAAACTATAAATAGCCTCTCCAAGAAAGAAAGATGGGGCCAAAAAATCTGCTAGAGAGAGAAACATAGAGAGATTTAGAGAGAGAAAGGCTTGTAACAAGAGCTCTGCCCTGTAAAAGGATCCGGCCAAGGCCGATCCGACCTGATATTAAGGAATAAAAGTCAAGCACTTTTTCCTATTTTTGGTTTTCTGTTTTTATATTGCTTAACTGCTTGTTTTCTTGATTTTTTGTGATTTAGACTACTCTTAGATCTAAACACAAGCCAAATCGATGACTTCCTCTCCAAGGGATTTTTGAGGGTGTTCAATCAATTCGCTCAAGTGTATATAAAATGTGTATATGCTCGAATTGTACAATGCATGCACTAGTCAATATTTCACAAATCGGACGCTCAAAATTTCTCATAGTACATGATCAAACAAGAATCGAAAGAGGTCTTTATTATGGGTTGTAATGTTGGCTCTTTGGTAAGGTATGAAATATTTGGATAGAGTGGCTAACACACGATCAAATGCGATCAATAACACACAAAATCCTAATTTCTAAAACCCGAAGCTTATGATCGCTTCACCTTTCCCATTTCACCAAACTCTCATTCGAAACCCTTTCGTATACTCACACGCTTTTTCCCGACTTTTATTTCACAACACTTAGAAGCTTTTTGAATTTGCTTCTTTTCACTAAACTTAGACTTTTTGAATTAGGCTTTTCTCTTGAACGCACGCTTTATCACTTTTCGTGATTTGTGTTAGAGTATTATTTTTTTTCTTCTCCCTTTTTTTTTCTTTTTTTTTTATAAGCAACTCAAAACCCAAAACCCACAATCGATTTCCTTCACATTTCTTGTCAACTAATCATACACTCTCACCTCACAATTTATAAAGGCATAAGAGTTAAAATTGAGATCGGCTAACAAGAAATGGGACAAAGGTTCTAGGGGGCTCATTTGGGATTTTTAAGTAGCTTAAATATATGGATATGGCCGGAACAAGGATGAAATATATGCCTCAAGGTCATTTTCGAATTCGATCATGTACGAGCAAAATCAAACCTCCTTAATGCAATTTCCGTAAAAAATGCAAGCAAGACGACAAATCACACAAGGCTACTCACTAGTTCGCACCGAATTTGGGAGCACAATCAAAAGAGCTTTTAGAACTTTGCAATATTTTCATGAGAAAATGTTTATTATATATATAGGCGGGTTTTGGACGAAGCACAAAAATTCAACACCTCACACAAGAGGCCATAAACATGCAAAAACCCGACAAGTAAACTATTCAAACTTCCAAGCACGTGGAGTTGCTTAAACATGTAATAAACACACAAAAGACATAAAAATCGACTCGACCATATAAATGCGCAAATAGTAAGCGTCACTTCGCCAAGAATGCGTCACTTCGCCAAGGCTTGAGTTAAGAACAACAAAACATGCTTTTCGGCACCCGGACCCTAACCACCTACCCACCCCACACTTAACCCATGCGTTACCCGCATTTTAATGAAAATCCAGTAAAAAGAGGGTGAATAGAAACTCCCTTAACCGAGCGAGTTTTGGTCGAGCTCAGTGGAGTCCACCTATGCATCTAAGCAATCCGAGTGACCATCGAGCATGGCTAGTATCTCCCGGCTTCATGAACACTACCACGTTTACCAATCGTCCAATGGTCGACATCGGAAAACAAGACCTAGCAAAGAAAATCACACAAAATCAAAAACACTAGGAAATATGTACATGAACTTCAACAAATAAATATTTTTATTTTTCAATTTTTCAATTTTTTGGATTTTTTAATTTTTGAATGTTTTTGGATTTTTCAATAAAAGAAGGAAAGAAGGAAATAAAGAAATGGAAAGGTCTTGGATTGCATCCCAAGAAGCGCTTGTTTTACGTCACTAGCTTGACGTACTCCCTTTTTGGTCAAGGTGGAAATATCACGTGAGGGTCCAGCAATACAATCTCCTCCTTGCCGGAAGGGTCCACTCTTTGAAACGTCCTTGGAGCATTGCATAGCTCATATAAGATCCGCCAAAAAGTGAATGTTCCAAGCGGGCATTTGAAGCTCGTCTCGGCTAGGTCCTCGGGTGGAATGGTGGTTTTGAAATTCCCCGATAACTCGTCAATAAATCTAAAGGAATATTGGCCGGTTAGCTTGTCAATCATGTGGTCGATAAACAGGGGAGGGAAACGATCTTTCTTTGTGGACTCATGAAACTTCTTAAACTCTATCGACATCCTCCAACCCATTGAAGCCCTCGTGACCAACAATCCTCCTTCTTCATCCTCAAGAGCTAACAAGCCGCTCGTCTTGGGTACCAAGTAAATGGGCTTCACCCACTCACTTTTAGAAATTACGAAAATCAAGCCCTCCACTAACAACCTCCACATCCCGGCTCTCACCATATCTTCAATACTAGAATTCAAAGAACTAACTCCGTCACACACTCCCAGTATCCAATCCATATCACCCTTAAGAATTGTAAATCCTTCAACCATCCTCTCCTCTTCACCTCGGTTCGAATTTTCAAGGATGGTGATTGACTTGCTCTCCTCATTATCCTCAAGGTAATCGTCAATTTGTCCAAGCTCATCATCGATAACCCCCACCTCCTCCTCTAAAAAGTCATCATTGCCCTCAACGACACATCGAGAATCATCTCCACACAAAATGGGGTCAAATAGAGGCGCAACGGGCTCATCATATAGAACAAGGGGCTCATCCTCACAACATCCCTCTATGTCGACAACTGGGCCAACCTCCTCCTCATTGGTCTTTGCCTCCATATACGCGTCTGACTAACTATTGAAGCATGTCCATGAGTAAGGAATCCGCATGAGCTCGTTTAAGCATATCAATATCACTTGCGAATTGGTCCATTGTAGCATCAAAAGCATCACACTTAGACGCAAAAGCATCACACTTAGCGGAAAGTGAGGCCAACATAGTGGTCAACAAATTCAATTGTTGCAAAATGGCCAAGAGAGTCGGATCGGGGGGTGGAATAGGAGCATGCACCGGAATATCGAGGGCGGGAGGGTCACTTTGGTCATTGGAGCTCAAACCTCCGAAGTACGCATACGGATCAGAATCATGAGTGCTATTGGTGGCACCAAATGGGGCATAATCGAAATTGGAAGTGAGAGAACCATCATATAGGCCAGGATTCGGTATCAGCATAGTCGGATAATTTTGTGGAGCACCATAGCCATAAGAGCTTGAAGTTGGAGCGTGCATGTTTGGATAGGAGTATGGAGCTTGCACGTTCGGATAGGGATTTGGAGCTCCATAACCACCTAAGGAACCATTCACGTCTGAGAAACTATCAAACCCGACATGGTTTGCACCATGCCCTCCCATGCCGGGTTGTCCATATTCATATCCACCATTGGCAACGTGGTTTGCACCATTCCCTCCCACGTTGCCATACCTATTATACAACATCTCATTCCCAACATGGTTTGCACCATGCCCTCCCATGTTGGGAATGTATCCACCATAGGTATAAGCACCTTGCATACTAAACAAAAAATTTCAAAAACAAAAGAAAGCTAAAAACACAATGAAACTACAACCAAATCGAAATCCTTAACTAAGCCGTGTCGCAACGGCGCCATTTTGTTAGAAGAGTTTTAGTGGTGTTGAAATATATGAACGGGTTCATGGCTTGGTATTATCTGGATTCGATTCGATTGAGAGAATCAATGTGTTTCAAGCTTCGAGAATAAAAGGAAAATGCAAGTAAAGCAAATAAACTATCTAAACTATCCTAGAAAATGAAAGTCCAAATTGGTCGGATGCCTAGGTCGTATGCCTTAATTGAAAATGCAAGCAAATCAAGGAAATAAGCAAAAACAAGCATTGTTTCACCAAGTACAAGCATGCATGCATAAGGTACAACTAAGCTTGCATGTACATAAAAACTTAAAAAATGCAAATTTATTAAAATTGAAAGCACAAATAGCAAGATCAATGAAAATTAACGTCAAAGTTCGAAACTTTATGTGAAATAACAAGGATCAAGCACTAGATCTAGGATTTAAACCAAAACTATGCATGAGAATTAAATTTCAAATAAAGCACAAGAGCAACTTGGAATTTAAACAACTTAGGACCCGATCTACAATCTAGATGTGTCACTCTAGAATCCATAGCCAAATCATAAGTTTCAACATGAATTCAAAGAGCTAAGGCAAAAGGCATAACATTAAGAACAAAGCATGGAAATAAAGCATGAGACATGAAATTGAAAGGAAACTAACTTGAATTAAGAAATGAAACAAAGCTTGAATGAAATTGCAATCAAAGTAACAATCCAAAGGAGTATTTGGATTCTTCTTAGGCTTACAAACCCAATGCCAAGCATGAAAGTAAATCTAAATCTAGAAAGGAAATTACATCAAAGCTTGAAATTGAATCTAAAACCTAAGAGAGAGAGAAATTAGATCTTAAAAACTAGAGGGAGGCTTTTTTAATCCCCAAACCCATGCTTGGGTTGGGAGAAAATGAGAGGTGTTTTCCAAAAACAAAAGTTGTGGTCTATTTATACTATTTAATTGGGTTTAAATGGACTAAATTAGCCAAAAAAAGGCTTGAAATTATCGGGTTTGACCAAATTCACTCATGTTGACCTTCCAAGCCACCTAGCTAGACTTTTGGCACATTTTTGCTCAATTTGGCTCGACCATGACTCGAGGTGGCTCGGCCATGGCCGAGCCCAGGCGCGCATGAGCACTGGCTCTGGGCGCTGGACGGTTGGGGTGTGGGCGCTGGGTAGGCGAGAGTTGGCGCGAGGAGGCATGAGGCATTGAGAGCGCTGGCGCGGCATCCTGGGCGATCCTCGGTGCCGCTTGGCGAGAGGGTGCGAGGGGGCGCGTGCGGGCGTGTGCGAGTGCTGCCGGTAGACGTGCACAAACAGTTGTAACCGGCCGGTTAATTAACAGTCGGTTAACAAACGTCGGTTAATTTAACCGATTTTTGGTTAACCGTAACCTAACCGGCTGAGAACCGGTTAAGGTTACGGTTAAAACGGTTAACCGATAAGCCGGTGGTTAACTGCCATTTTTTTTTAAGAAGTCGATCGACTGAGGGATCGACCGCTGGATCAACTGAAGGACAGAGAGTTTTGGTTTTGTGAAGGCAGTCGATCTTTTTTTTTTTTTTTTGGGAAAAAATAAGTTTAAAAAAAATAAGGACTTGATTTTAATTCTAATATTAAAAATTAAAATTTTAACTTTTAATGTTAGAATTAACTTACCTACGTATCCTCGTAAAGGAATCAAAGTCCACGTAGTTCGAATTTTTTTTGTTTAAAAAAAATAAGTTAAAAAAAGGACTTGAATTTAATTCTAATATTAAAAATTAAAATTAGATTTTAACTTGTAATATTAGAATTAAATTGCCTACGTAATCCTCGGAAAGGAATCAAAGTCCACGTAGTTCTTTTACTTACCTCACTTACCTATTCGTCATTGTTGTTGCTTCCCAAAGTGGTATCGAAATAGTCGCTCTCTTTGCCTTCATCCAATTGCATTTCTTGTTCTCGTTTTTCGGCCTTCACCCAATCGTTCATCAACATTTGATTTTCAAGATTTTTTGGATGTTAACATTGACCGACGCTCATCTAACATGTACCCTCCCGTGCTGAACGCCTGTTTAACAGAAACTGTCAACAGGAACGACAAGGACCTCTTTGGCAATCCTAGAGAGAGTGGGAAAAATACTGGCCACTTTTGACCAAAACTACACAAGATCGTTAGTAACACCATCTGGGATTTTTGGAACCGAAGTCGGTTCAAAAACTCCTAAATAACTATCTAATTCCATTGACCAACTAGCACTAGCCCTTTGCCATTTTCGTTTAGTATCTTCAAGCAATATCATATATGGGGCTAGAGCTCCTCGTGGGTCGTTGGGTCTTGTAGAAGTGACGGGGGAAGGGGAAGGGGACACATTAACATCACTAGAAGATGAAGATTGATCGTAATCATTAAAAGTTTGAATGAAAAGGAGTTGTGCTTCGTGAGAAACACTAAGAGGGCTAGGAATTGGTAGTCCATGTGATTCTAAAAAAGGTGTTAATGCATCGCAATAAAATTTAAGTAAGTTTTGAAGACCCTCCATCCGATAATCTGGGTCTAAAATTTTTGCAATCAAAAAAATATCGGGAATGTAATGAAAATATTTGACCCATTTACTCAACATCTCATTGATAACTTCACCTAATTCAGAGTTATCGAGTAAAGCACTACAAACAAGTACTATTTGATTACAATGATCAACAAGTATTGAGGAGGTAGGATAATAAACACCGGATAAAGCCACGGTGGAATCGTTAAAAGTTTTTAAAAAGGATATCATGTTATAACAATCATCCCACATATGCGAAAATAAAGCGAAATCGACATCCTCATTATTAAAAAATGTACACAATGCATCTCTATATTCAAATGTATCATTAAGTAATTTATAAGTAGAGTTCCAACGATTTGGCACATCTAATGAAAATTTTTTAGGATGCAATTGATTGGCCTTGTAAAATCTTCGCCATTTTTTTTGAAGCGAATCGTGGTTTCGTAGATAAGCTATAGCACTCCTAATCGGTTGAGTTTTATATTTAAAAAGAGTTAAACCATCTTGAACACATAAATTCAAAATATGACAAATGCATCTAACATGAAAAAATTTGCCGCCAATAGCGGGTGGACACGTAATTTTTAACAATTCTAAACTAGCCGTATTAGCGGCGGCATTATCAAATGAAATTGAAAAAATTTTGAAAGTTAAATGATACTCGGACAAAATAGTGGAGATTATTTTCGAAATATTCACCGCCGTATGTTGCCTATCGAACTTTCTATATGCAATTAAACGTTTTTGCAAAGTCCAAGAATTATCAATCCAATGGCAAYTAATTCCCATATAATTATGATTTTTAAAAGAATCCGACAAAATATCCGAACATATAGAGAAACTATGAGGCAAACCATAAAATGTTGAAATCAAATTCAATTTAAACTCACCGGCCATTTTTTCAACATCGCGAGTCAATTTATTTCGTGAAAACCTAGTGCTAGATGGATTAAATGCACCCCTAGTATAATCTTCATAATGACTACTATGCGCATGATTAAAAGGAAGACTCATAACGGAAACAAATTTTGCAAGAAATTTTCTATGATTACTTTCGGTATATTGAAATAAAGTAGAAGAACTCGTACCTTGGCCGCCGGTCCCGCCGGCGGCGGTATGAAGATGAGAAGTTTAGTTGTGTTTGAGAACTACCGGCGCCGTATTTGTCGGGATGCTTCTTCTCGATGTGGTATTTGAGAGACCCGTAGCCTTTATTATTTTTAGAACCGAAGGCGTAATTAGATTTGCAATAATTGCATTGTGCTCGAGATTCTCCGTTGATCGTCTTTTTTGTGAAATACAATCGGAAGATGGGGAAAGTAATTCCCTCGGTTTCGATCGAGGTGGCGGCATATCATCCGTCGCTTCCTCCTCGTCTTCATCCAAATTTATGGCCACTTCTTCTTCATCGGAGCTCGGTAATTCCTCTTCAAAATTGGTTTGTTGCGAGTCGGAGTTGATTTGATTATATAAGTTCTCAACTTCTTCTGGTGTCATCTCATCGGAAACGTAATCTCCGGCGATGGCCGAAGATTCTCGTCGAGATCCCCGACCTCGACGAGAAGAGGTTGGAGTGTTAGTATTGACATCACGAGAAGAGCTTGCCATAGTGATATTATAAACGAGAATTAAGTAAAATGAGATTAGGAATGAATAATAAGAATATTATTGATAATATTATTTCTTGCACAAATTAGAAACTTGACTTCTTTAAGCTTGAGAATATAAGAGAAGAAGAAGAATAGTAGATGAATTGGTGTGAGGATTGGTGTTGGATAGTGGGGTATTTATAGGTGTCAAAATCTGCAAAAGAAAAATTAAAAAACCGTTGTTAACCGGCGGTTAAATCGGTTAACCGCAGTTAAACCGCCCAATGGCTACTTTCTTTTGAATTTGAGCCGTCGATCATCAACGGCTACTTGATCTCATACGTTGATTTTCAATGGCTAATCCACAGACCAGTCGATCGACTACACACCAGTCGATCGACTGGTCTGAATTTAAAAAAAAAATGGTTAACCGCCAGTTAACCGCGACGGTTAAGGTTAAAGGTTTGGTTAACTGTAACCTAACTGCCGGGAACCAGTTGGTGGTTATGGTTTTAACTGTGACCGCTGGTCAACGGTTAACCGTAACCGGTCAACCGGTTAAAAACTGGCGGTTAGGCGGTTAATCGTAACCGGTTCAACACGTCTAGCTACCGAGCGTGTGCGGGCGAGGCATGGCGAGTGGGCGCGAGGGGGCGCGCACGGGCGCGAGTTTTGGCGAGCCACGGCCACCATTCCAGAATTTTTGGGCATTTTTGAGCCTCTCTTGGCTTGAATTTTGATCCTTAATGCCTTGAACTATAAAATAGGAATTTTGAACATAAAAACCCAAGAATTTCACCAAACCTCAAGGTAATTGAACCAATTAACCCATTAAAATATAAAATTTAGCAAGAAACACGAAAACAATAAAACAAGAAAAACGACCTAAAACCAAACAAAAAACGACTCAATACTACTAAAATCAATATTAAAATCTATCTAAAAACACAAAGAAAAACACAACAATTACATGCAAAACAAATGCGACCTGTAAGAACCTGTACGTCGCGTATCGTCTGAGGATGTGGCATCTCCAAAATATCCCGCACCTTCTCCGGATTAACCTCAATAACCCTCTCTGTCACCATATAGCCTAAAAGTTTTCCAGATCGTACACCAAACACGCACTTCTTCGGGTTAAACTTCACCCCATATTGTCGCAGTATAAGAAATGTCTTTCTCAAATCCTCCACATGGGATTCTGCTTTCTTGCTCTTGACCAACATATCATCGATGTAAACTTCCATAGTGGTCCCCAACAATTCCTTGAACATTCGATCCACCAATCTCTGATAGGTCACTCCTGCGTTTTTCAACCAAAAGGGCATGGACACAAAGCAATACTTTCCCTTCGACGTAACAAAACTCACCTTGGGCTGATCCTCCCTTGCAAGAGGTATTTGGTGATACCCTTGTGAAGCATCCATCATACTCAACATCTCGTATCCTGAGGTCGAATCTACCAACTAATCAATTTGTTGCAAAGGATAATGATCCTTTGGACAAGCTTTATTTAGATTGCAAAATCCACACACATTCTCCACTTTTGTACCGGCTTTGGCACCATCACAACATCAGATAGCTATTCTGGAAATTGAATTTCTCGAATGTGACCTACTTTTAGCAATTTCTGCACCTTTTCTTCGATTATCTTATCCAATTCAGGCCCAAAATGTCTTCTTTCTGCTTTACCGATCTCACCTCCGGGTCTGCATTTAAATTATGTTGAGCAACCTTCGGAGAAACCTCCGACAGTTCTCTATCCCCAAAAGCAAAAACATCTCAAAATTCCATCAATAATTTCACTAGCTCGTCTCTCAATGTCTCTGCCATCAAGGTCCCAACCCTCGTAGTGGATTCTGGGCGACCTTCCTCCAACAAAATTCCCATCAAATCCTCGTGTGGTCTAACAGAGTTCTCCTGTTCTTTTGTCTTCTTCGCACTAAGTACACTCTCGGGTAGATCGTCGTCTCTCTCGCACTTGTTTTCACTTAATCCCTTTCTGACCGTCATTTGATTACATGACCTTGCGACCTGTTGTTTGGAGACAGTTTCTCCCGCTTTATCACCCACCGGATATTTGATACTCATATGATACGTCGATGTAACTTCCTGGAATGTGTTGAGAGCAGGTCGGCCCAATATTGCTTTATATGCTGACCTCCCCCGGACTATCAAAAACATCAAATTTCTCCTTACATGTAACTCATCCATCCCCAATACCACTGCCAGCGTCACCTCTCCTTCAGTAATCACTTGTGCCCCCTTAAATGTATATATAGGCGTATTTACAGGTCGCGCCTTGGTCTCCAACTTCATTTGTTCAAGACAATCCGTGTACATTATATTGACTGAGCTCCCATACACAAAATTTATGCCGACCTCGTACCATGCCACCTCAGCTTCGATTACTAACGCATCATTATGATCCTCCTGCAGCCCGCGTTGCTCATTAGGAATAAAAGAGATGATCAGTCCAGATATATGCGGGCGTCGACTCACACTAGCGACCTCCCACATTCCCGGGCGAGCTGACTTAACATGCTTTTTCCGTGCACTATTGGTATCGCCATCTGTTTGTCCGCCCGAAATCATATTTATTCTCCCTTTGTTTCTTCTCAGGCCATTACGTCCCTGATTTCCTTCCTATACCTGCCTCTCGACCTGATATTGAGGTGGATCCCGCGGTGGTGGCAGGGGCAATGGCTGCCTTGGCTCCCTCGGTTCTCTATCTCTGTAAACAACTTCCTTCAAATGCTCTGCTCTTATGAGTCTCTCAATTTCTTCCTTAAGATGCCTGCATCTCTCCGTGGAGTGACCATAATTATTGTGAAAGAAACAAAAGAAGTCTGATTTGGGATGAGTAGGGATCAACGTGCGATTTTCTGGCCATTTTATATCATTAGGTACCAGACGCTCAATGATAGTAAACACCTTAGCCCGCGGGTAAGCCAGTGGTGTAAAATCCTCATTCCTCCAGTTTTGCATATCTATCTCAGGCTTTTCCCTCACCATAGAACTCGGGGTTAGGAGTCCGCGCACTATCCTTCTTGTTTCTCTTCTGACCTCCCTCCTTGAGATATTACCTCCGATCTCCGTGATCTCCTCGTCGAATCGCACACGATGTTCCTCCTTCGCTTCTTCCACTTGTATATATTTGTGACATCTCTCCAGGACCTCGTCGTAAGTTTGCGCCTCTTTCTTAACTAACGACTTGCGTAAGTCTTCCCTCCTCAATCCCTGATGTAAAGCTCCAACTTTTATTTCATCCGTAGCT
Source organism: Phtheirospermum japonicum (assembly GCA_014905375.1). NCBI lineage: Eukaryota > Viridiplantae > Streptophyta > Magnoliopsida > Lamiales > Orobanchaceae > Phtheirospermum > Phtheirospermum japonicum. Next base: position 864,337 of record BMAC01000451.1, on the reverse strand, counting down.
GTAGGTACCTCCAGTGTGGCAGTAGTGAACCTGTTAACATATTGCTTCAAGGTTTCTCCAGATCGCTGCACCATAGTAAAGAGCGACTATGCGGTCTTCTCACTTTGTCTCACACTGGAAAATTGTTTAAGAAAGCTGCTCGCAGCACCTGAAAGATGGTAATTTTTCCTTTCGCCAGTTGATAGAACCAGATATGTGCGATTCCCCTTAAGGTAGACACAAAGGCTCGGGATGCCACAGCATCTGTATACCCGTGCAACATCCTCTTGTTCTTAAATAGCTGCAAATGTTCCACTAGATCTGTCAGCCCGCGATACTGGAACTCCAGCGCCTTATACTCCTTGGGCATCACAGCTCGCAACATGTCATCCGAAAGAGGATGCCCTTTATCTTCGTCTAGATGTCCCCCTTCTACCTGCCTTTGCAATTTTAACAAGGCTTCCTGCATATCTCTAAATACCTTATTCCCTGGTCCGACCTCATTCTCACCATCTTCTTCATGGTACCCATTCCGACTCTTATACGACTTATCTCGAGATTCACCATCCGTACTCGAGGTTTGTGTTCCGCTCTCACTAGTAGATTTTCTATGTCGCCGACCTCGGCGCCTATAGTACTTTCACCCTATCTTAACCTTCTTCGCCTTCTTGTACTTATACCTGCGGGTACGAGAATCCGTGGATGAGGTAGGGCTGGAAGAATCTACCTGTTTTCGCTTTCGCTACCCATATTCCCCCCCCCCCCCCCCCCCCCCTCAGAAGATCTCCAAGACAGAGATCCTCCACCTTTGTTTTGTCCTTTTTGATACCGATTTTTCTTTCTGCCCGCCATTCAATCCATCAGCCTTCTCCTTCGGAGTACCAGCTCGCCTGCTAGGTATTATTTATTTTCTTCCTTTTCTCCAGAGGCACAAAATCCATAAGCCCTTCTAAGATCCTTTTTTGATTTTGACAGGGATGATCTCTGGGGTAAGTCTTTCCATTTTTCGTCCCTATATGAATCACTTTCTGCGCCACAGCCTCCGGCGTCTTCTCCTCCAAGTCTCCTTCCGGCTCATTTCCGTTATGTTGCCTTGAGAGAGGGTGGCGGTGTGCCACCAAATTCTGAACTGTTGGCTCCTCCTGAGAAGGAAGTTTTGCTCCGTCTTTTTGTTGGTTTCTCCTTTGTTGATTTCTTCCATCTTGTTCTTCTTATTCGGATCTGCCTCGATCCAGGACAAACGATTTCGGGGGTTGTAATCCCAAATTGTCGATCAAGTGTTTGGGGTCGTCAATCTCAGTTCTAAACAAGATCCGACTAATGGTTCTAAACGAACTTAAAACCCTAAACCCGTAATTTCTAAACGAGTTGCATCAAATACGGATTAAAGCTTGCTTAAAAGTAATTAGTTGAAGTCTCATTAGTCAAACATAATTAACAACCTTAAATAACTTAACAACTACTAAACTAAATAAGCTTGTAAAAGTAAAAGAGAAAGACATGGAGGGAAATTAAAAGCATTTGAAATTGAAAACAAGTCAAAAGCATTAAATGGGTAAAAGTCAAATTTCTCAAAGAAGAAAGACCCACAAGCCTTTCAAAAACCCAAGGTTTGTTTGGACAAATTGGGCAAAAAGCTTCAAGAGGTCTTCAATGGAGTTTTTGCTAAACAAGAAGATGAAAAACAACACAAAGCAATTAAACCCACACTAGAGAAATTACAACAACACAATAATAACACATTAGATTAAGGGGAAAGATTACTACCAATTTTTGCTCCAAACAAGTGCTTCAAAGTCTAGCTTACGATCTTCAAAATACAATAACAACTTCAACAAAATAAGAACAACAAATGAAGGAGGTGTCACCCTCTCCCACACTTGCTAAGAACAACTAAACCTAAATAAAGTAACTAATTAAGCTAAACTAAACTACACTGAACTAGGGATTTATGAGTTAGGGTTTTGAAATGCAAGAGTAAAGGCTTGGCGGAAATGGAGCAAGCCCCAAATTCCAACAAGGATGGGTTGGATAAGGTTGAAGAAATATGGGCCTATAAATAGAAAGTCATAGGGTTAAAATTGTCAAAAAGGGATAAAATTCACGAGCTGGAGTGTTACTCAGTCGATCGACTGAGGAGCAGTCGATCGACTGGCACTCGATCGACTAAGGGTCAGTCGATCGAGTGTTTTGCCCAAAATTGACAAGCCTTCTGTACTCCAGTCGATTTGGAGAGATCTAGTCGATAGACTGGACAATCAGTCGATTGACTAAAATGCCAGTCGATCGATTGGCTCGACTGTTCTGGCTCGATTTTCTTGTTTCGCTTTAAACGTCCGCCGATTGTTGCTCCTCGTTCACGCTGTGTTTCCTTGCTTTGCCCGTTTCAATCTGAGTCAAAAGAGATGCTCTGAGCGTGTGCGAGACCCGCTTGGTCATCCTACGGCCAAAAATACGAAAAAGGGTAAAAATGTACGAAAAACTACTAAAAACCGCACAAAAGCTATAAACACTTAAAACTAACAAAATAGGCCAAAACGACTCTTAAAACCCATAAATACAAGCAAAACACACGCGAATGGGACACAAAAAGGTGTACAAAAAGTAAAAATCACCCGCCATTCGATCAATCAGCCTTCTCCTTCGGAGTACCCAGCTCGCCTGCTAGGTACTTGTTTAGTTCTTCTTGTTTGTCCAGAGGCACAAAATCCATAAGTCCTTCTAAGAATCATTTTTTGATTTGACAGGGCTTATCTCTGGGTAAATCTTTCCATTCTTTCGTCCTTATATGAATCACTTTCTGCGCCACAGCCTCCGGCGTCTTTGCCTCCAAGTCTCCTTCCGGCTCCTTTCCGTTATGTTGCCTTGGGGAGAGTGGCGGTGTGCCACAAAAATTCTGAACTGATGGCTCCTCCTGAGAAGGAGTTTGTCCGTCTTTTGTTGGTTCTCCTTTGTTTATTTCTGCCATCATGTTCTTCTTCTTCGATCTACTCGATCCAGGACAAAAATCCAGGGTTCTAGGTTAGATTTTATCATTCATACTGCGCTTGCAAAACTTCTCACGTCTTTTGCTCAAGGACTCGATGTCCCTCTTTCCCTCAGACGGTGCCACTTGATAAAACCAAAAAGATTAGTTACAAAGAATATGGAGTACTAACCTAAAATCTTAGATCAGCGACCTGAAACAGCTTCCAAACACGTCACAGTGACCTGATAAGTCTCCAAAAAGCCTCCTGGCGACCTAGCCGATCCTTCAAAACAACACCTTCAGCCAAGGCGGAGGAAGTCCCCGGCGAAGGTCCTCCGATGCTTAAGTCAGATAATGCGAGAGATATTTCGAGAGATCAATCCGTCATAAAACAACTTAATAGTAAAGAGAGGTATGCACCCCTTTTATAGAGACAAGACAAGTCCTCCCCAAGCCAGGGTTTCCTTCTCCCACCACAATTCCATAAATATCAGGACCGACTTAGAATTAGAATTTCTCATGTATGCTAAGTTCCCATAAATAGTGGATCTCTCACTTAAATCTCCAGAATAGGCCTGGGCCTGTTATTCATTCCATACAGTTCGTCGGGACCCCATATGAGCCCATTCGGTCCTAATATTCATAAGGTCCATGACCGAGCTATCAGACAGCGCACAACAAATAAAAGCATAATTAGAGGTCGCGAGCCTATATGAGAACTCATTCTCATATTTCAGGTCGCTACTCTATAAACCAACTCGCCCACCCCTCATAAGAAATGCTCCTTCCAAGAAATAATATCGCTTACCATAAATACCCCCATATATTACGTATGGATTTTTAGTGTCTTATCAATAAAACCTTGAGATCAGTATACATCCACTAAGTGGAGGGTAATAGAATTGTTTATATACATCCACTAAGTGGAGGGTAATAGAATTGTTTATCCTCGTAATTCATCAACTAAGTATGCATATATGTTCATAATTAATATGCCAAATTAATGAAATAATCACCTGGATACACCAACCAACCAGATTATAATTCCAGGGTACGTAGAATCCAATTGAAGCTATTGTTTGTCATAATGAAGGCAAACATCACAAAAGATCACGTGATAACAAGAAAGGGCCTTGAATAACAGATTATGCAGAGAAGTTTGCACACTAATAAATGCATGCATGCATGTACACGCACATAAAATAGGGGAAATGATGTTTTTTTGCGCATTGATTTTAATAGTTAGCACAAAGAAGTGAAAAGTTAAGAGGGAAAATTACATACGTCGTTGGTAAAGTAATATGGTAGATTTTAACAAAGATTAGAACCTGGAACTTTGACATGTTTGTAAAAAATTCATTTCTGCAATAATTACAACCATAGTGATCAAACACAAATATGGATCAACACAGAAAAGTGGCATGACAAAAAATGCTTGAGACCAAAGAAAACAATACAAATTCTCATCCAATCCTGCATGATTACATTGATATGCAATCAAATAAACTTCCCTGCAAATTTACAATGTACACCTTTCAAGAGAAAATGAAGGCACACGACAAGGATGCAAAGGCAGAATTCTTACTGTCATTTCTGGAAGAGACTTGTATGCTAAAAGCCAGCGCACGAGATCCTTGACGCGTATATTATTTTATAAGTCTTAACATGCCATGCGAGCACATCACTAGCTTTTCCTGAATGGTTTATGGTGCACCTTGAGAGAAGATTTTTTTATATACATAATTTGAAAAGAGTTCTTGGCAACAAAATAAAATAACAAGAAGGTGATATTCAAGAATATATGAAATACAAACTAGTTCGAAAGAGGTGAAGGTCTTCACTGCGGAGAATGTACATAGACTTTCACATTTCTCAGTTGCATGCTCTATCTTCTCAATAAGTGTAAGAGTGCCTTCAAAATGACATGGTTATGCAGAAGGATGAGAGGTACATAGATGGATTAATAAATTATTCATACCTTAACAATAGCTAAAAACTGCTCCTGAACACGATAATATAAATCCATTAAATACAAATATAAAACTTAAACATCTCAATTTAATTATCACAATATATGATTTGAAGGCCAATCAGCCAAATTTATACACTAAACATGAAGAAAAATCTGTAATGACTTAACACAAACAATAAAAGAAAATGGGGTAAAAAGCCCTAAAGTGGATTAATTCCAATGTATCCACAAACTATATTTCACGATACCAAACTAGAAAATGCCTTATTTGTTCACGGACTGAAAACTCACCTTAAAAGTCAAAAGAGTAGGGTGAAATTTGATATTCAGAGTGACCAATCACCTAAAGAGAAAGAGAGAGGGAGTAAAGGCGAGATTCTTCGTCGGCTGTGATCGGAGCCGTGCAAAGCAGAGGGTAAATGCTTCATTTCAGATCAACTTTGCATTGATTATTAGTGTTTGATTGACTGTGTGTGATAGAGGGAGAGAGAGTAGGGGGAGAGGGAAGAAAAAACGCACAGATCCGTATTATTCTTTGTATCAATATTGTGGAGCGGGTGGGCGGACTTGTGGGTTGTCGGGTAGAGTTTTCGGGTAAATTTAAGTTGGTGGGTTAAAAATGGTCTCATAGTATGAGACCGGTCTCACCAAGTATTTGCAATAACACTCCATCTTGAATGACTATTTACATAAATATTTCATGAACAGTAGAGAAAAACTATTTTATGACTACTTATAACACTTATTGGGCAAAAAACTTTCAAACTGTTCGTAGTAGAGCTTGTGTCAATAACAATGACGTTGCTAGGAAAACCCTGTGGGACAAAACTCGAGCAATGTGGAAGCGTAAAGGCGCTCCCCCTCATATTGATCATTCTTGTCGGAGTAATCATGTGTTGCCTCATTAAAACCTTGTCAAGAAAGTCCTGTAGGAAAAACTTAATCGAAGGAATAAGAGTACAACTACTCCATCTTATTTCATGTCTTTGAGAAACTTAATAATTTCATCTTTATTCTTAATCATATCATGAATATACCTCGTTAAAACTTCATTTAAAAAAACAATGGAAAAACAACTCTAATGAAGGAAAAAGAGTACATTATCTACGTTAATATACGCCTTTAAGTTACCTCGTTAAAAACCTTGTTAGGAAAACCTAATGGGAAAAAGCCTCAACCTAGGGCAAAAGAGTGTAATGAATATTTTATAGGTATGCTTCGGACATCTCAAAATCCTTATGGATTTTGTACGAGTATATCATATAGATCAGTCGATACTCTTCATTTAGTTTCTCGTGAATAAAGATTTTCAAATATCTCGAAATAATCGCATAAGATAGTAATGTATCATATTTAGTGCTTACATGTAATTAATACATCTAAACTCATGTAAAAATCTCATGTGTAAATTTTATATTAGTTGTGACCAGGATGCCTCGTTAAAAATCCTTTTTGAGAAAATTATTTGGGATAAAAACCACAACTAAGGAAAAGAGTACAGCGTATTAATTTATTTCACGACAATATCATTATTTTAAGTCATTGCATGTATTAGTAATATATTTGAAACCTCTTTCGGACTGTTAGTCTCATTCCTCATCAAGCCCACATATTACTTTTCATTATAAAGGGCATATATACATTAATATCAATGTTTTTCGATAAGTTCCAATATCCTCATTATCAATAATCATTCGTAGCGTTATTATTTTATTATGTGTCGACAATTTCAATTTCATATCGTTTCCCATAACAACATAATTTATCGAGATATCTCGTAACCAATCCTTTCCAAGGATTTACACACAATAATTATGTCTATATACTCTTTGAAAGTATATGCCTCTTATACCATCCATTTGATATTTATATTTGGGAAAATTCAACGCTTATGGCGTTGTTTGATTTATTAAAGCATGTGTAGTTGGTATATAAGATCATTATCAATCTTTCTTATATCTTTTATCTTCCAAGTTCGTACTTCGATTGTGAGGATATAACATTCTTATAATTATTTCCAACTATCAATACTCCTTCTCATGCTGAGAAAAATCTGGCATGACATTAGTTATATACATATTATAAGCATTTAACTTCAACCAGTGAGTTCATATTGTTTTGCACTTTGTTCTCGATGTCGACAAGGAACTGGAGGACTTTTAATAGTTCATCAATTGATGCGCATATCCGATATTTCCATAATCTATTCAAGTTATTGGGATATATTACTAGCTTTATCATTTGATTTGGAATCAGTGCTTATATAAGAAAATCACCTCGTAAACTTCTAATTATGAGTCATATACTTATGTGACTATCTAGTGGATTCATAATATCTAGTTGCACACATGGAGGAAGAGTGAGCCCATATATATATCTCATCCCTGTATATTCCAAATTTATTAGGGATTCATTCCCAACTTTTGCTAGTAATAAATCTTCATTAACGAGAATAGGTAACGAAGAATTCATCTGAATATCAATTTTAATAATTCTATTATTAGTTAAACCGATATGATCTGGTTATGTAAATTGATATTATTAAACACTTGTACCTGAAAGATTCTTATATCTATTACATAAACTAGTTGTGTCCAGCATGCGTATTTATTATAATACAGAGATTATTTACCAACATATCACATCATCTTTCGGTGATATTTTAATTAAACCACTATTCAAATACAACGTTCAAACATGGTAGTGCATATCATACGCTTCATAATACTGTTTAATGTTCAAATGCAGCTGTGTATTTCATACGCTTCATACCATTCTATAAAACATCGAGATAATCACAAAATCCACATCAACAAAGGTCCAAAATTTTTAATGGATTCAATGCTCTCAAATCTTCGTAAATACTACCCATTCTTCCAATAAATATATTTAAAAGAATTTACAAATCTCGACCCAAAATGTTGAGAGTGTTAATGAGTTATGACATCATATAAGACATTCGATTTTAATCGAAGTACAAGTTCGACTACCGGGTAAAATTCCCAAACTCATTCTAGTAAATTCCAGGTATGGGTAGAAGTAATTTTGCAAATTAATGTAGATATAAAAGATTAGGTGGATGTTACAAATATGTGACACACGATGCAAATCTGTGGATTTCGTCTCCAAAAATCAAGAAGATAAAATAGCATTCATCAAGGATGGTTTGAATAAGGAGACTTTGGATCATAATATCCAACAGATTCTTGAGACACATCCTAGTGGATGCACTGTATTGTGAGCTTATGGATTTATGGGTTCAATTTAAATATGAACGAGAACGCTATAGTTTTGGAAAGATTATTTCAAAAGATCCTGTTTGTAAATCTAGCTTATCGAAATAGCAAAATAATACAAAATAATGTATTCTTATTATTTTGTAAAGATAAAAGTTTTTCAGTTACCGACAGATAAGTGTTTTTTCATAAACATGTAATATCTTATATGTCGTTTTCTTTCGCGACAGTCAAAAAGAAAATAGTGATATCATTTATTAGTTTGTGAATATCTCTCACAATTGCCAAAACTAAATAGTGAAATCATTTTGATCTTGTAAAAACTTCTCTTTAAATACGAGGTCACATATCATAAAGATGTATCTTTCACAAATATTTGAAACTTTAGTATAGAAAAAGATAGATTGAAGTTTTAGAATCCTCGTAAAGAGGCAAATAGTTTTCTCAACCGCTCAAAACCATATGTGTTCTTAGTGGATCTAAATTGACAGGCTATATTCCATATATAGTTATGGCATATCAACTTGTGAGAGAATTAGGGAAGCAAAATATTGGTATACTATATGGAGGAACCACCTACAAACTTTATAACAGTCTTACACCATCTGCACATCACTGGGGAATGGATGTGAGTATCATACCTTTTCATAGAGTTAAAACCAGCACTATCATGGGTCCAGCTAGAATAAAGCTTCAAACACAACCTTTTTATAATTGTATGATGTACATGGTAAATAACAGCGATAATTTCATCGTCCTTCAAGGTGGTTATGACACTTTGAATGAAATATATAATATTACGTCGTGGGCAGAGTGTAACTTCCATACCAAACCTATATGTTTGTTAAATAATGATAATTCTTTTAATGGTTTGCTCAAATTTCAAGATCATTGTGTAGATCATAAGTCTATCTCACATTCAGCAAGCGAAATAACTTACATACCAACAATGCTTCAAGCATATATTATAGTTCAAGATTTTGTGTAAGTTAAAACTTGTCAGTCACAGACTATCTATGTTAAGAGGAAAAGAATCCCATATCATTTAGATCTATCATTGTAGACTCTCATGATTAGTAAGGGGTGGAAGAGTTACGAAGTTAAATACTCTCGAGATGCACCCCACCACTTTCATGAGTTTAATATATATTTCTGTATTTCAATGTCGAGTGTTTATTGCTTTTAAGCTAATTTCAATATCTTTACTTTGACTGTTTTGTACTTCTTCTGGAGTAATGATAATAGCATTTTGCCTTATACAAATATAGGGGTTTAGTGCTTCATGACTATAATGTTAGTGATATATGCTTCCTCGAGAGCATGTCATTATCATGTTAATGTGAACTCGTATGATAATTTCAGGTGATGTATTTCTTTTATAGACATAAGATTTATTGAGAAATTATATTTCTTAAATTATCTTTTGGTAGCTTCTAGTACCACTTGCTCCGATATTTCTTCATTAATATCCAATAAGCGTAGAGAACGAATCCCATTTCTATTGACTGTTACTTCGGGAGAAGGATTCATATGTTTGTTCAATTATTTTTTTAGAGTATAATTGATTCAATCATGTAGTATAACCCACCACATTGATGATATTGCAATATTTAAAGTGCATAACAGAAATTAAATTATGATAATTAAATTGCGTAATCAATAAATACTTATTCAAAAGTAAGATTTGCTTAGTAAACGGTATCACTCATCACTTGGAATATAAGATACAGAAATATGTAAAATCATCCATCTTGTGATAATTGAACTTATCACATAGAAGGTATAGTGATATTTAAATAACATAAATCAAAATCAACAAATAGTGGTATAACCCACCACTTGGACATTATTACAGTAAATAATGCAGGAATTAAATTACAAATATTTAACCGCTTCTCCAGGAGCAGGGTCGTTCACATAATACTGATTCATGATCAGAAATTATTAAATGATCAAATTATTCATGGACGATCAAGATTCGGTCGGTGGCAGTGCCGCTTGGCTACCGTGGGACGACATCCATATCTTTTTAAGAAATTATCATCGACGGGATGATTATACGTCAAACTATCGGTTGCTACCAATTGCTGCCAATTGTCGGCGGTAGAGGCGCCTAGTCGGCACGTGATGTCGGCGGTGAGCTATATGCCCAGGCTTATTTCGGTAATATATATTAAGAAGTTTTATGTTTATGGAAACTTATCATATGGGAAGAGTCCCAATTGAAAGTCGCTGAAAGAGTCACGGTATCAATGGAATTCTGGTTATAAAAGGTAACCCTAGATAGTGGAGGATCTCTCCTATCTCTATAAAAGAGGGCTTTTGTCTCTTATTTTGTATTCATTATCATGCTATTATTGTGATTTCACCGCATTATTGAGAGAGAGCAGTGTGTTTTTCGCTTATTAACTTAAGCGTTGGAGGGCCTTAACGGGCTCGAAATCCGGCCCGTTCTAGGCGTTGTTTTGCAGGATCGGCGAGGTCGCTGCGATAATTGTGGAGAACATTCGAGGTCGCTGAAACAAGTTTCATCATCAATTCATGTCGCTGATCTCTATTTTGAGGTTAGTGCCCTCTTTATTTGGTAGTTCAACTTTTTTGGACTTATCATATTGGCGCCGTCTGTGGGAAAGAGGGACATCGAGTCCTTGAGCGAAAGGCATGAGAAATTTCGTAGACAAAACATGAAGGATAACAACATAGTTCCAAGAACCTTACTATATGGTTCTCTATCGAATAACAAGAAGAACAGAAAGAATAGACTGGCGGACGTTAATGAGAAAGACCAAGCAAGGGATGGAAAAACGCCTCCTCAGGCGGATCCAGCTGTCCAGGGCGTCGATAATACACCACCGCCTTCCCCCAGGAGGCGTGAGGGGAAGGGATTGGCGGAAGACGTAGAGATGAAAACCCCGGAGGCTGAGGCGCAAAAGGCGTTCCATGTGGAGGGGAAAGAAGGAGAAGATTTACTGAAGGACAAACCCTGTCAGAGTAAAAAAGGATTTTTGGATGGACTCATGGACTTCGTGCCGCTAGAGAAACAGGAGGAGTTACGCAGGTACTTAGCAAGCGAGTTGAGTACGGGGAAGGAAAAAGGCGGTAGATCTCATAGCGAGAAGGAGGAGGAGTCAGCGGTTAAAAGAGTAGAGCGAGGCGAGAAATCTACGTCGAAAAGATTATCTCGCAAAAGGGGGCCGAGTACGCGGAGAAAGGAGGATGTTTCGAGTTCCACCTCGTCTGTAGGCTCTCATGCTCGTAGACGGCGAGCGAAAGGACAGAAGGTAAGGCGAAGTCGTTACAGGCAAAGTAGTCGACGACATTATAGATATAGTAGTAATAGAGAGACCCCGACCTCTGATACGGATGGTGAGTCTCGGGCGAGAACTAAGAAGAGTGGTAATGTGTCCAAAGAAGGAAAAGGAGAGAGCGAGATGGGACCACATAATAAAGCCTTTAAAGAGCTGCAGGAGGCCATGCTGAAATTACAGAGACGAGTGGATGGAGATAGGCTAGAAGGAGAAGAAGGATATCCTTTCTCGGAGGATATGATGCATGCAGAAATGCCTAAAAACTATAAGGCGTTGGGTTTGAAGTATCGGGGGTTAACGGATCCAGTTGAGCACCTACAGCTCTTTCAAAATGCGAGAATGCTACACAGCTACACGGATGCCGTGGCATGCCGGGCTTTTGTATCCACCCTAAGGAGGATCGCGCAAAATTGGTTCTATCAACTCCCGCAGGGGAAAATTACCAGTTATTCAGTGTTGCGAGCTGCCTTTTTGAAGCAATTCTCCAGTGCTCGACAGGGTGCGTGGACGGTGCAGTCACTCTTTACCATGGTACAGTGACCTGGAGAGACGCTCAAACAATATGTCAACAGATTCACCAGTGCTACTTTGGGGGTGACCACTACCACTGACGAGATGAAGGCTGGAGCTTTACGTCAAGGACTGAGGAGAGAGGACTTGCGCAAATCATTAGTGAAAAAAGAGGCGCGAACGTATGATGATGTCCTGGCAAGATGTCATAAATACATACAGGTGGAGGAGGCTGAAGAGGAACATAGAGTGCGTTTTGGCAGGTCGGATACGGAGGCGCGAGAAGTTATCCCGAGGAGAGAAGTAAGAAGAGAATCAAGGAGGGGAGTGCGCGGGCTCCTGGCTTCGAGTGCAGGGGTTAGTGCGAGGCAGGAGGCGAGCGCGCGCGATTGTAAACAAGAAGACTTCACACCATTAATGTATCCGCGGGCTAAGGTGTTCAGTATTATGGAGCGTACTGTGCCTGATGTCATACAGTGGCCAGAGGATCGCACACCTATCCTCACTCACACCAAGACTGCCTCCTTCTATCGATTTCACAATAATTACGGGCATTACACTGAGAAGTGTAGGCACCTCAAAGAAGAAATAGAAAGATTGATAAAGTCAGGGCATTTGAAGGAAGTGATCTATAAAGAAAGGGAGTCGCGCGAACAAGGGCAGGCGTTACCTCCACCACCGCCGAGGTGCCCGCCTCAGCAGCAGGTCGCGAGGCAAGGACGGCAAGGAAATCAGAGACAGGAAGGGACGCGGAGAAATAGAGGAAGAACAAACATGATTTCCGGAGGGCCAACGGATGGCGATTCCAACAAAGCGAGGAAACGGCATGTTAAGTCAGCTCGCTTAGGCGTAAGTGAGGTCGTCAGTGTGAGCAGACAGCCTCAAGTAGCAGGTCCAGTCATTTCTTTTGGCCCCGATGAGAGGCGCGGGATACAGGAAGATCATAATGATGCATTGGTGGTAGAGGCGGAGATTGAGGGATATGAGGTTAGCAGGATATTTGTAGATAATGGAAGCTCGGTGAACATTATATATACAGACTGCCTTGATCGGATGGAAATAGATAGAATAGTGCGGTCGGTGAACACGCCCATATATGCTTTTAATGGGGCACAGGTGAACACAGAGGGCGAATTGGCGTTGCAAGTGGCGTTGGGAAGAGATGAGTCGAGAGTCGAGAAGAGCTTAAAGTTTTTAATCATCCAGGGGAGGTCGGCCTACAACGTGATACTGGGACGACCTGCCCTTAATGCGTTTCAGGCAGTAACATCGACTTATCACATGAGTATCAAGTACCCAGTAGGCAATGGAGTGGGCGAGGTTGTTGCAGAACAACAGGTCGCTAGATCGTGTTATCAGATGGCGGTCAGGAAAGGGTTGATGGAGAATAAGCGAGAGAGAAGCATTGATCAACCGGAAGGGGTGCTCAACCCCAAGAAAATGAAAGAACAGGAGAACTCGGTTCAGCCAAATGAGGAATTAATGGAGATTTCCCTGGAAGAAGAACATCCGGATTATACCACGAGGATAGGTACCCAAATACCTGAGGCGTTGAATAACGAGTTGATAGGGCTGTTGAGAGAATTTCGGGATATTTTTGCGTTCGGTGATAAAGAGTTGACGTGTGTTTCGCCGGAGGTCGCGCAGCACCATTTGAATGCGGACCCGAAGGCGAGGTCGGTGAAACAGAAGAGAAGGCACTTTGGGTCGGAACTGGACAAGGTGATTGAAGGAGAGGTACAGAAGTTGTTGAATCGGGCCATATAAGAGAGATTCAGAAGTGGTACCAAAACCAGCTCAGAAGTGGAGGATGTGCGTAGATTTTCGTGACTTAAATAAAGCATGTCCTTAGGATCATTATCCTTTGTCGCAGATTGATCAGTTGGTGGATTCTACCTCGGGCTGCGAGCTTTTGAGTATGATGGATGCTTCACAGGGGTATCACCAAATACCCTTGGCAAAGGAAGATCAGTCCAAAGTAAGTTTTGTTACTTCTACAGGTACTTACTGTTTCGTCTCCATGACCTTCGGATTGAAGAATGCAGGTGCGACCTATCAACGGTTGGTAGATCGCATGTTTAAGGATTTGCTGGGGTCCACCATGGAGGTCTATGTGGATGACATGCTGGTGAAGAGCAAAAAAGCAGATTCCCATGTTGAAGATTTGAGGAAGACTTTCATGATCCTGAGACAGTATGGGATGAAGCTTAACCCGAAAAAGTGTGCATTCGGGGTGCGATCAGGGAAATTTTTGGGTTACATGGTGACGGAGCGAGGAGTCGAGGTGAACCCTGAGAAGGTGCGAGCTGTTTTGGAGATGCCCCACCCTTGCACAGTGCGGGATGTGCAAGTACTTACGGGGCGCATCGCAGGTCTTAGCCGTTTTATTTCCAGGTCGGCGGAATGAAGTGTCCCCTTTTTCAGGGCGCTAAGAAAGGGATCCAAGATCGAGTGGTCAGAGGAAGCGGCGAATGCCTTTGACGAGCTAAAACAATACTTGGCAGAGATACCATTGCTGACCAAACCAATGCCAGGAGAGGATTTGATTTTGTATATATCCGTGGGGGAGGTCACAGTGAGCTCTGTCCTGATCCGAGAAGAAGCAGGTTTGCAGAGACCTATTTATTATATTAGCAGGATGCTGCGGGGAGCTGAACTAAAGTATATCGAGCTGGAGAAAGGAGGGTTTGCGCTTGTTTGTACGGCCAGGAAGTTGAGGCCTTATTTCTTGAGCCACAGAGTGAAGGTACGTACCAATTTGGCCCTCAAACAAGTCTTGGGCAACCCAAATGCGTCAGGGCGATTGGTGAAATGGGTGGTGGAGCTGAGTGAGTATGATGTGGTTTATGAGCCAAGGGTGGCTATCAAAGCACAAGTATTAGCATATTTCTTGCAGGAAATGACGAGGCAGGTCGACGAGGATAAAGAAGTGAAAGCGTGGACCTTGTTTACAGATGGGTCAACTATGGCTTCAGGGGCAGGGTTAGGTGTTGTACTAACTAGTCCAGAGGGAGAGAATTTAGAGTTTGCGATCAAGTTGGGATATAAAGCGTCCAATAATGAGACTGAATACGAAGCTGTGTTACAAGGAATCAAGATGGCTAGCGAGTTGGGAGCTCGAAGGCTTTGGGCATATACTGATTCGCAACTGGTAGCTCGACAGTTCGATGGTTCTTTTGAAGCTAGAGAAGAACGTATGGTGGTGTATTTGGACAAATTGCGAGAACAAGCGGCTCGTTTTGAAGAGTTCAAACTGGAGCACCTGTCGCGAGCTGAAAATACACGGGCAGATCAGCTCGCGCGAATAGCAGGAGCATTAGTGTCCTGTGACACTCGAAAAATCACATTGATGGAATTGGGCAGTAGCAGTATAGAGAAGGGAGTAGAGGTTATGGAAATTGAAGACAAGGATGATTGGCGGTCACCAATTTGGGATACTCTCCTTAAAGCGCAAGAGGGCGCAGAGAAATTGACAACAAAAGAAGCTAGAGTTGCAGCTCGTTTTTGTG
>BMAC01000451.1:798649-847940 GCA_014905375.1 Phtheirospermum japonicum | reverse complement strand
TGAAGAGATACGTGAGAAAGCTGCAGCTCGGGTGGAACATTACAAACAACGAGTGCAGGCTGCTTTTAATAAACAAGTTAAACATCGTTGTTTTCAGGTTGGCGATTTAGTGTGGAAGAGAGTTGATGCTTTGAAGGCGACCAAGAAGCTGGAGCCAAACTGGATTGGGCCCTTTAAAGTGATGAAGGTACTACGAGGTGGTGCATATATATTTGAAGGTGCAGACGGGAAGATTTTACCCCGAAGTTGGAATGTGTGCCATTTGAAGAAGTATTACGCATAGAAGGAGGATCGCGGGAGAAGGTAACTCTGGTCGGAGGGCACTTCTCCCGGGTATTTGAGAGTGATTATTGTTGAAAGTTCTTTTTTGGTGAGAGAGGGTAACTCTGGACCGGAGGGCAACTCTCTCGACCTGATGTTTGTTTCAGAAGTTTTTGTTTATGGCGAGAGAGGGTAACTCTGGACTGGAGGGCACCTCTCTCGACCTAGTGATTGATTGAGAGTTTGTAAGTTTTTATAGCGGGAGAAGGTAACTCTGGTTGGAGGGCACTTCTCCCACGAGCTACTCAAATGTTGGAATGATATGAAAAGTGAAATTGGGAAAGTTGTTTTGATAAGTTGTATTGCCTGTTCTTTCTGTGAGTTAATATGATTTTTGAGTTTTTTAGGTGGGAGAGGGTAACTCTTGTGTTGGAGGGCACCTCTCCCGACCTCATGATTTATTGAAGGTATGTAAGGGTGTTATGGCGCGGGAAAGGGTAACTCTGATATCTCTCCCGGCCAAGCGAGCTATTGATAAAAGGTATTTTTTATGAAAAGATAGTTCGTACATCTTTCTCGGTCAAATGGTTTGAGATGATTGTGTTTCTATGATTATCATGGCGGGGAGAAGGGTAACTCTGGACTGGAGGGCACCTCTCTCGACCTGATAATCAATCAAGAGTTATGTTTTTTATGTGATTTAGATTCGCGGACGGGGGAAAAGGGTAACTCTTATGTTGGAGGGCACCTCTCTCGCAGTAAAAGTGAAGGTGATGGCAAGATGATGCTTGTTTAGATTGATGTTGGAATTTGTGATTGTGAAAGTGTTGTTGTGGTGGTGGGAGAAGGTAACTCTGGACCGGAGGGCACTTCTCCCGACCAGGCGAGCTGTTCAGTTGTGTGAATTGTTTTGAGTTTTTTGATATTTGTAACACTGAGGAGAAGGTGGACCTCGTTGAGGTGTGCTTCTCCCGACTGATTGAGTGGATTGTGATTGCATGAGGTATAGGAGAAGTTGAAATGGCACTTCTCCTGATCCAATGAGGTGGAGATTATTTTTGTGTGGTTGCATAATGGGTTGTTTGATGTTTTATGCTTTATGGTTATATGGTTATTATGGTGTTTTGAGTAATTATTATCTCTGTGAGCTAAGATGATTGTGTTTGCAGTATGAGATCTTGTGGTGAGCAGGACATAGTAGTGTCTTATGGCAAGATTATATTTTGTGGTGCTGACAGTGCATAGATTAAAAAACAAAACAATGAATAAATTGTTTGTACAATAATTGCGAATTGAAAGGTGATTAGAAGTCCTAGAGAGCTTTTTCGATTGCAGAAGTCTCAACAGGGGGACTTGTATGAGCTGGCTCAGGTATGGGATTGATGACAGGTTCTTGATCGGGTAACAGGTCGTCTAGGGGTGTCTTCAGCTCGGCATAGACCCCCGCGGCCAGGGCTGCTCGACTTTGACAGGACAGCCACCACTTTGCATAGATGGATTGTGTCAAGTCGCCCTTGAAACAGCTAAACGGAGTTAGCTTATTGATGATGGCCTCGATTTTGGGGGTGTACGAGACGTTCAACGCAGCGACCTCCTCCTTGATCATGTTCGCTGCACTGAAAACCCATTCAGTAGCCCCGCCAGCCATCAATCTAAAATAGATAGAGGATTTCTCGTATGCCTTGATGAGCTCCTGACGGTACGCGTCGATGAATTTTCTGCCGGTCTCACTAATGAGGAAGGTTTGATGACCTTCAAATATACCTTTTTCGTAATTCATCTTGAGAAGTTCTGGGAGCCTTTGCTGATGGAGGGCGAGCTCTGTTGCTGTTCGGCTAAGCTCTTCTATTTTTTGGCTTAGTTCGTTGTTCACACGAGTAGCCTCATCCTTCAGGCTATTGATTTGGCTCTTGGAAATGGCTACTTCCTCATCGCGGGCCTTCAACAATTGGAGTGTTCTGTCCAACTCCCCTTGGGTCAATGAGAGCTGCCGGGTTTGTTGCTCAGCTTGGGTAGTTAGCTCGTCAATGGTTTTCTGGAGGTCGCTCGCTGACGATCGAGCTACGAACTCCTCCGAGAATTTAGCGAACAGAGGCTTCAACTGCAAATATTACATTTTGTGAATATTGGTCTATAGTTAAATGAATTATGGCCAAGGATCTTRTGTTTATACCTGTTTAAGGGCGTGCTCGCTAAGAAGAGCTTCGACGTCGTCAGCATCATCCAGCTTAGCTAATACTTTGCTCAAGCTGGATGCACTAGTTAAAATCGGCGCTGGTCCCTTACGAAGGCGACGTTTTTTTTGCTCTGGCGGGCTGGGGCTTGGGCTCCTCGCCGCCGGGCTCTTGGGAGCATCGTGGAGAGGACGTTTGCCTTTATTTTTGCTAGGTCGCCGGACTAGCTGGGCCTCTCCCTCTTCGCCACCAGTTGCCCCAGAGGCCTGTTGTGTGGCCTCGCTTGTGTTGGCCGGCGCTGGAACAGGGTGAGCTTTGGATTGTGTTGAGGGTTGTTTCTGCTACTCTTCAGTACGGGTCGCCGCACAATTCTTGATGAAGTCCACTGCATTACATAAAGAGATTGTTATTATTTGATTTACGTTGTAAATAATGAGGTGTAATTGTGAAACCTAAAAGCACCTACCAAATTCATCATCTGTGATGGCGAGGTGTGGTGCCACTGGGCGGGAGTCAATGCCCACGTAGTGGAACATGTCCGATCGGTTAGTGAGGAGTGTTATGTCAAATGGGTGTTTGCTCAATTCCTTGAGCTGATCGGTATATTTTTTATACAGACGAGGGCACTCCTTGGAAGTGGTTGGTTTATATTGTTTGGGAGTGCGATTTTTTAGCTCGGTTATGAAAGGCCATTCTTCAGAGTTGTAGATAAAGAAAAAGTTCTTTCTCCACTCGGGGACTTTGTTAGGAGGATTTATGAGAAAGCGAGCTAAGCTTGACCGAACGGAGAGATAGAAAGAATTTTGTTGATATTTTATCTGGAAACAGAAGTGGAAGAAGCCCGGGTCAGGATTGGTATTGTAGTATTCACACAATAAGAGGTATCCAGCCAGGTACTTCATGGAGTTGGGGGTTAGTTGTAAGGGCGAGATGTTGTATAGCTTGGAGATTTCGATGTAGAAGGGGTGAGCTAGAAACCTAAACCCCGCTACCAGTAATGTGTCATAAAGGGTAATATGGTTGGGCGCAGGTCGCAAGGGGTCTGCGTGTGGCCCTTCGGGTAGGACCATCCTGGCGATTTTCGGTAGATTGAGAATTCTCTTAAATTTCTCTAATTTGGGACGCTCGGGTAGTATCTAATAATTGAATTTAATTTCTTTGGTTGAAGGAGAAGAGAAAGGCAGGTCGCTAATGGATAAGGAAGAGGCTAGGTCACAGGGTTTTCTTTAAAGTGCTCGCAGGGGGGAGGTTTGTTAGATGTGGGTAGAGGGATACCCTCCGGAATGGGTGTAATGGCTAGTGATGAGGAGGATGGAATTTCAAGGAAATTGTTTTTTAAGGTTTGAGTTTTAGATAGGGCTATGGTTTGGGCTTGAAGCTCCGACCAGTTTACGTTACCCTCTGGCTCGTCGCGGAGGCCGGAGGAGGATAATAGGGGTTGTTTTGGCCTAGTCTCGATTATAAAAGGGTTTTCTGAGGGAACGGAATCAGGGGAGAGAGTTGAATTTTGCGAATTATCGGTGGGGGATGCTGATGCCACCATCGAAAATTAAAATACATTCAGGGAATGAATAACACAGAGCACAAATATCTCAGTAAACGCAATTACAGATCTAATAGTATGATTAAAGTTGTTATTTGAGAAGGTTGGGGGACTTACACATTTTCGACGAGCTGCAGGTCGTTGGTGAACAGTGGGATGATGTGGGATTTTTGAATGATCGTGCGCTGTTAAGCTTTTTTGTAGAGTGAAAATGGTGAGTTTTTATTTTGAGATAGCGTAAAGTAACAAGTAAAGAAGATGAGAGGGTTTTATATTGGGAGGCGTAAAAGTGATGGGACAGATTGGAGTGGGTGATAATAGGGTTTAATTTGGGGAATGTTTTGGGCCATTAATTCCCAGGCCCACTAGATTAATTATACTCCGAGAATATAAGGGAGTGACGCGTGTCTGGTAAGGGGGCAGACTGCATTTAATGAAGCATAAAGAAGATGGGATGTGAGAAAAGAAGCGTGTCTTGACTTTATGGTTCGCTTGTGATAGTGATTTTGGAACTGGTTATGGCTGCAGGTCGATAGAGGAGTGGTATATTTTCAGGTCGCCCAGTGTAAAATCTTGAGATTTAATTTGGGGACTTATGTGTATGAGGTCGTTCAATATGATAATGATAGTGTGATTGAAAAAGTGAGCTCGGTGTGTTGACCTTTTGTAGGAGGTGTGATTACTGATCTATAATGAATTATTGATATGGTTGCTCGATGAGATCGAGCCGGGTAATTCTGAGATGTGATTTTGTGAGGTAAAGTGGTGATTTGTGTGCATACGTTGTTTGTGTTTGTTTGATTTTATGTTTACATGTTCTACCTGATTTCATACCTCATTCAGCTAGAACATGGGGGACTAGATGATGTGGACCAAAATATCCGTACGTAATATTATGTGATATATGTGGGTATTTGTGGAAGGTGACCTCATTTCTAGGAGAGGGTGTGCCTCCTGGAAAATGGGCGAGATGTATTATGTCTTTGAGAGGTGAACGAGCCGAAGGCTGTTCCTCAAAAGTGGGCGAGCTGATGTATCTGGAGTAGCGACCTGTAGTATGAGGATGAGTTCTCATATAGTGTCGTGATCTCTGGTGGGTTGGGCTGAGTATTTGAGCCTGATTGAGAGTTTAATATGTATGTGGGCCTGGTGGGCTATATGCCCAGGCTTATTTCGGTAATATATATTAAGAAGTTTTATGTTTATGGAAACTTATCATATGGGAAGAGTCCCAATTGAAAGTCGGTGAAAGAGTCACGGTATGAATGGAATTCTGGTTATGAAAGGTAACCCTAGATAGTGGAGGATCTCTCCTATCTCAATAAAAGAGGGCTTTTGTCTCTTATTTTGTATTCATTATCATGCTATTATTGTGATTTCACCGCATTATTGAGAGAGAGGAGTGTGTTTTTCGCTTATTAACTTAAGCGTCGGAGGGCCTTAACGGGCTCGAAATCCGGCCCGTTCTAGGCGTTGTTTTGCAAGATCGGCGAGGTCGCTGCGACGATTGTGGAGAACATTCGAGGTCGCTGAAACAAGTTTCATCATCAATTCAGGTCGCTGATCTCTATTTTGAGGTTAGTGCCCTCTTTATTTGGTAGTTCGACTTTTTTGGACTTATCAAATTTCCAAGTATCATCGTTGAATTCTCCATAGTTAGGGTATCAATTTATAATTTAATTTTTAAAACTTTAAAATATCATATATTTAAATGATTTATTATTTTATATATCAATATTGGTCTCTAATTGAAGCTCTCGTTGAACTGAACACTATGGTGTTCAGAAAATTTGATTTCAATAATTTATACTTCTTATGATCATGAAAAACAAAGTTCGTGATTTAGTGAATATAAATAATACTTTATTATTATTATTATTATTATTATTATTATTATTATTATTATTATTATTATTATTATTATTATTATTGTTATTGTTATCATTTACCTTTGATTATCTTTTCTTAAATTAACACGGCACCCTTATTTTTATTTATTTATTTAATATTTATTTTCTTATTATTAACTTATGTAATGTTTATTAAAAGAGAAATATTCCAACTAAGATCTTCAAAGTTGGTAAATATTAATGAAATAATAAATGGTGCTCACCTGATTCTCTATTCTGCAAATCACATTCCTTTTCTTTTGTTTTGTTTTGTTTTTCTTTCTTTCTATTCCTTTTGTTAGTGGAAGCATTGCTTCCGTATCTCTTCATTGTTCAGGTTTTCAATATTGATTCCATAGAGCAACCACGTAGCCACATTGCCAAACAAATAAGCTTGAAAATCACTGCTGCAAAATTCATCATTCCTGATACGGACCTAAATGTCCATACGTGATATTATTTTATATATGTGGGTATTTGTGGTAAGCGACCTCATTTCCTGGAAGGAGCATTTCTTCTGGAAGGTGGGCGAGATGGTTTGTAGAGTAGCGGACTGTATTGAAAGAATAACGGGCTCAGGCCTATTCTTGTAATTTAATGAGAGATTTATTGTTTATGGGAACTTAGCATATAGGAGGAGTCCTAATTCTAAATCAGTTGTGGTATTTATGGAATTGTGATGGGAGAAGGAAACCCTGGCTTGGGGAGGACTTCTCTTATCTCTATAAAAGGAGGTGCATACCTCTCATTATTCTGATCTTGTTTTTAATATATTGTGAACGTTTTTGAACTACCACTTGCTTTGGATTTAAGCATCGGAGGACCTTCACGGGTTCCAAATTCGACCCGCTTGGAGGTGCTGTTTTGCAGGATTGACGAGGTTGCTAGGAGGATCGTTGAAGTCTCAGCAGGTCGTTGTGATGTATTTAGAATCTATTTCAGGTTGATGATCTCTATTCTGAGGTTAGTACCCCCATATTCTTGGTAACCAAGCATTTTGGATCTATCAAGTGGTGCCGTCTGTGTGAAAGAGGGACATCGAGTCCTTGAGCGACGTGAAAAGAAATACTTGTTATACGATTTTGTCACAACAATCATTATCACCAAGATAAGTCTACGTTTCTATTCAATCCCCAAAGGTGTTAATCACATATAGTAATTGTTGTAAAATGTTTCTCCAAGTATATTTTGTCATGATGATTGATAAATTTGCATTTGACCCATCCCTAAAATAAACTATGCATTTCTAAGCGCAAGAATATCTTTCATGTCGTAGATTTGATGATTGGATATGTCATGAGTAAATCCAGGTGGTTTATGATATCTTCATATGTTTTTATGTACATGCCCTTCATATGGTTTTTTTTTATGTTGGATTGATCGGTTAAATTGATTACGAAATTATTCATATGATGATTTATTTGAGTTTTATTTGCTGGATTGATTGGTTAAATTGATTACGAAATTACTCGTATGATGATTTATTTGAGTTTTATTTGCTGGATTGATTGGTTAAACAAATTTGAGAATTTGTTGATTCTATTGCTATTACTTTGTTGGGTTAAGGTGTGTTGTGGAATAGGTGTGGTGTTTTGACTCATTTTCCAGATGGAGGCATGATAATATAATGAATCCTCTTCAAGTCACTCAGGGTTTAATTAAGACCTACCGATTAACAATTATATTATCAATTGCATGTCCTGGTCTGATCTGCATATATCATATAGTGATATCATTTGATTTTTATATGGCGACAATATCACTTTGATGATTAGATTTAGAGCTATAATATTTGTTGCTATTTTATATATATGTGATTCATAAGTGTGCGGGGTTACATAAGTATTAGTTTGTTGATTTTGAAGCAATTAATTATTGAGTATGGTGTGATGATTGGTAATCGATATGCATAAAAATATTAAATATATTATTTATGCCTAGTTGACATAATCATATGTCATATTTACCTATGAAATTTGTTTTGTTTTAATAATGATTAATGTGATCGAGTATTCTGGAATCTGGGGATTATTAGATTGAGGTTTTTAATTTTGTATTCTCTGGATTTTGAAGAAGATGCTGAGATCTGATGTATAAATTCGAGGGCAAATTAATTATTGTATTTGAACAATCTTAACAAGAATAAATCGATGTGTCGATGCCAATTGGTTTCATTCAGGAACAGGAGAAAGGCTTGATAATTTTGATTTCTTTTGCTAGTTGTTATTCCAGCAGGTCGGCAAGTTAAGAATAAGGAGGGCTCCAATCTCCTTATCATTACGATTCTGAAATTGGGGATTAAAAACTTCACTATGATCTCTACCTACGTGGGCAAGATAGAGAGTAGTGTCTTTAATAAAGATGAGTTTTAATATTGTTCGTTTATTAATAATAATAATTGTAGACTAATTTAATGATTATTATTGCACGTAAGGGTTGCGACGCTCGCATGATACTTATCGATTATTTTTATGATCGTATACTAACGAATTGAATGCAGGTTTACCTATTTAGTTCATATTAATTTTAGGTTTTAAGGGTTACTCTATGTGATGCCTGGAATTTAACCCGGGAATGGTCAATTCAAACAAAAGTGATGAGGTCACGTGTCCAAATATTCAAGGTTGATTTTGTTATTCAAAATCTAAGGCGGTAAGGTCGCGTATCAACCAAACGCAACAAAATCACCAAATATCGAGATAAGTATTTATTTTCTCTTTAAATTCAATGCGGATGGTATGATTTGGTGGATTGGTTTTTATTGAGATATGATGGACTTACTTATTGAGTTGTTTTATGTGGGGATATGCGGTTGTTTAGTTTATGGGGATACGCGTATGTTTTTAAATAAGATGAGTCTTGACTAAAGATTAAGTTCTTATCAACTTGCACGGTACTTGAATGAGTAGAATCATGAAAACACACCAAGAATTACTCATCCTTGTAAATTCCTGTATGAAACCACTCCACTGCCACACTTCAGTCAAATGGTAATAACTCACTGTTGGATTATCGTTTTTTAGATTTGTGTTGGAAACTAGACTCGTAGGGCTTTGCAGTGGCATATAGTTTGTTCTCTAATTCATTACCCATCAGAGCAGTTAAATCTTCAAAGTTGGTATATGTGTGCTGAAAACTCTTGTGTTAGTTTTGTTTGATCCTATGTAGCTTGATGGTGATACGATATTTTTGGTTATGGGAAAGGAAAAATTTTGATTTTCAAAATGTTTGATTAACATGTTATTGGCGCAAGTAAGGTTGCGATATTCAGATGATATTTTCTATGATTATGCTAACGGATTTGGGTGCAAGGCTTGTTTAGTTCGTATTAACTTAGGGTTAATTTGGGGTTTGCCCAACATGTAACTCGGAGATGAGTAAACCAATGCGAAGAGGTCGCCAATATTCAAGGCCATGTACTGGGTCGCGCGTCCAAACATTCACAAAAAGGTGACCGAGGAATTATGCTACTTAAAAACAAAAAGGTCGCGCTGTTGGATATTCGAGGAGAAGTAAATTTTCCTATGGTATCAATATGGATACGTATCGGGTACGCTCTTTAAAATCTCATGAAAGGGACGGTTTCCAATTTTCTGTGTTATTTATTTTGTGGTTGAACATGGGGGAATAATTGATTTATGCGGTTTAATATGGTTCATATGAAGTTGACTTAATACGGTGGTAAGGTTTGGTATTGGTTTATATTGATTTGGAGTGGTTTATTTGATATATTTGACTTAATATGGTTTATGTGAGGGATTAGTTAATTTATTTGGTTTATATGGATTGATTTATTTAAAATGATAAAGTTTATTTGGTTCAATATAAATGGTTATGTTCTGGTCGCGAGTTTGGTTGTATTGATGAAAGGTATGGCTAGCGACCTGGTGAGAACGTGTAAAAAGTGTCAAATGCATGCCCCGGTTATCCATATACCGGCTGAGGAGATGATGGTTATGAGCTCGCCTTGCCCGTTTGCGCAATGGGGAGTTGATATCGTGGGACCATTTCCAAATAAACCAGGCAATAAAGAATATCTGGTGGTGGCGATTGATTATTTTATGAAACGGGTGGAGGACGAAGCAGTTACAGGCATAAGCGAGCAGCATATGATGGATTATATTTTTAACAATATATTTTGCAGGTTTGGTGTGCGGCGAGTGTTAGTGTCCGATAATGGAACCCAGTTTAATGGGAGAAAAATTCGAAATTGGTGCAAAGAGATGGGGATGAGGCAGCGCTTTGCTTCTGTGGCGCATCCTCAGACTAATGGACGGGTGGAAGTTACTAATCGTATAATTGTGTAGGGACTCAAGTTGCTACTGGAAAGGACAGGTGGACTCTGGGAAGAAGAGCTCGCCTCGGTCTTATAGAACAACTCCCCGAACCTCCACGGGGGAGTCGCCATTCAGTCTAGTTTATGGGATGTATGAGATCATTCCAGCAGAGATAGTAGGAGGATCGCAGGGTTTGACCACATTCAATGTAGAGGAGAACGAGAGGTTAGCTCGAGGAGCGATTGAAACGATTGAGGAAGTACGGGATGGAGTTGTGGTTCGGGTCGAGCACTATAAACAAAGGATACAAGATGCATTTAATAAACGGGTCAAGCGTCGCTGTTTTCAGGTCGACTTAGTATGGAGGTGAGCTGATGCGTTACGAATGACTAAGAAATTGGAACCAAACTGGGTTGGACCATTCAAGGTGGTAAAAGTGTTGCAAGGAGGAGCGTATATACTTGAAGATGCAGGTGGAAAAGTCTTGCCTAGAAGCTGGAATGTGGTCCATTTGAAGAAATATTATGCCTAGAGGGAGGTTATGGCGGTAGAAGGTAACTCCGGACCGGAGGGCACTTCTCCTGTATGGAGTTTGCGTTGTGGAAAGTTGTGTTTTTGTGGCGGGAGAAGGTAACTCTGGACCGGAGGGCACTTTTCCCGTATGGAGTTTGTGTTGTGGAAAGTTGTGTTTTGTGGCGGAGAAGGTAACTCCGGACCGGAGGGCAATTCTCCCGTATGGAGTTTGTGTTGCGGAAAGTTGTGTTTTTGTGGCGGGAGAAGGTAACTCCGGATCGGAGGGCACTTCTCCCGTACGGAGTTTGTGTTGTGGAAAGTTGTGTTTTTGTGGCGGGAGAAGGTAACTCCGGACCGGAGGGCACTTCTCCCGTATGGAGCTTGTGTTGCGGAAAGTTGTGTTTTTATGGTGGGAGAAGGTAACTCTGGACCGGAGGGAACTTCTCCCGTATGGAGTTTGTGTTGTGGAAAGTTGTGTTTTTGTGGCAGGAGAAGGTAACTCCGGACCGGAGGGCACTTCTCCCGTATGGAGTTTGTGTTGTGGAAAGTTGTGTTTTTATGGCGGGAGAAGGTAATTACGGACCGGAGGGCACTTCTCCCGTATGGAGTTTGTGTTTTGGAAGTTTGTGTTTTGTGGCGAGAGAAGGTAACCCTGGACCGGGGGGCACTTCTCTCGTATAGAGTTTGTGTTTTGGAAGTTTGTGTTTTGTGGCGAGAGAAGGTAACCCTGGACCGGGGGGTACTTCTCTCGTACGGAGTTTGTGTTTTGGAATTTGTGTTTTTGTGATGGGAGAAGAAAACCCTGGATCGGGGTGGACTTCTCTCATATTGATCCTGGTGGTGATGTACCCTTTGGAGGGTGTCTTTTGCGATATATAATAAATAAAGTTTTGCGAGATATCTTGATGATTTTTTATGGTTGGGTGGTTATGATGTTTTACTTACATATCTTTTTCAAGATATTGTATTCTGGTATTATGAATGGTTATGTTTGTGCGAGTTATTATGTTTTATATGCGAGCTGATTTTAGCTCTATTGGATTGTTTATAGGTCGTGGTTTGATTATTTTCCAAGGATCTCGTGGTCTTATGGGGATGGGAAGTGTGATTGCGATTGGTTATATATTTGCACGACCTATTTTAAACTTATGGGTTTGCTCTATATATGGTTTATATTTTGGGTTATTGTGCCTACGTACAACTGTAGGTCGGGAATGGATGGTTTTTTTGATTATAGGTCGATGGATATTTCAGGCCGTTCAAGATGAGATATTGGGACTTTTAAGCGACCTCTTCTTCTGGGAGGAGCATTCTTCTTGGGGGTTGAGCGAGCTGATTTTTCAGAGGTCGTGATGTTAGGTGGTGAGCTCTTGTTAGATAAGTGGTATTATAACAGCTCAATATTGAGAGTTGGGCTATTGTGGGTTATGGTATGGAGTCTTGGTGAGCTAACGAAATGGTTATGGTTATAAGGTGATGTTTAAGTAATGATTATGGTTTGTGGTATGGAATGTTTTTTTGATCAACCTGTTTTAGGTCGAGTAAATGGCTTATGGTGTTTTGAAAGCATATGATTGTATTTTCTTGTATTATTGAGTTTGAATATAACTTCAGGTCACGGGATAAAATTTGTATGGTTTCAGGTCGTCGCATACAATGTCTGGGGACTCGGTCTGGGGACTCGTAGGTCGCCTCTTACTAGGTGATCCTTTTATCTTAAAATAACGAGCGAGTTCAGCGAGCTGGTATTTTGGAGGTCGCAAGTATATTTGGTAATTTACCGTGGAATGTTTGATATTATGGCCTGGTGGGTCAAGCGGGTTGGTTCTAAGAAATGGATTGGTAAGGTGGAAGGGTGATTTATTTATGTGTTCACGTTTTATGTTTTGTAGTTGTGCTTTTTTAATTCTGGTTTACATGTCCTACCTGATTTCGTGCCTCAATCAGCTTGAACATGGGGGACTAGCTGATGCGGACTTAAATGTCCATACGTGATATTATTTGATATATGTGGGTATTTGTGGTAAGCGACCTCATTTCCTGGAAGGAGCATTTCTTCTGGAAGGTGGGCGAGCTGGATGGTTTCTTTGGAGATGTGGGCGAGCTGGTTTGTAGAGTAGCGACCTGGAATATGAGGATGAGTTCTCATATAGGGCCGCGACCTCTTATGTCTTTAGTTAGGCGTCGTCTGTTAGCTCGGTCATGGGCTTTATAAATATTAGGCCCAAATGGGCTAATATGGATGGTATTTTAGGGTCCCGGCGGACTGTATGGAAAGAATAACAGGCCCAGGCCTATTCTGGTAATTTAATGAGAGATTTATTGTTTATGGGAACTTAGCATATAGGAGGAATCCTAATTCTAAGTCAGTTGTGGTATTTATGGAATTGTGATGGGAGAAGGAAATCCTGGCTTGGGTAGGACTTCTCTTATCTCTATAAAAGGAGGCAATTTATTAGGTGCACCTGGGTGCACCTTGTTAGGTGCTCCTGTATTCTGTGATGATATATGACAATTATACGTGATGATATATGACAGTTATACATTATGATATATGGTATTTATACGTGATGATATGTGACAAAAATTTAGAGTTTAGGGTTACTTTTCCATTTTAGGGTTTAGTTTTATATTTTAAGATTTAGTTTTTCATTTTTAGGGTTTAATATTTCATTTTAAGGTTGAGTTTTTGTTTTTTTATTTAATTTTCCATTTTAGGTTCCCGGCAAAAATCTATCATTCTACCAGTTATATGCGATGATATGTGTTAGTTATATGCGATGATATGTGTCAGTTGTATGTGAGGATATGTGATAGAAATTTAGAATTTCGAGTTTAATATTCGATTTCAGGATTTAGTTTTTCATTTTAGATATTAATTTTCTATTTTTAGGGTTTAATTTTTTGTTTTAGGTTTATATTTTAAATTTTAGGATTTTAAATTTTAGATTTAGAATTTCAATTATTCGTGATGATATGTATCAGTTATATGTGATGATATGTATCAGTTATATGTGATGATATATGTCAATTATATAAGATGATAAATTAAATTACAGGTGCACCTTGAAAGGTGCACCTGGGTCCATGGTATACTCTCTCATAGTTGAGGAATTAATTCTTGGAAATAATTCCTATTTTGTTATTTGCCTTTCTTGGGCACAAAATAAGTTAGGAAACTAGATTTAGGAAAATATTGTGTTTCCTAGTTTATGTTTAAGACTTTATTTGTTTTCTAAATTGTGTTTAGGATGTGTTTTAGGTATTTACCAAGTTTAGGAATTTATGTTTGTCTATTTAAGACAAGGGTTCCTAAAGTTTGGGGACATTGATTTTACGCACGGATTCCTTGAAGACTTGACGCACGACGCAAGACGCACAAGCAAAGAAGAAGAACACGAAGAAGAGAAAGCTATTTGGAACCATTGATCGTGAGAAATAAAGTCTTTGAAGTTGCGTGACCGACGAAGAAGATCTTGCCATTCCGGCAACAAGTATTTAGTATTAAGTTTATTGATATTTAGTTTTCATATATTACTTTATATTTTTGTATTGAACGTGAAAAGGAAGTAATATAGTTTTCGGGTTTGTACACCCAAGTTCACAAGTATTTACTTGTGAACTGAATTTGTTATCTCGTGTTCTTTTTGATTTATTCCGCTGCATATTTTATATTTTACTCTGGTCGATGTTGATAACCAATGTTGTTAAACATTGACTAACAACATCGCGAATCTGAAAATTATTCTTAAAATCATAGACCTTCAAATTTTTCACTCATAAAAGGAGGTGCATACCTCTCATTATCTTGATCTTGTTTTTAATATATTGTAAACGTTTTTGAACTACCACTTGCTTTTGACTTAAGTATTGGAGGACCTTCGCAGGTTCAAAATCCGACCCGCTTGGAGGTGCTGTTTTGCAGGATTGACGAGGCCGCTAGGAGGATCGTTGAAGGTTCAGCAGGTCGCTGTGATGTATTTGGAATCTATTTCAGGTCGTTGATCTCTATTCTGATGTTAGTACCCCATATTCTTGGTAACCAAACGTTTTGAATTTATCAATTCCTTCCAAGGTAAGAGGTGATATCAGAATCCACTAGTTCCTTTCTGTTATGGGCTCACCCATAACGAAAGTTCAAGGTTGTGGGTAAAGAAACGAACAAATTGTTATCATGAAAAAGGATACTTTCCATGCATTGATGGAAGCCCATGAGAGGAGTTCTTATTTGTGTTGTTTGTGTAGAAACATTGACAAAATGGATAAAGATAAATTTTTCGTAATAATTGAATTTCTGATACAGAGGATCATCTATAAAAGATACAAATGTAGAGCATACTTTCTTCATATTACTCAAATGGTTAGAGACTCGTGATGATAACGTGTTACGAGCTTGAGAGAAAAACAGAGAAAGTAAATAGAGAATAAATTTTCGGGTATTTTTTCATTATAACTGAATCCTTATTTATAGAGAAACTTACAAGGTAAAACTGTAATTACATAATATTATCATAATATTATCGAGTGTAAAATAATCATTCACTCTGTGCATGAATAATAATGTTGTTGAGAATTTATAGCAGCTTTCGGTTATTTATTTCAATCTTGTTTATTTGTCCTGGAAATAACACACCGTTACGACAAATAAATTGTAATCACACACATACATACACATGCACACACGTGAGACATAAATTGGTCTCGAGGCTCAATTTCAAGGCTTATTTGTAGCAATCGTAGAAACTCTGTTTCCACAGCAAAAGAAAGCAGAATTGACAGAAAAATAATTGGAGTGGCCTACGTTGCTTCACAATATATGCAATTTCCTCACTTTATCGATGATTCCTCGGCATATAGGACAACTCTTGCATTCCTCAGTTTTAATCCTGCATAAAAAACATTTTCCACCCTACCAGTGTCAATTTCTTCCCACACTTTTAGTTGTTGCACACAACCGGAAAAAAAAAAGGGAAGGATATCCAATTGAACCCTTACTTTTTACTAGAAGTCAAATCATATTTGTAAAATAAATGATAATATATTATTACATTATATTATATGTCAAATAATATAGGAAAATGAATAATATTATAATATAATCTTGTATTTAGTAGTAGTATTTAATTATATGAAATGATTACGGTGCCATTAAGGCACCATGCCCCCACCCCCACCCCCTTCATTTACATCCTATCTACCTCACTACTTATCCAATGAAATGATAATAGAATAAAATAGAGATTAGGTGTTGTTGGTTGAGTATTTGATTTTTGAAATTTACAGTAAACGATATCGAGTATTCGGAATAGGGAAAAAGAGAAAGACTAATGTTTTTATTATATATCAGCCCAGACAATACTTTTATTATATAATCTTAATATTTTTTTAGGAAATAGGAAAAAATATAAAAAATATTGTCCATCCACTTAATCAGTCTAAGACCCACAATTGGCATTAAGTTTTTAAATGAAAGAAGGATTCTCATTTGATATTATATATATAATCTGATAATTTTACAAACAAAGATGAAGAAGTTGTTATAAAAAAAAACCTTCACACACGATAAATTTGACTCTGGGTGTGCTTTCCTGGTAAAAATACCCGAAACCACTGTGGCAGAAGCCAAATACCCCCACTTTCTTACGTGAGGGTGTGTGTAGTTTACCAATTCTTGTACAATTTTTAATGTTTTTTTTTTCATTATTTATTATTTATTTATTTTTAAATGTTGGTGTTTCAGATATGGTTAACTACTTTTATACATAACGTATTTATTTATTGTTTTGAAAAATAACGTACTATGAATAATATGACATGCTTGGTGAGTTTTTGTTTGTTGAATATTGTTGTCTTGTGTGCATATTAATTTTCCCTTATTGGTTATTATAGTATATGAATTAATGTATAGATTGTCAGATGATACAATTGTTGTTGTCCAGCCGACATATTATCATGGTTGTGGAAACCAGATTGGATCAACAGCTTCGATCAGTTTAATAGAGAATCAATCACTTTAAAAGTTTGGTTCACCTCTAAAAACATTCTGCCAACAAAATCAATAAAGAACAGATTTATGGCCACTCGGACAGTTCAAAATCGGTGAAAATTTTGGTTGAACCTCCAGTTTTATTTATTTATTATTTGATTTTTTTACTCTTTAATGTTAGTTAATATATTTTCATTCTTTAATTTTATTTAATATTTTTTTAAATTTATAAGAACACATATTTAAAACTTAAATACTTCACACACATATCAACTATTTAGTCCAATGATAGTCAATTATATTAATTTAGAGTTTCTAAAATGTTGATTTTTTGTATTTTTAAATCTATTTATTTCTTAAATTTTAAGTTTTTTTAAAAAATTACTTAATACAATTTCAACTACGGTTAGACCAGGTTGAACCTATGAATCATTGAACCGGTAACTTCACTTCACCTCTTCGATGACTAATCCGATTTTGTGAACCACGTTCGTATTACTACTCGTAATTAGTTGTGTCGTAGGTTAAATTAAATATTCTATCTAGTTGAACATCACTATGTTTTACTAATATGCCCCCAAAATATTAAAACATCATTGGCCACGCACGGTGATTTATATTGATAAGAAAAAAAAAAACTTTGACCACCGTAATTAGGACCCATTTTCAAAATATCGCTTAGGCCCACTGATGCACATGTCCGCCTTTGTTGTAACGAAGTACTGGAATAATAATAAAATTATAAAGATGTTGATGCAGGGACAAGGGTACATTACCTGTGGGCGCAGTTGATGCAGGCAACACAATGACCACAGGGAATAAAGAAGCAGTTTCTTGGCTCGTCATAGCATATAACACATATCTTCCCATCGTACCAATCATCAGACGATGAACTGTTGCCTGA
Organism: Phtheirospermum japonicum; assembly: GCA_014905375.1. Taxonomy (NCBI): domain Eukaryota; kingdom Viridiplantae; phylum Streptophyta; class Magnoliopsida; order Lamiales; family Orobanchaceae; genus Phtheirospermum; species Phtheirospermum japonicum. Next base: position 830,393 of record BMAC01000451.1, on the reverse strand, counting down.
TTCTAAACCATTCCCGTTTGTGCCATAAATAGAGACCACAGTAACTTGATCCTTTGACAACAACAACCCAGTACTCTCACTTGGCCTTAGTGATTCTCCAGTTCTGGCCTCCTCACCATCGCAATTCCACATCAATTTCACGATCAAAGCAATGATCATCAAGAATATTGCTGATTTGACACATTAATAGATTTGTCAATATAGAGTAACCCACCCACAATGATTATCATTCGGCCACGTGCCATTAAGTAAATCGGACCGGAAAATCAATAACCATTTCAAAAACCTTTAAAAGAAGGCAAAGTCAATTACATCTAAAAATGTGTACAGCAATTCAACATTTAACGAACATATATATATTCGGACTGTGTCAGTGATTAGGGGAGCAACCCCTGGTTCCGTCTGTGATAATACGCAATAGAGTTCAGTTAAGTAAATTTGTGAAAGAAAGCAGAGAACTCATATTTGAAAAGAGAGAAAATTTTAGTGTTAACCTTTTTTATATTCATTCAATCAATTTCATAATGATTAAATCAGAGAATGGTACAGTTATTTTGTAGCTATATATCTGACAAATGTAGCTAAAAAATATGTTGTTAAAAATGTCATACTACCCTCTGCAGTGTCTACTTAGGATATGTGGTCGCTAGTGCTACAATACAATCTGACAGTTGTATTAGGCTGAATATACTAGATTAGGGCTGACATCATCTTCTAACGTAATGCAGGTCGTCTTCTCATGAGACCCATTGCTAGTTCCCATGGCAGCCTCTTGGCAACTTTTCGTACGACCTGGATAGTCGGAAGTCTTGCGACTTGCAGTTGCACTCATCTTCAGGTCGATGATCCTTATATGACCATGTGACCTGAATTTATCAGGCCGCTCTCTATTAAATTTCACAAGATGTATGAACTTTGATTCAGTGGTGCAAAGATTCAAATTCAAAATGATAGATTTTTGGAACCGAGAACTCGTAATATACCCCACTAAGTATCCATGAGGCAAACTATCCATGCGAGGCAAGATGTATCTTTGTTATAGGAATTGAGGTAATCTAGGGCTTGTTTGGTTTAGAACTCTCAATACCAGGATTGAGATTCGAAATCTCAAAGACTCAAATTTTCAATCAACCACCAACAATTTCTTACACCTTACCTCACACTCAATTATTTTATCACATCATAATTATATTTAAAAAATTAAATATGACTAAATACAATACAATAATACATTATCATCCACTTTCCAAACATGATTTGACATCAAATACAATATAAAAATACATTATAATCCACTTTCCAAACATAATTTGACATCTACAGTAAAAAGTAAAGGATTCTAAATCCTATAATTTGACATCTATAATTTGACATCGACAGTAAAAACTAAAGGATTCTAAATTCTATAACAAAAAAAGATTCTTACTATTCACATAATTCTCAATACTCAAGATTCTGACCATAATTTAGAATCTCAACGAAACCTAGTCCAAACAACCCCTTACAAAATTTGGTGTTTATATTTTATTTAATTATATTAATTGATTTTTATTTTGTCCAGATGATATTCATACAAATAAACCGAAACTGTAAATGAAATAAATGATTATATTTTAATAATTGCTTTAACAATATATATGTTTCTTTTATATATAACTGTTTTGATTTTAAATTTTATTTGTACTGGATGCCATTCTGGCCTATATTTTCCTAAACTATTTCTCATTATTTATTCAGATAAGCGTACAGAGATGTACAAACATGTTATTAATGATTACTCACTTGAGTTGACCTAGTCTATGCCTAACAAATAAACTACACACATCCACCTTGACCCAATTGTAATTACTAACTTTAAAAATAAAAATCAACTTACAATCTTCTAACATTTTACTTCTTTTCAACATTGTTTTAATTAAGGGGAAAAATCTAATCTCTTTAAAAGGACATGCTAATTAATACCTTAACTCTACATAATTCATGCACGCAAATTTTAATTAAAGAAATTAAGTGTTGGAATTTACCTATAAAAGTGCTTAACAATTACTGTTTCTACTTTCCAGATTAAATTACAACTGGGTCATGGTGAATTTAATATTTTCACAATTCACGTGATATATTCTTTGGATCGATCGTTAAACTTTGTCTTGAAGACTCTAGATTAAAATAATAATAAAATTATTAATATTCTGCTCTGCTCCTGCTGCCATGTTGCATTTGCATTATAGATTTTCCTTTGTACATGACCACATATATCTGGATAACTTTTTAAAATAAAGGGACAAAATAATTGAATTAACAATCAGTTGAGAGAGACAAATTATACTTGTCTAACAGCTGTAGCACTAAATACCACTTGCGTACTAACTCATAGTTGTATGCCTTTCATCTAATTTACAAGGATTAGCTGTTGCCAGAAGATCATCAAGACGACTAATATTTGCAAATTACGGTCGTCTTTATCATAATATCAAAATATATCAGATGCATGAATATAAATTCATATATACATACCGATGAGCGCCGCGTAAAAAGCATAACGCATCACAAATTCAACCAACACATGGGGTTTTTCCCCCAAATTATCATCGCCCTGCAAAAGTTACATTTGTTCGGTTGAGTAAATTTTTTTTATTAGTAGTAGTATTATCACGTTTTTAGTTTATTGAAAGTAAACTGTAGTAATTGAATAAATTGTGTCAAATAATTAATAATTAAATGGAATATGAACTGCTTAGTCCACAATTTTAAAATCATGTTTAGTCCACAATTCTAAAATTACAAAATCATTTTCGATGTACGACGGGTACTATTCCTAAATATTATCTACTTCATAAAAATATAACTAATAAAACTAAATAACTACAAATAAGAAAGAAATCACTATAATAAAGAGTACCTTAAAATTGTCAATTTAGTAGTCTCTTTCCATTTTCAATTGGTTAGGTAGAATGTGAGAAGATTTGAATGAACCACATAATCTAATATTATTTATCACATTATCATAACATTAATAATTATATAAATTGTAAAAAAATAAAGATGATATTAATATTGCGGAAAATTAAATAAATAATATATATTTTAATATAAATTGATGTGTAGGAAACTTAAAAAGTTGTACGGAACGCTGTTGCTGGGTTAATATGAAAAAATCTGTTTCAATAATTTTTATAGGAGGTGATACAACAAAATATTACTATACTATACGCCTAGTCTTACGAACAGGTTTCTTTTATTTATTATTTATATTTTAAAATATAGTTTATTTGAATTTTTTATTACTACTCTTATTTTTCATTTGATTTACGCTTACTTTATTTAGTTTTTTTAACATAAAGTTATTTATATCAGCACGACACCTAATTTATGGCTATAATTTATTTTGATATAATATTCACATTTTAGTTATTAGACTTATATGTAAAATATTAATTACTAATAATACACAAATATTTTTAAACAATATATTTTAAAACATTTAGTAATTTATATTTTAACAGATAAGTATAATAGATAAATGGTAAATATTATATAAATAACTTTTTTAATATCGATCATTTATTACCTATTAAAGTTTAGGCAAATCAAAGAAAATATAACTAATCGTTAAAAATCTCAACAAATTATATTTTAAATTTTAAATAAAAACAATAAATAAAAGAAACTTGTCTTATATATGTAATCTCCCGTAAAAATAACATCAAGGACTATTCCCGCAAAAATAACGTAAAGTACTATTCCTGCATTAGGTGTGTTTTGATTTTTAACAAATAACCATTTTGCCACTAGATTTTTTTTTTTTCAAATTCACCCAGAACATGGGAGACTTTTTTTAATTTCTACCACATAGATACTATTTAATCAATTTATTTTAAAATACATATTATTTATTTAGTTTTACTGCTGAAGTATCATAGGTTTTACTGCAACTAAATTTAAGTACTGGAGTCGCTCTTACTTTCAGAAACGCAATGTTGACTGCCAATTGATTGAGTTTCTCGGTATTCGTTGTCAAAGTCATTATATCTGGTCCTCGGTCGCCGATTGCTCTTTAGTTACCTTCTCTATCTGTCGGTAAAAAAAATTTGGAAAATGATGCAAAAGTATAATATATTATGAGTTTTCATATTTCACGCTTGTCGACTTTAGCTCAACATTTAATTAAAAGTTGCAATTATAATGACCTAAGAGCCAAATCACTTGAGTTACTTTTCCTAATATATTTAAAAATAAATAAAAATAGATAATCTAATTCTCGATATCTTTCTAAAAGCAGCTTTGTTATCAATTAAATATTCTAATTTTTAATTATAAAACATATTCTTGAATTGGCTTCCCACTTTTCTCAACACCTTCTCCTACCTAACTACCGAAATAGCACCTGTTTTGTAAGCAAACTAACCTAACCTTATAGGCTTATAGCCACTTGTCAGAAGTCATTTTGAGGAACAATCGACCATTAGAGTATATAATTACAAATGTTTCGTGAAATTAACTGTGAGTATGTTGTTGAATAATTAACACTATTGAGAAAAATCGAAGAAAGTAAGCTGAAATTTAAAAATTATCAAACTTCTTATGATGGTGCTTAATTTTGATAAAACGAAAAAACAAAAGTAATAACAATTCATTTGAATTAATTACCTCATAAGCACTCAGCTTCAAGTTTGTGCTTCAACGTCTGGGCCTATAAAATCCACTGAAACTGTTAATTGCGAAGTTTAATTAATCCGTAATCTCACAAAGAAATTCCAAAGGAAGTAAAAAATCTTCTGCCAAATGAGTAGGCAAAAAGCTTTGGCGCAGCCATCAGATTCGATGAATCCACGATGGAGGCGAAGCTTAATTGCATGAACAATGAGGGAAATGTTTGGAACAAAGGCAAAAGCAGAGCCAGATTCAAAGCTTTAAGTTTCCAGCTTTTTTTAGATTTTTGTCGGCTGCGAGCTAAAAAACTTGATGGAATAATTTTGACAGTTTTCGGGGGAATTTATTCTTGAAGTGAGCAGACAGAAAGGGAAGGGCGTAATAATAATTCTTATTTTTTTAATGACTTAAAATTTGAAAGTTGTTGAAATGTTTTTTTTTTTTTAAGACTCAACTAGATAAAAAGAAGGAACATTTGATCTATTTCAATGGAAAACTCTCTCACACACACAATCATGGGTTTGACCCCGATGAAACAAAAAAAAAAAAAAATATATATATATATATATATATATATCAATAACCTAAAATTAAAAGTTTTTTTTTTCTTTTTTGTTTTCTTCTAAATACTAGTGGAAGGCCCATGCAAATGCAAGTAGTTGGTAAAGGGCCCTAATTAGTTTGTTTAATTCATTTTGAACCATGTGTTTAAAGATATTTATTTTCGAATATAATTTAGTCATTATCCTTTGGTAAATTTTGAACTTCTACATATAAAATACAAGAGACGTCGGTCTCTTAAATTGTACTTAGGTAAAAGACAACTTCTCCAACTATAATTATTTAGAAGAAAAACTCTAAGATAGAATAGTATTGTCACGGCTCGTGACAGGCGACTCGGTGGAGCGAGTTACATGCGCACCATGTGGCGCGCAATCACTCGGTGGGAGACGCGGAGTGGGTGATGGGCGGGCAGCAGAGCATTTCTGTCGAGGCTGCCGAGACATGTGGCACGCGTGACTAGCAAGGATAAGCGGTTCCAATTGCGAGGTGAGATCGCCAAGCTGTGCGGTCCGGATGGCAACGGGACGCGGAACGACGAGAGGGGACGTGCGCAGTCGACAGGCAGGCGTGCGCGTACGAGACCAAGACGAGGCACACGGCGAGGACTCGTGTATGAGCGAGTGTGGTGGCACGATTGGCACCACATGAGGCTTTCCGAGAAGATCGGGCACGGCGGACAGGTTTCGCGCGTAGCCCAGCGACAAGTAACGTGGGGCGGGGGGGGGGGGGGGGGGTGACGAGGCCCATGACGGGATGCATTAGGGTTTGTAGAGTCGGTAGATTAGGGTTTTCCAAGCTGAGCGGCACTGATGGGCCGAAGTATTTGGAGTAGAATATAGCTTGCGGAAGGGGAAAGCACAACCATAACCCTAGCAAACGTGGTGTATAAATAGGTCGCTCGTCCTATTGACTTTGTAACAAGAAACACTTAACTCCTAACAACGAGTCAGAGTTTAATAAGAAAACTATTCTCCACGGGTCTGTTTCTTTTTCCTTTCTTGCTCATTTGATCTGATGGCCACACAAACTAGGCTGGCCGAGAGGTCGTCGTCGATCGACAACAAAGTCGACGCGTCTATCTCGATGCCGCACGGGCAATTTCCTTGCATCGCCCCATCCTAGGGTGCGAGCCCATGACAAGTGGTGTCAGAGCTAGTCAACCGGCTAGTTCGATGCGATACTCACTCCGATGACTGATGGAGCCAGATCTACATATGTGCGCAGTTCGGAGGAGATTATCGTGGAGTTGTCCGGATAGATCGAGAAAACAGGAAGGGTCGTCCGGGAGGGTTGCAAGGGGAACCGAGGCCCCTTTGCGGAAAACTCCGACGTGAAGGATGACCGATGCAACATAAGTGTGTTGCGTCTTGAGGGTGCACATGCCGATGACACCCTAGGACAGATCCAGTCTGGTGGACAAATCTGCGTCCTGTTTTGCAGAGGCGTTCATGCTGATGACACCCTGGTGTTTGGCCAGATTCGGCACAGTAGGCAGATCTGTGACCTATTCTTGAAATCGCGAGCGCGGGAAACACGTAGGAGCCAAGGGCAAGCAAAGACGGAGGGAGATGGATCGACCCATCTCACGCCCGGATCAGATCTATGGCGTAAGGGTATCCTTATACCCATTTTTGAGTCACCGACTCGGTTTCAGGCGAGATCCTTTCCATCACGAAGACGGCGCTGTGGATCTGGTACCTGATTGGCGGCAGCAACCTTTTTGGGTCCCTAATAGTGAAGGGCGGCATGGAGCCAATGTGCACGCCTGGTCAAGGGACGGAGCCATTCGAAGGGTCGAGATCTTGTGTGGGATCACCAAAATACTAGCACAAGATGGGGCAACTAATATGGGGAGTTGTTAGAAACGACAAAATCCCCATGCTGCGAGTTGACCCCATAATTCTGGTCGTATGTTCGTGGATCGAGATCGCTACGTGGCATCCGAGGTGGTCTATCCATGAATGTGGGCGGCTAAGGGCGTACCAAACCCTATGCCCGAGGATCAGGATGGAGGAGCATCGTGCACAAGTGGTGAAGAGCGTCCATCGATGCACGCGTGGTTCGGGAAAGATCATGTCAACCTGTTTCGCAAGGACGAAGGGTTTGGTGGGGGAGCAAACCACGATGAGCAGGATAGAGGGGTATCTTGCATCTGTCTATGTGGGTCGACCATCCACATCGACATTGATGGCCTTGGTCAAGGCGTAACTCGGGCAACGAGACCCGAAAAATTGGGCTGGTGCGACAGGGACACCGGTGACCTGGATATTCTCCGTGGAATACCGAGAAGTGGGGCGGCTAATAAACCAACGGGGTGGAGCGACTTGATCAGAGTCGGACACATGCAAGGGACTAGGCAAATCCCTTTACTAGCAAGCCAAGGGTTTGACTCTCGAAAGGAGTCGGCGACATCGTTAGGCTTTTCAATCGGGCCAACGATTAGCACGAGGAGTGCTTACATGAAGAAGGAGGGGTCAAGGGTGGTCTCGGGGAGTCTACAAGGCGTAATTAACCTTGCTGACCAACCGAAGATGCACCACAGTGAGGTGGCCACACCAGGCCAACTTGTAGGGGCATGCGAGTGTCCTAATATCCTGACGGACTCATGGCATTATGGTGACCTAGGAGGCAACCGTAGCACATTCAGTACGTATGCGGGATGTTCGGGGTTACTGTTGGAAATATTGAGCACAAAAAGGGAATGTATATAACACTGAACTAGAAAAAAAATGAATAGAAAAAAAATGAACTATAGTCAAGTCGAGTAAAACTCTTTTCGCAAGATGAAATTGCCCCGGTAGTGCTCTTCGGTTTTTGGCAATTCGTCCCCAAAGATAAAATGACTACGTCTCTGGTATAACAGCACCGTTAATACCAGAACTCCGGCGAACTCGAAGAACTTGGACAGAGCTACGTGAGAAAGAATGGAAAACAGTATGCTGTGTTGTGTGTATGCAGAGAGTTCTCTGTTTTTGGTGTGTTGTGAAACAAAAGGCCTCTCACCCTTATATAGGGGATCCACCAGCTGCAGCATAATGACGTCCATAAATGGCATCATTATGGCGTTCAAAATGGCAGCAATAACCTATTAAGCTTGTAACGTTCATGCATTAAGTTGCATGACATTTTTTTGTTGTACGTTGAAAAGTACCTGAACGGTCAGGAGCGCGTTTCAACTCTCAGGAGCGTGTTTGATTTTGTACGTTCAAAACGTACGGAGCGAAAAAGGTAGCCTGGGTTGAACCAGGACACCCATACAGACCACCCAATCAGACCAATTGCCCAAGACCCAAGACCCAAGGACCAAGGTCCAAGGTCCGGGTCCAGGACCGGGCTGGGGCTCGGCTCCGCCTACGGCTTCGCCGAAGGCGGATGGGCGAACCCAAGTTCGAGGGCCCGCGTAAACTTTGTTCACACAAAGTCCACAATACACGCTGACCCACTTGATGTCCACTCGTAACATGTAAACACTTTTAAACTCCCTTCCACATTAATTATCTTTCAATGTGGGACAAGCAATTAACATTTAAATAACCGTTCAACTTCGAAGCACAATTTCTCACTTACAAAAAATTGGATTTGAGAAATTCAAAATGCTACGATTATCTACACGAAATGTAGTTCGAGCTTACATAATTCATTAAGATGAATTTTCGCTGCACCATTAAATTGATTAAATCCAATTTAACAACAATCCCCCACATGAGTGAGGAAAGCCAAAAAGAAAACAAATATGCAAATACGTAACTCAGTCCTTAAGAGACAATAGAGAATAGGGATAGGTGGCTTGTGGACTTGAACCCTCCTTAGTTAATACTACCGAGCATACTAGCGGATTAGTGAATATAATTCTTGAACTATTCCCCTTTGTATATACTAGACAATAGTACCAACCCACTAAGGTCTCAGAATTCTTCCGTTCTCACGTTTGTGTCCGTTTGTGGCCATGGACAACTTGTTTGGATTCATAAGCATTGAGTAGAAGCGGATATCACTTCTCGCTTACATAGGTGATTCTTAAATGAGTATTATGTCATACTCAAGTTAATGACCTGCACAAGAATCATTAAAAATCAGAGATTTATCCTCACCACGTGACAAACTAAAACTATACTTTTGTCGTTAGGGAATAAGATCGTAGAGTTTTACTTACCCAGACTTTTATAGTTTAGTTTTCCCATTGAACCAAGTTTGTGGGATCTCCACTCATCATGGTTGGGTTTCCACTACAATCATCTTTAAGATGTGGATTTCACTCCCATTCCTTCTGGAAACTTATACATCTGATCTCGAGCTATATTTTTAGTGAACGGATCCGCTAGATTATCTATCGACTTTACGTAGTCAACTGATATAACCCCACTCGATATCAAATGTCTTACGGTGTTATGTCTCCGAAAAATATGTCGAGACTTACCATTATACAAACCACTTTTTGCCCTTCCAATAGCAGCTTGATTATCGCAGTGAAGCATTACTGGTGCACGGGTTTCCCCCAATATGGAATATCTTCCAGAAAGTTACGAAGCCATTCAGATTCTTCACCTGATTTATCCAAAGCGATAAACTCAGATTCCATGATGGATCGGGCTATACATGTCTGTTTAGTGGATCTCCAAGAAACAGCTCCTCCCCCTATTACAAACATGTACCCACTTGTTGACAATGAGTCCTTTGAGTCAGATATCCAATTTGCATCATAGTAACCTTCTAGTACCCTGTGGTATCTACAATAATGTAGCCCAAAGTTTAGAGTATACTTTAAGTATCTCAAAACTCTGACAAGCGCTTTCCAGTGTTCTCCACTTGGATTGCTTGTATATCAACTCGGTTTGTTTACCGAGCAAGCTAGATCATGTCTTGTATAGTTAGAGATGTACATCAGACATCCAATGATCCTAGCATAGTCTTCCTGAGCAACGGGGTCACCTATGTTCTTACTTAAGTGAACATTGAGTTCCAACGGTATCTTTACTGGAAAACTATCGTAAGCATTGAGTTTCTTGATTACTTTATCAATGTAATGAGATTGTGACAAGATAATTTCATCTGGAGTTCTTATAATTCTTATACAAAGAATTGTGTCAGCAACTCCAAGATCCTTCATGTCAAAATCCCTTTTTAACTTGATCTTCGTCTCATTAATCACTTGTAGATTGCTGCCCATGATTAACATATCATCTACATAAAGACAAACTATAACAAGTCCGTCATTAGTCTTCTTAATATAGACACACTTTTCGCACTCGTTTATCTTGAAGCCATTTGACATCATCACTTCGTAAAATTTCAAGTGCCATTGTAAAGGTGCTTGTTTTAAGCCATATAAAGACTTAACCAATTTGCACACCTTTCTTTCTTGTCCAGGTTTTAAAAACCCTCAGATTGTTTCATATAGATTTCCTCTTCTAAATCGCCATTTAGAAAAACTTTTTTTACATCCATTCGGTGAATCTCAAGATTAATCGCTAGAAGCACCCGGATAGAGGTAATTCTCGTTACATGACAGTATGTATCAAAGAAATCATATCCCTCCTTCTGGAGAAATTCTTTCACAACCAGATGAGCTTTATACTTATCGATTGATCCATCAGCTCTAAACTTTCATTTCAGAATCCATTTACTCCCTAAAGGTTTACAACCTTCTGGTAAATCAGTCAGAATCCACGTATAGTTCTGCATGATCGAATCAATCTCGCTTTGAACAGCTTCCTTACAAAATGAACTACAGGTCCGGGAAAAAGCTTCTTTTAATGAATTTGGTTCTTCATCCAAGAGGAAAACCACATAGTCGAGACCGAAATCCTTTGAAACTTTATCTCGAGTGCTCCGTCTAGGAGTTAGAGCTTCATGTTCCGAGCTAGTTCGTTTATGAGACTTAGGTTCAACCCCCACAAGTTCGTGACTTGTAGTTCCTTCAGCATTACCAGTGTTTGAACTGGAAGCAGCTTTTTCCTTACAAGGATAGATATCTTCAAAGAATATCGCATTCCTTGACTAAATGGTAGTTCCGACATTAATGTCCGGAACATCTGACCTATGAATTATAAATTGATATGCACTACTATTTAGTGCATAACCAATAAAAACACAATAAACCATTTTGGGTCCGATTGTCACCTCCTTCGGTAGAGGCACTTCTACCTTCGCTAAACACCCCCACACTTTGAGATATTTATAAGAAGGTTTCCTTCCTTTCCACAACTCATAGGGAGTATCGTCCCTACCTTTAAGTGGAATCTTATTGAGGATATAATTAGCCGTTAAAACAGCTTCCCCCCACATGTTATGAGATAACCCAGAACTAATCAACAACGCATTCATCATCTCTTTCAAAGTACGATTCTTGCGTTCGGCAACGCCGTTTGATTGAGGTACATACGGAGCTGTAGTTTGATGAATTATGCCACTTTCGTTGCACAAACTCAAACGGAGCTACGTATTCCCCTCTTCTAACACTTCAAATAAATTTTATTTTGCAGTTAAGTTGATTTTCTGCTTCACTTTTGAAGTTCTTAAAAGCTTCAATACCCTCATCTTTACCTCTCAAAAGGTAAAGGTAACAATACCTTGTGCAATCGTCAATAAAAGTAATGAAATACTTTTTGCCACCTCTGGTTTGCACAAACTTCAATTCACATACATCTGTGTGAATTAACTCTAGAAGTGTCGTGCTCCTTTCTACCGATTTAAACGGTAACTTTGTCATTATTGCTTCTACACAAATTCCACACTTACTTTTATCAACAAATTTATTTACTTTAAGAAAATTGAGATTTGACAATAGTTTTATTGCATTAATATTAACGTGGCCTAATCTACAATGCCATAAACTGGAGCACTCAGTCAAGTAAGAGGAATCAGAAGCAATTTTATTAATGACAGGTTTTAGGCGTATAGCCATTACACTGAGTTTGAACAGTCCATCTGTAAGGTAACCCTTACCCAGAGGTGTTCCAAACATAGACAATACGAACTTATCAGCTTCAAAAACAAGTTTGAAACCACGACTAACTAGAATTGAACCAGAGACTAAATTCTTCTGGATGTCCGGAATGTACAGCACCTCATTCAGAGTGATCTCCTTGCCGGAGGTCATTTTGAGGACAACCGAACCAACACCTGCAACTTGCGAAGAGGCTTGGTTTCCCATGTTCAACTTCCTTTCCTCACAGGAATGGTATTTGGAGAACAAGCTCCGTTCTTCACACACATGGGCGGTCGCAGCAGTGTCGATGAACCATTGACCACGGTTCTCGACCATATTGGTTTCCCCAGTGATAACCGCAATAAGATCATCACTAGTTAGCTCTTTCTCGGCTAAGTTGGCACTCGACTTGGCCTCTTTTGCTTTGGCTTGTGACAGTCTTTAGACCTGTGTCAAGGTTTGCCACAATCGTAGCAGTTGCCGTTGAACTTCTAAGAATAAGGAGCTTTCGGCTTCGCACTGCCAGGACGCGGCCTCTTATTTGAGTTGTCTCCTTGTTCAAGTAGGTTCACCTGAGGTTCAATCGAACCTTTCGACTTCTGGTACTGAACTCGAACTTCGGACTCAATTTGTACCTTCCGGATAACATTTTCAAGAGACATCGCCTTCTGCTTGTGCTTGAGATATGTCTTGAAGTCTTTCCAGTTCGGAGGAAGCTTATCAATCATGGCAGCAGCCGTGAAAGCATCTGGAAGTACCATCCCCTCGGCATGGACGTCATTCACCAGCATTTGGAATTATTGAACTTGTTCCATAACCGAGCAAGAATCAGCCATTTTGTAATCCATGAAATTTATGACTACAAATTTCTTAGTACCAGCCTCGTCGGAGCTGTACTTCTTCTCGAGTGCCTCCTAGATCTTCTTGGAGGTCTTTACGTCCGAGTACACATTACCAAGGTTATCTTCCATGCTACTTAGGAGAAAGCCTTTGCACATATAGTCACCGTTGTGCCAATTATCATAGGCGGCACGAACATTGAAGTTGGTCTCGAACTCATCCGAAGTGGGTGGTTCGTCTACCTTCACGAAGTTAGTGAAACCAAGCATCATAAGGTAGAACAACATCTTTTGTTACCATCTCTTGAAGCCTTCACCATTGAGTTTTGGATTCTTCTCCGTAGCGGGCATAATCCGTGAGGAGTGCACCGGAGCGGTCATAGTTGGAACAAATGTCCCCATCGTACCCGTTGAATGGGTAGCTGAAACAGATGAATATGTTGGCAGAGCAGTTGCGAACATACTTGGAACCGAAGTTCCTGTCATCCCAGTAGGATGGGTCCCAGCTGAAGATGACACGATTTGGACCGAAGTCCCCATCCCTTAAGGGAATGTTCCAGTAGCCGAAGCTGTGCCTGAGGTCGGGTTGGTCGAATATAAGCGCCTCAATAGTGTCTCCAGGAGGGTGTCAAGAGTTCCTTGATTGAGGAGAAAATCATCATGACTCATGTTCATGCTTGGCGTAGACGCGCCAATCGTGGAGATGTTCGTGACTGCAGGGGCAGGGATCGTCATCGGTATGCTCGGGATAGCGGAGGAGAAATTGGCAGGAGCCGTCGAGTTTGTTGATCCAATTGTCGAGCTTGTCAGAGTGCTAGAGGTAGACATCTTCTAGTAGTGATATTAAAACACAAAAAATACAAACAAAATTTTGTCTTGCGATTGTTGGAAATATTGAGAACAAAAAGGGAATATATATATCACTGAACTATAAAAAAAAGGAATAGAAAAAAAAATGAACTATAGTTGAGTCGAGTAAAACTCTTTTCGCAAGACGAAATTGCCCCGGTAGTGCTCTTCGATTTTGGCAATTCGTCCCCAAAGATAGAATGACTACGTCTCTGGTATAACAACACCGTTAATACCAGAGCTCCGACGAACTCGAAGAACTTGGACAGAGCTACGTGGGAAAGAATGGAAAACCGTATGATGTGTTGTGTGTATGCAGGGAGTTCTCTGTTTTTGGTGTGTTAAGAAACAAAAGGCCTCTCACCCTTATATAGGGGATCCACCAGCTGCAGCATAATGACGTCCATAAATGGCATCATTATGGCATCAAAATGGCAGCAATAACCTGGTAAGCTGGTAACGTTCATGCATTAAGTTGCATGACATTTTTTTATTGTACGTTGAAAAGTACCTGAACGGTCAGGAGTGCGTTTGAATTATCAGGAGCGTGTTTGATTTTGTACATTCAAAACGTATGCAGCTAAAAAGGTAGCCTGGGTTGAACCAAGACACCCATACGGACCACCCAAATCGGACAAGCCAATCGGACCAATTGCCCAAGACCCAAGGGCCAAGGACCAAGGACCAAGGTCCGTGACCGGGACCGAGCTCGGGCTCAACTCCGCTCGGCTCCGCCGAAGGCGGATGGGAGAACCAAGTCCGAGGGCCTGCGTGAGCTTTGTTCACATAAAGTCCACAATACCCGCTGGCCCACTTGATGTCCACTCATAAAATGTAAACACTTTTAAACTACCTTCAACATTGATTATCTTTCAATGTGGGATAAACAATTAACACTTAAACAACCGTTCAACTTTGAAGCACAATTTCTCACTCACAAAAAATTGGATTTGAGAAATTCAAAATGCTACAATTATCTACAGGAAACGTAGTTCGAGCTTACACAATTCGTTAAGACGAATTTTCGCTGAACCATTAAATCGATTAAACCCAATTTAACAACAGTTACCATGCGGGATGAGGATAGAGGAAGATGCGTGTGGGACGGCCAACCACACCAACCAGGCAAAGGTTTGCATAGCCGAGATGGGAGGCTTGATAGTAGAACCCATAAAAGCGCAGATGCGTGAACGTGACACAGCCGAGATGGTAGGCTTAACAACGAGAACCATGAGAGTGGGAGTGCATGTGCTAGCCAGACAAGCACAGGGAGCAAACGTGATGAACCCACGGGATAAGGTGACTAGAGGGACAACAATCGGGACCGAGACACATGGTTTCATCCTGATTGGGTCTATCCCGGCTCTAGTATGGGCAGACGCAGTGCCTGGATATCTTTGGGGGATTGCCGAGACGGTGGGGACCAGACCAACGTGGGGACTGAGCAAAATGGTGGACAGGACGACAGTAAGGCCAGGGGTTCCATCGGCAGTCCAAGATGAGTTCAGACCTAGTGGAATGGTGGAGTGGATGGAAGCATGGCCGGGAGTTCCATCGACGGTCAGAGATTTGGGAAGGGCGTTGACAGCGTGTAAGAAGCACACGCCGACAGCAAGGTCGGGTGCTGAGCACAAGGGGGAGACTTTACCAGTAGAGGAAGCATGGGTCAGGCGCAACGATTACCCGTTTATGGTGCCAAAGGACGTTGTCGGCCTTAAGATCCAACCGAGTAGCTCCTCGAGTAGTCGAGTGAGTAGGCAAGATTCCCGAGGTCAGGCAATACCTCGAGGAACTTGGAGTGCCAACGTGCCATGTCGGGCTGAAGAGGCGCATCTATCATGGACTGGGTGGGACGTAGGTGGACATGTGAAGATCACATCTAGCGTGGTGGACAGTAGAGCCAGAAAGGGACTCACTCGTGCAGCAAGCAGCAAGGCGTCGCTAATTCGGGCGATACTTTCGCACGAGGCTGATTTTGGTAGCCGATCAAACCAAGGGGCAGCGAGGACGAAAGCAGTATGGGACGCTCCGACAATACTCGAGGCAACTGGGGCTGGAGTCTATAACAAGGGAATGAGTCTCCTTGAGGTGTGGTTCGAACTTTTGTGTACCTACTTATAAAGATTTGTAAAAAATTATAAAAGATCGCTCGCAAGAGAACGAGATCGCGTGTAGGTTGGTAAGTTGAACCGAATCGTCTATCAAGGAAAACTAGGCTCAGAAGTTTCTTTTGTGTTAGTTTGTTCACGAATACGAAATAAAAATAAAATCCTAATCTAAACATGTAAAAATAATAAATTGATTTAAAATGAAAAATAATTAAAAATTAAGAGTTTTGAAAATATTTTGAAAACAAGGGTTCTAGAGCTTCGAATCATTTCCACGATCTGTTGGGATAAACCCAATTGATGGTTCACGACGATTCTAGGCTCTAGACCCATTAGATCTAGCCAATCAATTTCATCAATCTCAACATAATAATCCCAACATCATCATCACCAATCTCAATATCATACAATTCATCATCATGCATGGGAATTTTGTTTTGTTGAAGATTAATTATTAAACTATCAAGCATGAATTTAAAAGCATGAAAATTAATGAAGCTAAATTAAACGAAAAGAAAACTTACTAATTAAACAAAGAAATTGCATCGTCTTGGTTGTAGAAAACTTGTATCTAAATTATCTAAAAGCTAATCTAAATTAATCTAAAGCTAGAAATCTAAATCTAAGAATTTTTGAAGAGAAATTAAAAACAACTCGACACTCGTTTGGGGTTGTCAATCCCTAAGATGCCTTAGAAACCCTAGGAATAAGTTTATTGTGTCTAACTATAACTTAGGTAACTTAGAAAATCGAATTTATGGGGTAATATTTATAGATTTTCAAAAAACTTGAACAAGAAATCTTTTATGTCAGTTCTGGGCACTTAGCGGCAGCGTTAACGGTAAGGTAGCGGTAGGGTAACCATTATATAAAGCTATAGCTAGTTCTTCATTTTTGTACTTCTGTACTTCAACAACAGTTTTGGGCAGCGGTAAGTAACCGTTATAGATAGTGGTAGATACTAGCGGTAGTAGTTATCGCTAGTGCACTGTTAGGTTCTCTTCCTTCCACGATTCTATAACGGTTCCAGAAGCAGTGGAATAACCGTTATAGATAATTTCAGCTACTAATTCTTGCTACTTATTCGCCAGAAAGCTCGATCTTTGACTCTCGAGTATATCATACTTCATCCATTACGTGATGATATCTTTTGGTTACTTAGCTATAAGGTGAAAAATAACAAAATATCAACTAATTGCATCAATCTAGATCATAAAGTGGTAAAATAAGCTGGAAGTACAAATATACGAATTTAAGCTCAAACTACCCAACTTATCCCGAAAACATTAATAAAAACGAACTAAAATACCCGCTAAAATCCAGTCAAATATGCGTTAATCAACTACCCACGCTTTATTTGTTTGTTCGTCCTCGAACAGACGTTAGATTCAAAGTATAACAAGAAAGAAAATCAGCTCAAGCAATGAGTCGTGGTATGCTACATATATAATTTTGAAAATATAGATACAAGTCACGCAACGTCAAACACTCCACCCTTATTACATTGTCGCTCCAAAAATAAAATCATGCATCCTCTCAAAAGGGTAAGGTGTTCACTCAAAAGCACTCAAGCATTGTTGCATAGGACGTATATACACTCAAATCATACAAATACATGCACAATAAATAAGAACGGAAAATCAATCTCTTTACAATCGCAAATTAAGTGTGTTATCAAACTAAGAATCAGAAAAGGTCTTTTCGGGTTGTAATGTAAGGCTCTTTGGACGGGTATGGAGTATATAAGTCGTGTTGCTAACTTACGATCTAATGTAATCAATAACTCACTCAACCTAATCTAATCATGAAGCAATTTGCTTCACCTCGTTCAAAAATAAAAAAAACTCACTAAACTCTCATAGCGTAGCCTTTAAACTTAAGCTATTTCTCAACTCGATAATCTAAAACCGACTTGTAGCTCAAAACACTTAAACACAATTGAAGCCTATAACATGCTTCTTCTCGTACTACACAATTCTTTTGCCTTTTAAAACATTAGACTTTATAAAAATAAACAATAAGCTCAAGCCTTAATTAACGCATAGGCAATTAATCAACACTATCCACCATCATATTTGTTTCTCTTTTTTAATCTTTTTTTTTTACTTTCCCCCTTTTATCATTTTTATGGGGTTTTTCTTTTCTCTTTTTTTCTTCTTTGGATGGTGGTCCTAAATTACAAAAATTCATAAGCATCATAAATTCCTAATAAAATCTCCAAAACACTAATAACCAATAAAAATACGAACTCCTACCCCACGCTTTTAATGGGTTAGTAGAGGTCAACTCAATAAAATCACTCAGGGCTAAAGGCATGGATAACTTGGCTATGATTGGCTCATTCGGAATTTATAGTGGCTAAAATTTATGGATATGGCCGGAATAGGGATTTTTCTGTGCCTTAACCTCATTTTCAAAGTCAAATACACACAGCGGTTTCAAAGATATATCAAATCAAAACTCATTCAAGTACTTGCAATGATGATAAACACTCAGGCTACTCACAGGCTTTTTGAATGAAAAAGTTTTGAATTGACGCTGCTTATGAGGTTTTGCGAAATCAATTGCGTCCAAGTACCATTTTACTATATATAAATAATAATCTTGAAAAATTTATACACTTATACACGCTCAAAGACAAAAACCTCAAATCAAACTTAGTTAACTTTGACAGACAAGCCAGACAAACAAAATTCAGCGCATAAATAATGATCAATCACGTTAATTTTTTTTAAAATTACACAATTATTCATCACAAATCATACTCAACCACCCCACCCTACCCCCCCTCTAAAAATGTGGCAAACTACCAATTTTCATAAATATAAAAGAAAAACAAATCAAATGAGGAAAGGAGTAAGGGAACGTCCCTGAAGACTAGAGGTTGATCTCATTGTAATTTACCTGTACTGCTAACGGTAACTACTAACGGTAAGGATCTACCGCTAGGTAACCGCTAAGTTCCCAGTTTTTGGCGAATTTTTTTTTAAATAACTTCTGCACATCAACACCGCATCAACGTACCAAAGCATAGACAACTAATAAAATAAAATAAAAGAAAGAAAAATCAAAATAAAATCTAAGGAAAAAGAAATCAAACACTTGGGTTGCCTCCCAAGAAGCGCTTGTTTAACGTCGAAAGCTCGACGCCTTCTACGGACGATGATTTGTACTTTTTTGTATGCATTTTTTGTTACCTTTTTGTGTCGCATTCGCGTGTGTTTTGCTTGCATTTACGGGTTTTAGGAGTCGTTTTGTCCTATTTGTTAGTTTTAGGTTTTTATTGCCTTTGTGCGGTTTTTAGTCGTTTTTCGTACATTTTTATCCTTTTTCGTATTTTTGGCCGTAGGATGACCAAGCGGTCCTGCGCACGCTCGGAGCATCCCAATCAACTCGGATTGGAATGGGAAATTCAAGGAAACACAGCGTGAATGAGGAGCGACAAACTGGTGGACGTTTAGAGCGAAACGAGAAAATCGAGCCGGAGAAGCTAAGCTAGTCGATTGACTGGCTTGCAGTCGATCGACTGATAGTCCAGTCGATCGACTGACTCAGCCAGGATCGACTGGACCTTCGACTGGATTCCAGTGAGGTTGGCCGATTTTGAAAGCAGGCGATCGACTGGACCTTAGTCGATCGACTGCCAGTTGATCGACTGCTCCCCAGTCGATCGACTGAGACGCAGTCCAGATTCGTGATTTTATCCCGTTTTGACGATTTTGCCCCTGCGTTTTTGTATAAATAAGCCCATCTCTCCTACCTTATCAACAACCCCTCCTTGGTTGAATTGGGGGCTTGGC
Organism: Phtheirospermum japonicum; assembly: GCA_014905375.1. Lineage (NCBI taxonomy): Eukaryota > Viridiplantae > Streptophyta > Magnoliopsida > Lamiales > Orobanchaceae > Phtheirospermum > Phtheirospermum japonicum. Next base: position 810,655 of record BMAC01000451.1, on the reverse strand, counting down.
TCCATTTCTTCCAAGCTTTTCTTTTGCTTTTAAACCCTAGTTTACAAGTCCTTAGTTTAGTGTAGTTAGCTTAGTAGTTAATCTAGTTATCTTAGTTAGTTAGTTTCTAGTTAGTAGTTAGTTAGTTGTTCTTAAGCAAATGTTGGAGTGAGTGACACCTCCTTCATTTGTGGAGCTTGTTATTTGAAGATTTGAGTTTAATGCAATTGGTATTTTCTTTCCCTTTACTTTTATGCTTTGATTGTTCATGTTATTGTGTTGAGTTTGTTTGTTGAAATTGCTAGTGTATGTTGTTGGGTTTTAGTTGTTCTATTGTTCATGGCATTTTAATTCCCCTTTTCATTTTCTAGCTTGTAGTTTTTGTTGTTCTTGTTTGCAAAACTCCATTGTTGCATCTTCAAGATTTTTACCCCATTTGTCCAAGCAAACCTTGGGTTTTCAAAAGCCAAATGGGTCTTTCTTCTTTAAGCAATTTGACTTCTCTTAAATTTATGCCTTTTGACCAATTTCAATTTCAAAGCTTTTGAATTCCCTCCAATTTCCCCTTCAATGTGCAAAGCCTTCATGTCTTTAATTAATTACTCTCAAGCAAGCTTTGATTGTATTGATGCAATTAGTTTAGTAATTACGGGTTTAGGGTTTAGGTTCGTTTAGAACCATTAATCGGAGCTTGTCGAGAATTGGGATTGACGACCTCAATACTTGATCGACATTTGGGATTGACAACCCCGAATTATGGATTAAGTGCTCGGCAAAACCCGATTAATCGTGGAGACGAACCGAACACCCTAAAGCCTATCATTTCATTTAAATCCCTTTTAATTAAAGTCTCCTTTTAAATTCAAGTTTTAGCATAAAACGCAACCTAAAACAATGATTTAATGCTTTCCTAGTGTAGATTAGTGTAATTAAGCTTGACAATAGAGTAACTAAAACCACCTAACGCCGATTATATCTATCCTCGAGAGACACGGCTCGGAAAAAGCTTACCACTCTAAAATAGACTCCGTGCTATTGCGGAGAAGATTCCTTAGAGTGCTAAGAATTCTTCGATCAAATTTTGGCGCCGTTGCCGGGGATAGATTAAGCTAACGGTGTTTTTAATTATTTCTCTTGTTATCTTAGTTGTTAGTTAGTTTAATTTTCTTTGTTTTACTTTCGATGCTRYTAATCCTTTGTTGAGTGTTGTGTTTWCAAGGTACTCATGCCGCCCGCCTACACTCACGACGATCAAAGGATGCCTCCGCCGCTTGATTGATCCGGCCGAGGATGGCAAACGATTGGGCTAGTTTGTCATACGAGGACCCTAATATCCAAATCTTCAATCCAATCCCTTACATCCAAACTCCCGAGTATCCAAACCCGTACACCACTCCCCCAAGCGATCGGGTCTCCTCGACTTACGATGACCCGTATGCTTCGATCGGCGAAGAATGGGCCCCCTCTTTCGATTATTCCGGCCCAAACCCTTCTTATTCTCCACCGATTTAGTATTCCCACAACCCGATCGTGGATCCGTATGCACCGACTCTTGATTCCTATGATTCGGGTTTTGACGACCCATATGCTCAACTCGCCCTGCCTTCTTCTTACCCAAACTTTGACTCGTATGCTCCATCAATATATGATTCTTATTCTTCGAGCTACGAACTTTACGACCTACCCACCTCGAGTTCGTATACTCCGAACGACGACCCCTACACCTCACTTTCTCAAGATTCGTCTATGCCCCAATTCCCGGACTTTAAGCCTCTCTCATCCGAGCTCGTGGAGGTGATTCGACAATTGGATGAATGCCTTGCTCGCATGGAGACTCAAGTAGAGCAAATTGCCAACGAAGTGGACGAGCTTAAGAGGCCGTGTKTTGACMATATGCCCATCTTTGATMTGGTGGTTCCCACYGTCGTTGACGGCAATTCGAGTTTTGACGATCTCTTGAAAGAGGTGTGCAAGGAGGTGGAGTTAGAAGGTGAGGAGAAAGGGTCGGAGGTTGGTGTTACCCCTCTCGTGTTTTGTGAAGAATTTGTAGAGGAACGTGAGGGGGGATATTTTTGGGGTCTCCAACGGCACTTGGACTATCGAGCTTACTTGCTTTTGGCTAGGACGATGAAGTTATGCCGGTTTTGGAGGATGTGGAGTTAATCGAGCCTCTTTTGCCACCACCCGATGCTTTGTTGCTACTTGACCAAGTGGAGGTGGAAGAGGTAGTGGGYGATGTGTTGGATCCTACTCTCTCGTGCCCGACTACGACTACTTCTAAAGTCGAGAGAGAGGAGATGATGGTCGGGGAGACGAAGGAGTACGTCGACCCGTTTTGGGACGATCACATTTTGGTGGTCGACTACTCCCTCTTCTGACGACCGAAGAAAGCCCGTCCTTTTGTTGTATCGACCTTCCGGCTTGCCCGACGTGCCCGCCTTGGTGATTTTTGTCACCCAGTGTCTCTACTAGAGAACACCAAGGCGTGGCACGATCGCCACCTCTTCTTGGATCCCGGATAGCGTCTTTTGTATAACCGTCGAGCTATAGACGTTAAAGTATCACTTATTGGGAGGCAACCCAATTTGTAAAAAAAAAAGAAAAAAAAAGAAAGAGAAAAGAAAAAAAAGAGAAAAGAGAAAATTCAAAAAAAAATAGAAAATTCAAAAACCCAATTTTTTTTTTACTTTTTATTCATATTTTGTTTTTGCAACCCCCCGTTTGTTCATTTCTTGTAGGTTGCTTGTCTCGACTCTCGGAGAAGACTTATGCACGACCGTGCCGACACAAGCTCGGAAATAGGGGCGTTTCCATTTCCCTTACACTTTTTACCGCTTTATTTAGCTTAATATGCAATGAGGACATTGCTAGGTTTTCAGTGTGGGGTGGTGGTTAGGGTTCGCCTTAGGCTTTTAAATTGTTGCATGCTTGCTTGTGTTAATTTGAGTAGCGTGTGTGTTATTTTTGTTTGGATCCTTGGCGAAGTGACGCAGTTTTGATGATTTGGTTAGGAAGTTTAGATTTTCGATCGGATTTAGTGTACTTAGGTGGCTTAACTCGTTGGGAACTTTGTTCGGCTTTAGCTTCGTGCTATCCTTGAGCTCATATAGAACTAGTGCCTCAACTAGCCTCGTCGTCGAACATTCTCTATAGAATTTTTGTTTTGCATTTTGGAGTTGTCAATTGCTCCATGTGCTTGATCGAAAATATTGTAAGTTGCTAGTAGCAACGAGTGGTCAGAGCCGTTGATTTCTCTTTGTATATATCTTGTATTTAAGTACCTTATTTCCTTGGGTACCAAAAAAAATAAAATAAAAAAAGAAAAGAAAGAAAAGAAGAAAAAGAAAAAAAATGATGATGAATAAACAAGGCTAAGTTATAAATCCTTGTAGTTATTAAGTAATAAAACGTGCAACTCTTGCACGTTTTCTCTTTCTCCTTCTTTTTAGATTTTATTTGTTAACGAGAGTTGTAGACGATTGGGGCTAGTAGGGAGCCGATTAACGGTTCGACCATGGATAGACCTTAGCCGGGGTAAGGACGAGGGGACCGACTTGGAGGGTTACCTAAATTTTCTTTGCCAAAACATTTTTGTTGTCCTTTTAGCCAAGCTAACGAGCATTTTTTGCATACAACGCCTCGAATTAGTTTTGTGCATTAGTTTAGGATCATCCGAGGGTAGTTTCATAATTCTAGATTAGTATTGCTTGAGGACAAGCAATCATTCTAAGTGTGGGGTGGTTGATTTGTACTTTTTTGTACGCATTTTTTGTTACCTTTTTGTGTCGCATTTGCGTGTGTTTTGCTTGCATTTACGGGTTTTAGGAGTCGTTTTGGCCTATTTGTTAGTTTTAGATTTTTATTGCCTTTGTGCGGTTTTTAGTCATTTTTCGTACATTTTTACCCTTTTTCGTATTTTTGGCCGTAGGATGACCAAGCGGTCCCGCGCACGCTCGGAGCATCCCACTCGACTCGGATTGGAACGGGAAAATCAAGGAAACACAGTGTGAATGAGGAGCGACAAACCGGTGGAACATTTAGAGCAAAATGAGAAAATCGAGCCGGAGCAGCCGAGCAAGTCAATTGACTGGCTTGCAGTCGATCGACTGATAGTCCAGTCGATCAACTGACTCAGCCAGGATCGACTGGACCTTCGACTGGATTCCAGTGAGGTTGGCCGATTTTGAAAGCAGTCGATCGACTGGACCTTAGACGATCGACTGCCAGTCGATCGACTGAGACGCAGTCCAGATTCGTGATTTTATCCCATTTTGACGATTTTGCCCCTGTGTTTTTGTATAAATAAGCCCAACTCTCCTACCTTATCAACAACCCCTCCTTGGTTGAATTTGGGGATTGGCTCCATTTCTTCCAAGCTTTTCTTTTGCTTTTAAACCCTAGTTTACAAATCCTTAGTTTAGTGTAGTTAGCTTAGTAGTTAATCTAGTTATCTTAGTTAGTTAGTTTCTAGTTAGTAGTTAGTTAGTTGTTCTTAAGCAAATGTTYGAGTGAGTGACACCTCCTTCATTTGTGGAACCTGTTATTTGAAGATTTGAGTTTAATGCAATTGGTATTTTCTTTCCCTTTACTTTTATGCTTTGATTGTTCATGTTGTTGTGTTGAGTTTGTTTGTTGAAATTGCTAGTGTATGTTGTTGGGTTTTAGTTGTTTTATTGATCATTGCATTTTAATTCCCCTTTTCATTTTCTAGCTTGTAGTTTTTGTTGTTCTTGTTTYCAAAACTCCATTGTTGCATCTTCAAGCTTTTTACCCCATTTGTCCAAGCAAACCTTGGGTTTTCAAAAGCCAAATGGGTCTTTCTTCTTTAAGCAATTTGACTTCTCTTAAACTTATGCCTTTTGACCAATTTCAATTTGAAAGCTTTTGAATTCCCTCCAATTTCCCCTTCAATGTGCAAAGCCTTCATGTCTTTAATTAATTACTCTCAAGCAAGCTTTGATTTGTATTGATGCAATTAGTTTAGTAATTACGGGTTTAGGGTTTAAGTTCGTTTAGAACCATTAATCGGAGRTTGTCGAGAATTGGGATTGACGACCTCAATACTTGATCGACATTTGGTATTGACAACCCCGAATTGTGGATTAAGTGCTCGACAAAAACCGATTAATCGTGGAGACGAACCGAACACCCTAAACCCTCATTTCATTTAAATCCCTTTTAATTAAAGTCTCCTTTTAAATTCAAGTTTTAGCATAAAACGCAACCCAAAACAATGACTTAAAACTTTCCTAGTGTAGATTAGTGCAATTAAGCTTGACAAGAGAGTAACTAAAACCACCTAATGCCGATTATATCTATCCTCGAGAGACACGACTCGGGAAAAGCTTACCACTCTACAATCGACTCCTTTCTATTTCGGAAAAGATTTCTTAGAGTGCTAAGAATTCTTCGATCAGACGATACTATCCTAGATCCAGAAACAAATGACGATTCGTGCCATGCCTTAGTGTTCTCTAATATTAAGCATGGGCGATTATAATTCTCAAAGCGGGCACGGACAGCAATTCGTAGAAACAAAACTCCAATTTGCTTCGGAGGTCGAAAAACCGAATAATTTATCACCACGAATATATTTGCGGCACAGGGTGATCCTCTACTTTTGGAAAAATCAGGAAATCCATTGAACAAATGGCAAATCCCTCAAACAATCCGAACTCCTTCAATTCTTTAGCATCCCCCTCAACATTTTGAAAAATATTTAAATCTATATTCGGCCATAGGGGAGGGAAATTTTCCTCGATTACCTCTACCACTATCCCAGTCTCAATATCGATCAAAGCATTTGGTGGCACAGTATGAGGCTCAACAATCTCGTCTCTCCCTTTCAAAATTTAGAATCAACAAAGGTTCGGGTGGAACGAATTGGGGTTCAATAATCTCACCCTTTACTAACTTGGGCTCCGCAACACCTCCATTCTCATTAAGCTCGGGTGGGCTCGAATCTCCAACGTCGTTTGGGTTCTCCAATGGCAACACCTTCCCATCAACATCCATGAAATCCTCGAAAATGCAAGAGGGGCGATCTCCACTACATCCCCAATTTCATGTTCCGTAAACATCTCTCCCGCAACAGCACCAAAATTGAAGATTCGAACTTTTCTGTACCTACTTATAAAGATTTGTCAAAAATTTAAAAGCTCGCCCGCAAGAGAACTGGACCGCGTGTAAGTTGGTAAGTTGAACCGAATCGTCTCTCAAGGAAAACTAGGCTCGGAAGTTCCTTTTGTGTTTATTTGTTCACGAATACGAAATAAAAATAAAATCCTAATCTAAACACGTAAAAACAATAAATTGATTTAAAATGAAGAACAATTAAAAATTAAGAGTTTTGAGAAGATTTTGAAAACAAAGGTTCTAGAGCTTCGAATCGTTTCCACGATCTATTGGGATAAACCCAATTGATGGTTCACGACGATTATAGGCTCTAGACCCATTAGATCTAGCCAATCGATTTCATCAATCTCAACATAATAATCCCAACATCATCATCACCAATCTAAATATAATAAAATTCATCATCATACATGGGGGGTTTTGTTTTGTTGAAGGTTAATTATTAAACTATCAAGCATGAATTTAAAAGCATGAAAATTAATTAAACTAAGTTAAACGAAAAGAAAACTTACTAATTAAAGGACGAAATTGCAGCATCTTGGTTGTAGAAAACTTGAATCTAAATTATCTAAAAGCTAATCTAAATTAATCTAAAGCTAGAAATCTAAATCTAAGAATTTTTGAAGAGAAACTAAAAATAACTCAGCACTCGTTTGGGGTTGTCAATCCCTAAGAGGCCTTAGAAACCCTAGGAATAGTTTATTGTGTCTAACTATAGCTTAGGTAACTTAAAAAATTGGATTTATGAGGTAGTATTCATAGATTTTCCAAAAACTTGAAAAGGAAAGTTTTTATATCGGATCTGGGCACTTAGCGGTAGCGTTAACGTTAAGGTAGCGGTAGGGTAACAGTTATAAGAAGCTATTGCTAGTTCTTCATTTTTGTACTTCTGCACTTCGATAACGGTTTTGGGCAGCGATAAGTAACCGTTATAGATAGCGGTAGCTACTAGCGGTAGTAGATATCGCTAGTGCACCGTTAGCTTCTCTTTCTTCAAAGATTCTATAACAGTTCCAGAAGCAGTGGAATAACCGTTATAGATAATTCCAGCTACTAATTCTTGCTACTTATTCGCCGGAAAGCTCGATCTTTGACTCTCGATCATCATACTTCATCCTTTACGTGCTGATGTCTTCCGGTTACTTAGCTATAAGGTGAAAAATAACAAAATATCACCTAATTGCATCAATTTAGATCAAAAAGCGGTAAAATAAGCTGGAAGTACAAACATACGAATTTAATCTCAAAATACCCAACTTATCCCAAAAATATAAATAAAAACGAACTAAAATACCCGCTAAAATCAAGTCAAATATGCGTTAATCAAGGTGGTATCGACCAAGAGTTTATTTAGAAGAAACGCATATCGATACGACTGCAGGTGGGGGAGATTATCACAGATCGTGACAGATGACTCGGCGGAGCGAGTCACATGCGCAACATGTGGCGCGCAATCACTCGGCGGGAGATGAAGAGCGGGTGATGGGCGGTACCAAGGCATTTCTGCCGAAGCTGCCGAGACATGTGGCACGAGTGACCAGCAAGGGTGCGCGGCGCTAATTGTGAGGCAATATTGCCAAGCTGTGCAGACCGGATGGCAACGAGACATGGGACGACGAGAGGGGACGTGCGCGCCCGATAGGCAGGCATGCGCGTACGAGATTAAGTTAAGGCACACAGCGAGGACTCATTGTATGAGCGAGCGGGAAGAGCGAGCGTGGCGGCACGGTTGGTACCACACGAGGATTTTCGAGAAGATCGGGCACAGCGGTTAGGTTTCGCACGTAGCCCAGCAATAAGCGACGTGGGAAGATGGGGGGACGAGGCCCATGGCGACGAAGAAGACAGGACGTACTAGGCCGATCCTGCTTTGCGAGAGCCAAAGTCCAGTTCGATTTTTCTTTCCAAGAAGATTACATGTATGATATATTTTCTTGTGCGGGACACGTATTTGTTAAGTAGTTGCCTTATCGGACGGTTTTCCCATGCGTGTTTATGGGCCGGACGCATTAGGGTTTGTAGAATTGGTAGATTAGAATTTTCCAAGCTGAGCGGCGCTGGTGGGCCGAAGTGTTTGGACTAGAGTGTAGCTTGTGGAAGGGGAAGTCACAACCCTAACCTTAGCAATCGTAGTGTATAAATAGGCAGCTCGTCCTATTGACTTTGTAACAAGAAACGCCTAATTCCTAACAAGGAGTCAGAGTTTAATAAAATAATTATTTTCCATGGGTCTGTTTCTTTTTCCTATCTTTCTCATTTGATCCGATGGCCACAAAAACTAGGCTGGCCGAGAGGTCATCGTCGATCGACAACAAAGTCGACGCGTCTATCTCGGTGCCGCATGGGCAAGTTCCGCTGCATCGCCCCATCCTAGGGTGCGAGCCCATGACAATAAGCTACCTTAGAATAACATCTTGTGTCTATTGATGCAACAAAATCTTGAGTAGAAAAGGTGAATGGTTGAGATCAAGTAATACTCTCTCCGTCCCACAAATAAAGTTCAATATTCAATTTTTGAAAAGGTGAATGGTTGAGATCAAGGTGAATGGTTAAAAAAAAAGGATTTTGGAACTTAAAACCTCTTAGAGCATGCATAATAGTAAAATGAATGGGTGAGATCAAGTAATACTCTCTTCGTCCCACAAAAATAGTCCAATATTCCATTTTTGTCCGTCCAGCAAAGATACTCCAGTTATTATATTTAACATATCATTAAGTTTTCATTTCCATAGATACCCTTAATTAATATTCTTGAAATACTAGTTTTCTACATGGTAAATTGAAAATTGATGATTATAATGTAAAATCTTACTATTCCAATAACAAATATACTAATTGCAACACCGTAAGCATTAATTGACATTAATAAATTCAAGAAGGGTATAATGTGAAAACACTAACTAAATTAATGACTTAACTATAAAAACTACTCATTTCTTAATTTATGTGAAATCAACCGCATAATTATTATTTTGGGACGGAGCGAGTATCAATATTGGTATGGAAACTGTGTAATATCATCAGTTTCAATGTTGAGTTGATATTGAAGAGATGATATTGTATAAATTATTATTTTATTCAATTTTTTCTTGTTTTAATAAAAAATAATAAATAACATGCTTAGAACATTAAAAACAATTAAAAATCTTACAATAAATTAAATAATTAAAAATCGTACAAAATAAATTTTTCAAACAAATCAGATTTATACTGAGTTTTTAAATATTTTGGATTTTCTTTCGAGTTTAAATAATTTATGTATTTATATTTGAATCAAAAAAATTATAGATTGTATTTTTTTCTATTTTTGTTCATGTTTTTAAATTCAAATGCTATTTTTGATTTTGTTATTTTTATATAATTTTTCGAATTTAATAATTGTTGTATTTATTTTTGAATTTAAAAATTACAGAATATACTTTTTTGTATTTTTATTTGTTTGTTTTCGAATATTTTTTAATTTCTTTTTTTTTTAAGTTTCATAATTATATTACAGATTTCTTTTGAATTAAAAAAAAAAATAGAATTGTCTAGGGCATAATATGTCAATCGGGCCCACCGAAAGGGTGCAGAGCCCACCAGTGGCCACAACATTTACCCACCTGTTGGAGCATCAAAAACGATAAATGAGTAAATGAGCACACTAATTAAGCATCAAATGCTTTTAGCCTAAAATATCCACCTGCGCCGGCTTTAGTAGCTTAGAGGGGTTAATTTATTTAGTTTTGATCATTGATAAACCGTTCCTAATTTTATGGTAGCAACTTATATATATTTATAATATAGTTCTCATTAAATATTTTAAGATAATCGAAATTAAACTTTCTCAATCATTCAATGCATAGAGCCGATTTGAGGACGAATCATTCAACGTGGTGGACCAAGGAAATACATAGAGACAAGAAAATGCTAGCCATGGGCTAAAGCAGAAAATGTTTTGACTAAAAGATACTTTTCATGTATGACTATTTTGCCCTTCCCGTCCCTCTTAAATTAGTTCCTCTCCCGATTCTACCGGTTGTCCTTTTCCGTCTTTATTGCCGAATGTAGATCTATAAAGTTTATGACTAATTTGTCCTTCCATTCTCCCTTAAAAAAAAAATATTTTTATCAAATAATATAATTAATTATACAAAATGTCAAATAGTCCAATTATAAATATACAATTAAAAGGTTACCCCTAATAATAATAATAATATAATAATAATAATAATAATATCAATAAACAGTACACCACCACTTCCCCCAACCACTCCCACTGCCGCCACCTGCCGCCGTACGGCCGCCGGAAAATTTTCCGGCGAGATTTTTTTTTTTTACCTACCAAATATAAAGCTAGAAATCTAATTATAAAGTAAGAAATTTTTAATAAGAAAATTTCTTACTTTTTCATACATAAAATATGAGATTTTCACTATAAAGTAGGATTTTTTTTTGAACATAAATTAAATATATATTTATTTTAGAAAATAAAGTAAGAAATTTCACTATAAAATAAGAACTCTTCCTATTTTTTTGAATATAAAATAACAAACTTTCTTACTTTAAAGGATATAAAGTAAGAAACTTTATTAATCTTTTGAACATACAGTATGAGATCCCAATATAAAATAATATATAATTTGTATTAAATAGGAAAATACATAATAATAATTTGCTATTAAGTAAGATTTTTTTTCTATTTCTTTTGGCAAACCAAAAGAGTGTAATAAGTAAAAAAAAAAGTGTGTAATAAGTAAAAAAATACATAACAACATATAGTATGAAACTTTTGCAATCAAATAAAATACTTTTTGTCATCAAGTATGAATTTCTGGGCATTAAATAAAAAATCTGTTACATATAGTAAGAAATTCGAACATATAGTAAGAAATATTTCCGGTGACCGGAATTATTTTTTGGACATTAAGTAAAAAATGTTTGGACATATAGTAAGAAATGTTTGCACATATAGTAAGAAATACATACATATAGTAAAAAATCCAGACATACAGTAAGAGAAATATCTGCGTTGAAAAAAAAAACTGACTGCACTGACTCCATGGACATGTAGTAAGAAATTCAGACATACAGTAAGAAATTTTGGGTAGAAAAAAAAAAGAAGAAAACGTCGAAAATAAATTCCGGTGGCCGAAAAATATTTTCAGATGATCAGGAAAAGAAAATGTGATCGGAAAAAAAATCCGGCGGCGGCGGCAGTTGGCGGCCGACGTCAAACTTTATATTTGGTGGGAGAAAAAAAATCTCGCCGGAAAATTTTCCGGCGGCGGTGGCAGGCGTCAGGTGGCGGCAGCAGGTGGCCCCATTTTTATTATTATTATTATTATTATTATTATTATTATTATTAGTATTAGTATTAGTATTAGTATTAGTATTGGTTATTTTAATAGTAAGGGTATTGTGGTATATTCATATCACAATTTTGGGTTATTTGACAAAAAGTAAGTACTATTTGACTTAAAATTGAATGGAAGACTAATTAACAAATGGACCTCCACCTGGGTACTATTTGACAATTTTCCCTAAATTATTTTAAGTTTAAAGACCCGATGGCAACTTTGTAAAACATCTTGCAAAGCCTTTATAAATCAACTTGTAGTTCGACTATCTCCTTAGATCTCAATTCAGATTTTTTGACACCAACTCTTAGGGTTTTAAATTTTTTTCAACTCCCACTTTAAGTATAAGACATTAAAATTAATTTTTCGTGAAAGTAATTAATATTATCTTTTTGTCTTATCCTTAAGTAAATATTCTTTTTAAGTAAATACTTTTTTTAGATAAGTCATATTAAATAAATTTGAGACTCTTTGTAAATTGGTCTCAAACTTGAGATATTTTTGAAATAGTTTCAAATTATATTTAACTATAAAAGCTACGTTTATAGTTTTT
>BMAC01000451.1:774657-788520 GCA_014905375.1 Phtheirospermum japonicum | reverse complement strand
ATTATTGATTGAAAAATTGACTAACCTAAACTTGAACAGCCTAATGAAGATCAAAAACATCGAGACCACAAGAGTCGAGGATCTCATCCTTGGTGACAGAAAAGGCGAATTGGGTCCAGACAACGGACGGCAGCAGCCGCCGGAAAGTGAAGCGGGGGTGGAAGGAAAGCTGGTGGTGCTGAGAGAGGCGGGCGAAGTAGACGGGGAATTAGAGGGTTGTCGGTGGATACAAGACCTCAGGATTATCGGTGGTGGTGGCTTTACCTTGGAACTGTCGGTGGTGGTGGTGGCTGGAAGGAGAAGCGGGGCTGATTGTGGTGGTGTAGGAGTAGAGGGCGGCCGAGAGCATAGGTGGAGAGGTGGAGGCGACGGGCTTTTTTCTCAAGTTATTTTCGCTTAACTTTTTTTCTCAAGTTTTGTGAAATATTTTATTTACCGCCCCATTTACCCACAAAGGAATTGTGAAAATATTCAAATTGGTAAAAGACTTTTTTCTGAATTTTTTTTTAGAAAGACATTCAAGAACGGTTTTTTGATACCATTCTGGATTGACGAACATTCCAGAACGGTATTGAAAAAACTGTTCTGTATCGTAAACTTTCGAAAAGGGTATTTTTTTTACCGTTCTGTATCGGCGAATACATCCAGAAGGGTTTTAAATATACCGTTCTGGAAAGTAAGAATATGGGCGGCAAAAAATTTTTATTTACGCGGCATTAAATTGACCAATACATTTGAGAACGGTTTTATGAATACCGTTCTTGATTGGCTTACAATCCAGAACGGTATTTTAAATAATGTTCTGGAAAACACACTTTCCAAAACGGTATTAAAATACTGTTCTGGATTGTATACTTTCCAGAACGTTATTTAAATACCGTTCTGGATTGACTCATAATCCAGAACGGTTTTTCAATAACCGTTCTGGAATGTCTACATTCCAGAACGGTATTTGAATACCGTTCTGGAAAATCGTCTACCCAGAACGGTAATTACAAAAACCGTTTTGGAAAGTTTAATCCAGAACAGTATTTTAAATACCCTTCTGGATGCACCAGGATGTTCTGTTCTAGAATGCTGTTTCTGCACTAGTGTTAATTGTTTATCCCACATTGAATGATAATCAATGTGGAAGGGAGTTTGAAAATGATTACATTTTATGAGTGGACATCAAGTGGGCCAACAGATATTGTGGACTTTATGTGAACAAAGCTCATGCGGGCCCTCAGACTTGGGTTCGCCCATCCGCCTTCGACGAAGCCGTAGGCGGAGCCGAGCGGAGTCCCTCGGAGTCGAGCCCGGACCCAGAATCGGACCCAGACCCAGACCCAGACTTGGCCCTTGGGTCTTGGGCAATTAGTCCGATTGGCTGGTCCGATTTGGGTGGTCCGTATGGGTGTCCCGGTTCAACACATGCTACCTTTTTAGCTGTGTATGTTTTGAACGTACGGAAACGAACACACTTGTGACCGTTCAGGTACATTTCCAACGTACGAAAATGGTCAGAACAACACCTGACCGTTCAGGTATGTTTCAAACATACAGTAACGTCATGCAACTTAATGCATGAACGTTACCAAATGACCATGTTTATTGCTGCCGTTTTGAATGCCATAATGCAGCCATTATGGACGTCATTATGCTGCTGATTAGAGTAGATTTGTCCTTGTTTTTATTAGCTTTTTAGTACGTTTTTCTATTTGTTTTTGGTATAAGTCGGACGATTTAAGCATAATTCTGAATTTTTATAGTTCTGACTTATTTTTCCGTATTTTATTCATAATTGATGCAAATAGGTGATATTTCATTGTTTTTTACCTTACAGCTAAGTAACCGGAAGAGTTTAACGCGTAAAAGATGAAGTTCGATGTTCAAGAGTAGAAGAACAAGCTTTCCGGTGAAATGAGTAGCAAAAGACCGAGAAACGGAGACAGAAGCTCAGTCGCGTCGACTGACGCGACCGTCGACGCACCGTCGACGCGAGCCATGTTCCGCGTCAGTCGACGCCCTGCCGACGCGACTTGCTGAAGCGTCGATGTCGACGCAACGTCGATGCTACTTGCTGAAGCGTCGATGTCGACGCACCCCGTCGACGCACCTGCCCAGCCGACGCACACACCTGCTGACCAGACCTGCCGAGCGCTGCCGACCAAGTCTGTTGAGTCCCGTCGAGCACCAGCATGCGTCAGTCGACGCTACGTCGACGCGACGGCCCAGAATTCGGATTTTAGGGTTCTTGTGCGCCAAGACTTGCAATATCTATATAAACCCTCTATATTTCGGATTTTAAAGAGGGTGACACGAGGGAGACACCAGGGAGACGATATCCTAGGGTATTTTAGCGTACAACAACAATAATTCCACATCTTATAACAAGATTTGGAGACCAAGATCAAGGATTGAAGAGCGACAAGTCCGAGACTTCAATTTCGCATTCGGAACTCAATCTTCGACCAAGATCAACGTTCAAATTTCGGATTAGCTGGAGTTTTTCATTGCTCTCCTTAGCTTCAATAAGTATTCTGAACTCTTAGATAATCTCGTAGTTAATTGTTTAGATAATTTCTTAGTTAATTCTAGTTTTAATTAGTTTAATTATTTCATGCTTGAATATTAGGTATTGGATTAATTTAGTTCATTTATGCAAGTCGATTTATGTTCAATTATTCGTTCTTAGATTCGTATGATTCAATTGCTTAGTGATAGATTCTTAAATTCATGCTTTTAGATACGATAATTAGCTCTAAATCTTCGTAGCGTTAATTGATAATTTAGTTATTGCTCTTAGTTGATAATTTAGAGTAATTAGTTTAATTAGTTTTAGTTTAATTATTGCTTTAGTTCGTAATGATCAACTCAATCTCTTTAAAACCCCAATTGTACATGTATTTTACTTCGTAAATTGAGAAAAACATGCGAAAGACCGAACAGTTGTTTACTCGAGAGATACGACTCGAGTCAAACTCATCACCCTACAGTTACCTCGTACTCTTGCGAGCAAACTGACGTATTTTAAATTAATTTATTAAAAAGGGGTGCACAAAAGTTTGAGTCAAAAATTTTGGCGCCGTTGCCGGGGAAGCAACGAGTAGGAATTTAAGATGCTTTTCATTTTGTTTTCTTTTTGATTCTTTAATTTCTTTTTATTTTCGTTTTTATTTATATTTCGCGCTTGGTTTTTGCCATTTGGTACATTGACGTGTTGTTGAGTTTATGCAAGGAAGGCGATCACTTCAACGCGACCTTGTACCATTTATTGACAATATTCACCGTTCAAATCCGCCAAGACCAAGACCCGCTCTTATTCCCGAGGACAATTACTCGACAGCAACTGATTTTGCTTGCGATCAAGTTCCCGACATTATGTTAGGAGTACATTCGGTTCGAAACGGCAATTCACCACCGAGATCACCACCACGCCCCATTCGAGTTGGGTATGGTAGTGAACCAAACAAGTCACACTCTACAAGACGAGATGAAGAGAGAAACGAAGGAGTTAACCAGCAGCACAACATAGTCAATCACCCGCTCAACATGGAGAATTTGAGGCAAAACGAAGAGATGAACGAAAATGTCATGCGTCAACACAACATCGAGAACGTGGCATTTAGGAATGAGGATGTTTTACAGCGAAATGCTTATGCTAACAATCAAAGGCACATGAACGAGTGGTTGGAAAATCAAGATCATGGTTACGAGCAAATCAATTTCGGAAGGAGCGCGAGCACCATCACGCGCATGATGACCAGTACGAACGAGCTGATGACCGAGTAAGGGAACCGAGGGGAGATCGAGCACCAAGACAACGCGATTTGGCACGACCAAAGGTTGTGCCCTTTAGGTCCGCCATTATTCTTGGACCTACCGCAAGGGCAGTCGAAATCAAACCACATCAACTTAACTTACTCCCAACTTTTCACGGAAACGTCCATGAGGACCTCTTGGCATTTTTAAATTACTTTGTTGATGAAGTGGGGCAATTTGTAGTTCATGGCCTTCACCAAGTGGAAGTACAAATGATTTGTTTCCTGTACAGCTTGAAGGACAAGGGGAAGTCATGGCTACTATCACTAGAGCCTGGCTCGTTGACTGATTGGGATATGATCAGCGAGAAATTCTTAAATCAATACTATTCGGCCCAAACTACGGGGCATCTTCGGAGGTAAATTGCTACCTTTGAACAGTTAGATGGAGAGCTATTTCATGAAACGTGGGAGCGTTACAAGATGCTTTTACAAGCTTGCCCCCACCAAAACTATTCTCCAGAGATAACTAACCAGTTTTTCTTCGATGGTTTATTGGACCATGGGAAACGAGAAGTAGAGATAGCAGCGGGAGGAGATTTTGGAGATTTGACAGCCACCGGGGCAAGGCGGGTGTTGGAAAAGCAATGTGAAAAATCTAGACAAACCAACTCTTGGCCTCGAAAAATGAGGGTTAACGAAGTTTCCATCCCTGATCCTAATTTAGATGACGACAAGTTAGTGAAGGCGAAATGTGAGGAGATATTTGACGAAAAATTAGCTGCGTGGAAAGCCAAGCGAGCTAGCAAGGCCAATGCGCAAAGGATGGCCGTAACATGTAACCAGTGTGGATCACCCCAGCATTCAGCGGATGTGTGTCCAAACAACATTGAGCAACACGAGGATGTTAACGCGATCCAAATTTTTTCGAATCAAAAGAAGTATACACCGCAACGTGATAATCCTCTTTTCAAGTGGGGCCCTGGAAATCCAAATCATATGCCACCTGATCCACAATATCCACCACCACAATATGCTCAAGCACCACCAGTGCCACCACAACAAAATAATTTTCATACGCAAGGGAAGGCATCTAATGCGACTCAACCAAATGATCAGCTGTTGGTTTGGCAGCAAAATCAAGTGGCCGAGACGATTAGCAATAGAGAGGGGCTTACGAAGGTGAACGCAAAGATTAATGAACTCTCGAAGAAGGTGAGCGGAATTGACCATCTTTCCGGTATTGTGCATGATCTAGCTAAAACATGTATAGGATGGAAAGACTTATGGGACAAATAGCAACTGATATTGCTAGGTCAAATAAGGAGAAAGACAAGCTACCAAGCCAACCGGAGCAAGCGTCGGCGGTTCACGTCCTTCGCAGTGGGAAGAGAATCGACAATGGCATAGAATACCAAGATAAGGAACTTGTTCCTAAACCAGTGGACAAGATACATAAATCCACCAATAGATACGTGCCTGGTTCCATTCAAGGGACAATTCCGAGCATCACCCTTGGCAAAGACGAAGCATCACTGCCGAAGCAATCAATAACGCAAATTAAGGATGCTGTTCCTTTTCCAAGCCAGTTGCGCCTAGCGAAAGAAAACAAGAGGTTCATGGAGCTATACAACCTCTTGAAGAATGTCAACATCAACCTACCACTTTTGGAGGTAATCAAAACGATGCCCGCCTACGTAAAATTCTTTAAGGAGCTTGCTTCGAGAGAAAGACGTTTGGCGACGAATCAATACGTTCCATTACCAAAGGAGGTTAGCGCGATTTTTAAGAAGCCATTGCCACCCAAGGAACGCGATCCTGGAAGTTTCTGCATCACTATTTCGTTGGCCAATGGACAAAAAGCGATAGGAATGTTAGATCTTGGAGCGGGGATAAATTTACTGCCATATTCACTTTATCAAGCATTTGATCTTGGACCACATAAGCCGAAAACCATGCGGCTACAATTAGCCGATCGCTTGACCCGACGACCCTTGGGAATAGTCGAAGATGTTTTAGTACAAGTTGGAGAGCTCGTAATTCCGGTTGATTTTGTGGTAATGGACGTCGGTGAGGTACATACTGAAGGTACTAAGCATACCATTTTACTGGGACGCCCGTTTATGTCTACTTCCCATACGCTAATCGATGTTCACAAAGGGGGGATGACCATGACTGTTTTGGGCAAAACAGTGACGTTTTATTTAAGTGATATTCAAAACACTCCCTCCCCCATCATGCAAGAGAATGATTCATTCGTTGATCCCGTTACTTCATGCGTAAACGAGTTACGAGAAATCGCGACTTTGAARAAACTGAGCGACGGGGASGARGCCGGATTTTCTACCGAGGGAGGGGATAAACGAGTCGATTCGAGCAAGAAGTACGACGAGTTTGAAGATCATATGCACTTAAGTGGAGAAGACTTGATCGAGTTACTAGGTATTGACATGCGCGATATCATAGAAGAATTTGGAGACGATCTCGATGTGGAACGACCGCATAAACCACCAATAAGTCGCCCAAGTCACGATTCCCTCGACCCCAACTAAAAATTTAAATTTTCACGCAAAAAGAACAAGGGCGAGGCATATTTCGACGATTGGGCGAGGGAGAAGAAGAAATCAAAGGAGGTTCGCACGAAGGAAGTAAAAAATTTGCAGTTTGAGGTTGGAGATTTAGTACTGTATAATCACGAGCGTAAATATGACCCAGTTGACCTTGGAGCTACATGGAGCGGACCATTCTCGATAAAAGAATTGGATGAGTACGGCGTAGCCACATTGTATGACGAGATCGGATAATCAACCTTTCAAGTTCACAAGCATAGACTGAGGCCTTATCATGATGAATTGAAGAAGAGTCGCAATCATAACTCGGTGGAGTTTGGAGATCCACCGTACGTTTGGAATTAAACAAGAGAAATAGCGTCGAGCAAGCGACGTTAAAAAATTGCGCTTCTCGGGAGGCAACCTGAGCATTTTGTATCCTTTTGCATTTTATTTATTGTTTTATTTTGGTTTTTATTTGTTTAGAACAGATAGAAGAACTCGGACAAGGAGGATTGACCAAACGAGTGAAGGAAATGATGCCCAGGCCTCTGCCGCCTCGACTGACGCGGCGTCGACGCAACGTCGACGCCTGGTGCCCAGAAATTTGTCCTCTATTGCGTCGACTGACGCCGCATCGACGCAACGTCGACGCTACATACCAGGATATTTTACCTCTGTCGCGTCGACTGACGCGGCGTCGACGCAGCATCGACACAACCCGCGGACCGGCCCAGAATGCGTTCTCAGTCGGGTTTTGACTCACCAACCGGACCCATATTCGGTTGACCCACGGAAAACCCAGGAAATTGCTTTTAAAAGCAACCCTTTTGCCCTTCTTCTCACTTTTCCTCCTTTTCTAACTTGAAAAATTTGATTTTCTTACTCCTTTCCAAGTTCTTAATTTTTTTCAGATCTCCGAGCACTCCAACAATCAAAAACCCAGGAATTCATCCCATTACCCAGAAATTTGATCAACCAACTTTCATACAAGGCAATTCTCCAAAACGAGCTAGGTGGGTTTGAAGCAAATTCGGGCGATTCCGGGCAACTCTTGTGTTTCTACGGAAAATAGTTGAGGTACTTTTCTTGAAACTCTCTTGGGGACATATTATTTGTGGTTTGATTGTGTTGGGAAGTTGTTGGTGCAAGAATTGTGCAAAAATTTTTTTGGTTGAACACGCACGCCAAGTGTTCGACAAAATTCCCCAAAGAACGAAAAGTTTTATTTTTCAAGGTTTATCACCCCCCGTTCCATTTCGTATTGTGTGATAATGTCTCGAGCGGGTAAACGTAAGGATATCTCGGGGAAATACAGCGCACCGTTCCCGATTTTCGACAAAAAGGAAGGGGACATGTTCAAGAATATTCGCAAGTGGGGTTTCGCTACGCATAGGATTTTGAACGTCCAAGGACTTGCGGACGAGGTCTCGAATGGGTCGGAACACCACACCGAACTTTCATGTTATGTCGACGGCCTTGGTTGTGGGTACTTCGCCCAAATGCACTTTCCCGATTTTAGAGAACTCATGCTCGAGTTTTTCTCCACTTTGGCAATCCGGAACGATGAGACGTTCACTTGTCGACTAGGAGGGAATGATGTTAGTGTGGACGAGGAGATTTTTGGCCACATTTTTGGTTTCCCGACCGTAGGGGACCACCCGGTTGGAGTTCAAGGCTTTGATTTAGCCTCTTTTTGGGGGCTGATCACCGGGGGAAATACGGGCGATTGCAAGCGTTTTCCTTGCTCGAAAATTCAAGACGATGCCCTTTACGTTGCCTACAAGATCCTTGGGCACATTATTTTATGCAAGAACGAGGTCACCTATGCGACCAAAGCCGAGCTTTATGTTCTACAATGCCTCGTTGATGGTCGTCAAGTCCGGTTGTACCCGCTAATTTTGCTAGGACTTTACAATGTCACCAAGCGTACTCCGGGAAGCAAGTCGCCACTTCTCTCATTTGCGCCATACATTACCGGCCTCGCCCGTCACTTCGGGTTCGATCCGGCCAATAACGGACTTAACCCACTCGGGACCATTTCATTACCTCTTACGCGTGCACCGGCACCCCGAGGGAGGACGTCGACTAGAGGAGGATCTTCATCTCGACTACAAGACGACGACGACGATGGCGATGCGGATATGGAGCAAGCCCGCCGTTCCTCTTCGGGCCCGAGTCCCGATTGGAACCAGTTTTTCGAAGAAAACCGGGCATTTCAAGTGAAGATGTTCGATAAGATCCAAATCATCGACGAGAAGATTGATGCGAACCACGATCAAAACCGTCGGAGTTTGAAGAAGACGCGAGCTCGCATTTCGAAGCTCGAGGAGCGATTTGAGGCGGCATACCCCACACCGAGCATGGATGTCGACGAGAACCCCAACAAGGATGATGAGTCCCGCGAGTTCTAAATCTCGTATCTTTATTTTTATTTATGAAAAAAAAAGGAAAATATAAAATCCAAAAATATTGTTATTTTCTTTGTTTTTGTGTGTTTTATTTTTCTTTTAGGGCAATTCATATCACGTACGTTGAAGAAGTGGCCAATTATACAAATCACGAATAGCGGCTCGACTACTATTAATTCAGGGATGTTTTATTTTTCTTTCCTCTTTTTGGTTTTTGGATGTATTTGTGGCAATCAGGAGATTGCCGGGATTTTTAGAGAGGGGGTGGTCGAGTGTGATTTGTATTGATTAATTGTGTAATTTTATTTGATACTTGGCCTGTAATAATTATATGCTTAAACGTGATTAATTTCTATTTCTACACTTAATTGTGTTTGTATGGCATGCCTGTCAAAGTTGACTATGTATGATTATTTGTTTTCGTCTTTGAGCGTGCATAAGTGCATAATTTTTCAAAATTATTATTTATATATTGTAAAATGGTACTTGGACGAAATTGATTTCACAAAACCTTAAAGGCAGAGTCAATTCAATTTTTTTTTCATGCAAAAGCCTGTGAGTAGCCTGAGTGTTTATCATCATTGCATGTACGTGAATAAGTTTCAGTTTTGATATCTCTTTGAAACCGCTGTGTGTAGTCGATTTTGAAAATGACGTTAAGGCACATATAAAACCCTATTCCGGCCATATCCATATATTTTTAGCCACTATAAATTCCGAATGAGTCAATCATAGCCAAATAATCCATGCCTTTAGCCTTGAGTTTTATTGAGTTGACCCCTACTAACCTATTAAAAGCGTGGGGTAGGAGTTCGCTATTTTTATTGTTTATTAGTGTCTTGAAATTTTTTATTAGGAATTTGTTATTTTTGTAATTAAGGACCACCATCCGAAAAAAGAAAAAAAAATAAAAATAAAAAAAGAAAAGAAAAAAAAATTAATACCCCATAAAATAGAATAAAAGGGGGAATATATAAGAAGAAGGAAAGATAGGATGGTGGATATGGTGATTAATTGCCTACGCTCTTATAAAAGCTTGAGTCTAATTGTTTATTTTATGAAACCTAATGTTTAGAAGGCAAGAGTTGTGTAAGAAGCATGCTATAAGCTTCAATTGTGCTTAAGTGGTTTTTGAGCTTTCAGTCGATTTACGGTTTGCGAGTTGGGAACTAGCTTATATTTAAAAGGCTACGTTATGAGAGTTAAGTGAGGTTTTTATTTTTGAGCGAGGTGAAGCGCGTTGCTTCGTGTTTAGGTTAGGTTGAGTGAGTTATTGATCATGTTTGATCATGAGTTAGCCACACGACTTATATATTCCATACCCATCCAAAGAGCCTTACGTTACAACCCGCGAAGACCTTTTCTGATTCTTAGTTTAGACAGCACACTTAATTTACGATTGATAAGAGATTGATTTTTTGTGCTTAATTACTGTGCATGTAATTGTATGATTTGAGTGTATACACGACCCATGCAGAAAATACTTGAGTGCTTTTGAGCGTATTTATATATATTATCCTTCGTGAGGAAGCATGATTTTATTTTGAAGCGACAATGTAATAATGGTCAAGTGTTTGACGTTGCGTGACTTGTACCCATATTTTTAAAATTACGTATGTAGCATAGTACGACTCTTTGCTTGAACTGATTTTCACTCTAGTTATACTTTGAAATCATCGTTTGTTCGAGGACGAGCAAACCAATAAAGCGTGGGGTAGTTGATTAGAGTAGATTTGTCCTTGTTTTTATTAGCTTTTTAGTACGTTTTTCTATTTGTTTTTGGTATAAGTCGGACAATTTAAGCATAATTCCGAATTTTTATTGTTCTGACTTATTTTTCTGTATTTTATTCGTAATTGATGCAAATAGGTGATATTTCGTTGTTTTTCACCTTACAACTAAGTAACCGGAAGAGTTTAGCGCGTAAAAGATGAAGTTCGATGTTCAAGAGTAGAAGAACAAGCTTTCCGGTGAAACGAGTAGCAAAAGACCGAGAAACGGAGACAGAAGCTCAGTCGTATCGACAGACACGACCGTCGATGCACCGTCGACGCGAGCCATGTTCCGCGTCAGTCGATGTCGACGCACCGATGTCGACGCAACATCGACGCTACTTGCTGAAGCGTCGATGTCGATGCACCCCGTCGACGCACCTGCCCAGCCGATGCGCACACCTGCTGACCAGACCTGCAGAGCGCTGCCGACCAAGTCTGCCGAGTCCCGCCGAGCACCAGCACGCGTCAGTCGACGCTACGTCGACGCGACGGCCCAGAATTTGGATTTCAGGGTTTCTTGTGCGCCAAGACTTGCAATATCTATATAAACCCTCTATATTTCGGATTTTAAAGAGGGAGACACGAGGGAGACACCAGGGAGACGATATCCTAGGGTATTTTAGCATACAACAACAATAATTCCACATCTTATAACAAGATTTGGAGACGAAGATCAAGGATTGAAGAGCGACAAGTCCGAGACTTCAATTTCGCATTCGGAACTCAATCTTTGACCAAGATCAACGTTCAAATTCCGGATTAGCTGGAGTTTTTCATTGCTCTCCTTAGCTTTAATAAGTATTCTGAACTCTTAGATAATCTCGTAGTTAATTGTTTAGATAATTTCTTAGTTAATTCTAGTTTTAATTAGTTTAATTGTTTCATGCCTGAATATTGGGTATTGGATTAATTTAGTTCATTTATGCAAGTCAATTTATGTTCAATTATTCGTTCTTAGATTCGTATGATTCAATTGCTTAGTGATAGTTTCTGAAATTCATGCTTTTAGATACGATAATTAGCTCTAAATCTTCGTAGCGTTAATTGATAATTTAGTTATTGCTCTTACTTGATAATTTAGAGTAATTAGTTTAATTAGTTTTAGTTTAATTAATGCTTTAGTTCGTAATGATCAACTCAATCTCTTTAAAACCCCAATTGTACATGTATTTTACTTCGTAAATTGAGAAAAACATCCGAAAGACCGAACAGTTGTTTCCTTGTGATGAGTTTGACTCGAGTCGTAAATTGAGAAAAACATCCGAAAGACCGAACAGTTGTTTCCTCGAGAGATACGACTCGAGTCAAACTCATCACCCTACAGTTACCTCGTACTCTTGCGAGCAAACTGACGTGTTTTAAATTAATTTATTAAAAAGGGGTGCACAAAAGTTTGAGTCAGCTGCAGCTGGTGGAACCCCTATATAAGGGTGAGAGGTCCTTGATTCACAACACACCTCAGAATCACAGAACATACAACACTGCATACAAGCATATGCACTCTCTCTTTCTCGTATCTCTGTCCAAATTCCTCCAGTTTGCCAGAGCTCTGGTATTAACGGTGTTGTTATACCAGAGACGAAGTCGTTTTATCTTTGGGGACGAATTGCCAAAACCGAAGAGCATTACCGAGGCAATTTCGTCCTTGCGGAAAGAGTTTCAACTCGACTTGACTAAATCTTTCTATTCCTCTTTTCTAGTTACAGTGATACATACATTCCTTGTTTGTGCTCGAATATTCCAACAATCGCAAGATGAAAGCTATCTGTAATTTTCTGTTTTAATATCATTAATGGAAAGAATGTCTACCTAAACCACCTTGACCGACTCTTCACTTGGTTCGATAAGCTCGACCGCTCCTGCCATTACCTCCTCCACTTTCGCTAGTATTTCTATGATGATCTTTGCCCTCGCAGTCACGAACATCTCCACTATTGGCGCATCTACGCCAAACATGAACATGAGTCATGCTGATTTTCTCCTCAATCAAGGAACTCTCGACACCATCCTAGAGACACTATCGAGGCACATGTCTTCGACCAAACCGACCTCATGCACAACTTCGGCTGCTGGATCGTTCCCTTATGGGATGGGGACTTCGGTCCAAAATGTGTCAGCTTCGGCTGGAATCCATCCTACTGGGATGACAGGAACTTCGGTTCCAAATATGTTCGCAACTGCTCCGCCAACATATTCATCTGTTTTAGCTACCCATTCAATGGGTACGATGGGGACTGATCGAAGATTTCTCGACGCTCTAGAAATCGTCTCCGCAATAGTACGGAGTCGACTGTAGGTGCGGTGAGTTGTCCCGAGTCGTGTCTCTCGAGGATGGATGTGATCGGCTTTCGGTTTTCTTTATCGTTCTTATCGTCGGTTTTACTTAAACTAATTTAAACCTAGAAAGCGATAATCATTTTTCGGTTTCTATAACTAAGATTGAAATTGAAAATTAAGATTTAAAAATATTAAAACATTTAAAGGAAATTAAAGCTTATATTAAAAACGATCAATTTAAACTAATTAACTTATTAAAAACTTAATTATTTGAAATTAGTAAAATGGAGGGAAAATTAAAGTCAACTTATTTGAATAAGTCAACATAAATACTTAGCATTAAATTAAAGGTTTAAAAGGAAGATCTTAACAACTTTTACAACTTAGAAAATTGATTTCATCTTAATAACTTAAAAGCATAAGTTCATAAGCTAGAAAGCTATAAAATAAAATTGAAAGTTTGACGATCAAAAGAAACACTAAACTAATGATCCATAATACAACACAATATTAAAAAGGAATAACATGAAAACAAGACTAGATTATAGAAGGATATTACCAAATGTAAGTTATTACAAAAGCTTGAAGGAGGAAGCTTGAAAGCTGGATGATTCTTCACAAAAGATGGCTCGAAACGAAGCTTGAACATTAACTAGCTAAGATCTAAACTTAACTAATCTAATAACTAATTACTAGAATTTTTAGGAATTAAAATGAGCAAAATATGAAAAACTGGAGAAAAAGCTGGTTTGGGCAGCTTCCTTGGGGAAGAAAGCTATCAGGACAAGTTGTCCTCTTGAAATGACGTATGATTGCTAATATCTTCAAAAATCTGCTTTTCAGTCGATCGACTGAGAAAAAGCAGTCGATCGACTGGCAGTCGATCGGCCTTGTCGGCAGTCGATCGACTGCGATGTCAAAAATGGCCTGAAGCCCTGTAATTCCGTCGATCTTGAGAGGACCCAGTCGATCGGCAGCAGTCGATCGGCCAAGTAGGCAGTCGATCGACTGCCAATGTCCAGAACGCCAAAATGTCGCTGGAATTCAGTCGATTTTGGGGGGGGGGGGGGGGGGTTCAGTCGATCGACCAGATATGCAGTCGATCGAC
>BMAC01000451.1:688477-744090 GCA_014905375.1 Phtheirospermum japonicum | reverse complement strand
AAAGGTTTTAGCTTGAAAGTTGAAATGTTGTCAAATGGCGGTTATGGCATGGTGGATTTTTGCCCAACCGCCATGGCCAATTTGTGAAGGATGGCGGCTGTCTCTTATACACATCTAGATGTGTATAAGAGACAGCATCAGGGGGGTTGAGTGGGGTCGGTAGTCGGGCGAGGATCTGTACGGGAACGGGTTGTGATCTCCGTAGGGTCCGAACGTCGACGATATCTGTTGTTAACCATGCGCTAATCATCCCTGTTAACATTCTGCACGTTACGGGATTTGTGGGAGGGACAAGAACCAACCAAGTGTCGCACTGTCTTGCAGAAAGTGCAAAAATCTAGTAGGTTCTCATACCCAATGGAGATATACCTGCAGTATCCCTCACGCTCGATCATAACCATCTCGTGCAGGGTATTCTCGAGGTTAAGCTCAACCAAAACACAAACAAAGTGGCCCACCGATCTATTAATAAATCTCTTATCAATTTGTAGAGGGGTTCCAATAACTCTAGCTATATTAAAGATGAAAGAGCGATCACAGTACTCAATAGGTAATTCATAGATGCGAATCCAGACCTGAGACGAGGCCGATGGGACCTTGTAAGGATTGAAGTCTGGTGTCCAGGGGAAGAGATGAATAGAGCTTGAGCCAAACTTCCAAGTGGATTTGGCAAAAGCACGTGCCCTATCATTGGTCAATGAAAACGAGATGTTGAAAAAGCCTTTCCCAAGTAGTCAAGGCGGCCATGCAATCTTCAAGCGAGAGGGGTTTCGAACCTTTCGGTTGAAGGAGACGACCGATAAGGGAGTTACGTAATGATGAGACCCAGAATTGATAAACATTTTCGTCAATTGTAACAGAAATAAACTCGCCCTTTTTTATGGGTGGAGTCAGGGTTGGTTGAAATTGGGCATAAAGGTGTGTTGGAGTTGTATGGGCTTGACGGGGGTGTGGGGGCTTGAGGAGGTGTGGGGGTTGAAAGGAGGGGCCCAAGGTTGTTGGGCTGGAAAATCAAAAGCGGTTGGGCTTGAATAGGGCTCTGGGCCGAACGTTGGGCTTGGGACAAG
The DNA here is from genome assembly GCA_014905375.1 of Phtheirospermum japonicum. Lineage (NCBI taxonomy): Eukaryota > Viridiplantae > Streptophyta > Magnoliopsida > Lamiales > Orobanchaceae > Phtheirospermum > Phtheirospermum japonicum. The sequence goes on along the minus strand of BMAC01000451.1, from coordinate 743,023 downwards.
GGAGCAACAAAGGGTGAAGAGGCTTGGGCCGAAATAGGGATGGAGTTGGGCTGAGCACTTGGGCCCAAGAAGGTGGGCAGCCGCTAAAAGAAGGCAAAAGTCTGGGCAGAAGGAGGGGTTGTTGGTAGTGGGCTGCAGGGAAGAGGGGTGTGCTAGGGTCCAGCATGGCAGGTGGGCGCACATGGAAATGGACAGAGTTGACTTAGGGGTGCGTGTCTGTCGCATTAGACAAAAAGGCAGGGACTGCAGTATTTATACCAAAAAAGCCATGCAGGGCAGGTTGCAGGGGAAAGGCGGAGGGAGGGGTTAGCAAAGTAGACGGCAAAGCCACATTTGCCGCCGGCACAAGGTTGACCGCATGAGAAATCGCACCCAAGTCCTGAGAAGAACCGTGCCGAGCCATCGACGTGGCAGAGGGAACCTCCATCATCGAAGCCGGCGCGGGCGTGGCTAGAGTGGTCTGGGTGTCATCCGGAGATGCCGGAAGAGGCAGCAAGGGGAATGCCGGTAAGGAGCCGAAAAATATTGGGGCAGTGAGAGGGTTGGGAAGAGCCGGATAAGAAACCGTCATCGAGAGCACCGTGAAAGGTTGCGGCGGAGTAGCAGGAGGCGGCTGTTGAACCTTACAAGAGCTAGACATCGAGGGAGATGACGCCGGAAAAGCTGCAAATGCCAGGAAATCGGACCTGTTCAAAGAAGCAGTCGAGTGAGTGGGAACATGACTAGCGGAGGGTGGTGGGGCGGCGCCGTGTACATCGGTGGGAGACAGGGGTGGAGGCACATCAAGCTTTACCCGGGCTTTAGCCGGGTGCCCACAAAAAAATTAAGGTTAATTATTAGTTTGAATTTTAGATCAACAATAATTAGCCTTTTTTTTTAATTAATAAGGCAGAACCCATTAAGCCCACTATAGTTAGTAAAAATTCAGTTGTAATAATATCAAATTCAATTTGTCGTATTGTTGTATTATATTTTTAAACTTTTCTTAATATTTAATTTAATTAGCTAAGCCCCAGTAATTATTAGAAAAGTACCGAGAGACTTTTTGAGAAAGATGGCAGACAAAATAAAAAATCGAAGAAGGCAAGGCATACGTCTCAAAAAAAAAAGTCCATCCAATCCAATTTTATCTTGTTTAAGAAGATTCATAATTAATTGGTAAGCTTACAAGATTCATAGATTCAATATTCAATATTTCAACCCTAGATTCTATTTTTTAATTCCTTAATTATAATTTAACAATTTGATTTGCATTTTCTATTTGTTCTTCAATCCCACCTAATTACAATTCCTCAATTGTAATTTGTAAAATTTATTAGCTACTCAATTCTTACCAGTCATATAATTCAAAACGACGCTAAGAAATTGGGTTCCACTAATTTCTTACACTTTTCTTCACTTTCCTTCACCCAATAGTTGTCATCGGGATCTATGATAGAGCCACTACTTTATAGTTACCTTTTAATTAAAAAAAATTAAAAAACTAGCCTTGTTATATAGCCAATAGTTACCTTTTTTTTTTTTTTTTTTTTTTGTTGTTGTTGTTGTTGTTGTTGGGAGTTAAACTGTCAAACTTATATATTTTGATTAATGTGATAAATTGTCGAGCTTATTGGATCATTTTTCTTATTGTGATTGTGCAAGATAAGGGTAAATCTCTATTGGTGTGTGTTTTATTCCATATTTTTTTTTCATTAAAAATATTTTAGCCCGGGTGGATTTTTAATTCTGGCTCCGCCATTGGTGGGAGAGCACCCTTAGGTGGTGGAGAAGTAGAGACGGTGGCCGCCGGACCGGAGGTGGGATGAGCAGCAAGAGGAGGGAGGGTATGGACCGGAGCCAAACACGCTGGGCGAGCGGCGGAAGTGCCTTGAGCGTCAAGAGACAGGGCAGGGGCCCCTGCAGCGGGTAGGGAAATGGAGGTAACGGCAACGGGGGCGGGGCCTAAGAGACCTAGAGCAAAAGAAGTCAGAACGACAACGCTGTTGGGGGATGCCAACGCTGGCCCGGAAAATGCTTGGTTAGGGATCTGGGCCAACGAAGAGGCCGGAGAGGGTTGCGGAGGTTGTGGGTGAAGAGAGGGGTATGCCGTGGTTGCGGAGGAGAACCAGACGGGGTGGCCAGAGAAGGGTGGCCATGTCTCACGGCATGGAGGTTTGGAAACGCCGGCGGGGCAGCAAGGAGATTCGTCGGCGGGGCAGGATGGAGATATGAGAGCAAAGGGGGCGCCGCAAGGAGATTCGTCGGCGGGGAAGCACGGGGATTAGAAGGCTCCAGAATCGCAAACGTTGACGAGGTTGCGAGGGTAGGTTGCTGTGGGTACGCCGTCGTTGGCCGCAACGACGAGGCATTGGGCAGCCGGTGACGTGATGACGAGATTCCGGCGAGAGTTGATTCGGTAAAAAGAAATGAGCTGAAAAAGAAGAAGAGTTTTTGCGTTTCTTCATCTTCCTTTTTTTTTAAACCTTGCTGTTCAAACGCAGAAACCTACTTTATTAATATCCAAAAGATTACAGGTAGAAGGAAGCAAGGCATGCAAGTGAAAAATCAAGAAGATGAATCTTCAAAGAATACCAGCATGAAGAAAACGGTCATGCTGGAGTTTTAGTGAGAGAAAATGCTATCAAATTAATAATTCTTTCCTTTTTTATTCAATTAATAATCAATTATTCCCTACAATCCATATTTACCATTGGAGAAGTTATTTTAATTATTTCTATTCTATTTTCCATGCCATTGACAATCCATGATGTAGTATTGAAGATGCTCTAAGTTATGAGAAATATAATTAACCTAAACTAATTCTAATACTATACAATATAATTACCAAATAAGATAAGTATAAAATCTTTCCTAAACAATTAATAACTAATATATTTGGCAAGAAAGTCAAAATAATTTTTGGACAATATAAACTCCTAAAGGGAATAAAAGTCTTAGAAACCTTATACGTATCAAACAACATATTAAACTCCTAGTCCTTTTTAAACTCAAATGAAAATTTTCTTTCAATCTCCCCCTTTTTGTCTTTCTTGGACAAAACATATGAAAATCACAAGTATAAAACTTGAATAATCACCTAAAAACTCCCCCTATCTTGCTGCAGTATAAAATCAGAGAATTAAAGACCAAAATCAATCAAGCAACAATTAGACATATCAAGAACAAATAACTACCACCAAATAAAAATATCTCTAGAAAAAGGGATAACAACCCAAAGTAAAGAAGCACTCCCCTTTGGTACAGCAGCGGTAGCTTCAAATCAACTCTTTCTTATCCTCTTCTGCATCATCTTCATCACGAAGCCTCATGAACGAATCAGTACGACAATGAATAACAGTTGAACAAACTCCCCCTAAATAAGTTACTTCCTAACCAATAACATTGTGCGGCAACCTCCACAGCAGCAACAACCCCCTGAAGTAATCACATCTCTACGAACAGCATGTGCACCATGTTTTGCATGTAATTGTTGTGTTTTTCCTTGTGTCTTTAGTTAGAGTTTAACGTCGTTTCTAGTAGTTTAAAGTCTTTTTTCATTAGGTTTTAAGTCTTTTTCTTGTTTATTATATTTTTGGCTGTGTACTAAGTGTGAGTTGTTTGTGCTATTTTTTTGGTTTTTTAAGTTTGAATTCTTGTTTTGTAGGTGGCTAAAAGGGATTATATTCGCTCGGTGGATATCTCAGTTGTCGTAATGCAAGCATAAATCCAGAACCACTTGTGCCATTTGCCCCCACTTTATACCATTGAAAAGCTGAGAGAATTGTATAAAACTTTTGTGTTTACAACATATCCAAATTTTGAGTCTAAAAATGGTAAAAAGTAGCTTTAAGTGAAGACAGTTCGTTGTCGCCTCGCTTGTGGCAGGTTTTCGTGCGGAGCCCATAACTATCGTAGGAAAATTCCAAATGACACAATTCAAAGTCCATATGATATCCAAGAAAAAGGGATACATTTTATATGAAGACATCATTGGCTAATTCCGAAGTTTTAGCAGTCGATCGACTGGATTTCTGTCGATCGACTGCCTGACAGAGAGTCGGCTGTTCGCGAATGGGCAATTGATCGACTGCTTTGTCAGTCGATCGACTGCGACGTTGGGAATTCGGCGATTTTGAGTTTTTTTGGACGTTTTTGCCCCTACAAACAACTATATAAAGCCCACACCTTGCAACATTGAAAAGATAACTCCCTTCTCAACCCAAGCTAGGGTTTGGGATCAAATTACTCACAAGCTCTTGATAATTTTCTCTTTTCTTAGGTTTTAGATTRAAATTCAAGCTTTGATGTAATTTCTTTTCTAGATTTAGATTTAATTTTATGCTTGGCCTTGYYTTTGTAAGCCTAAGAAGAATCCAAATACTCCTTRGGATTGTTACTTTTGATGCAATTTAGTTCAAGCTTGCTACTCTTTCCTTTAATTCAAGTAAGTTTCCTTTCAATTTCATGTTTTATGCTTCATTTCTATGCTTGTTCTTCATTTCAATGKTTTGTTCTTCATTTTATGCTTTTTGTCTTAGCACCTTGAATTCATGATGAAACTTATGAATTGGKTATGGAATCTAAGTGAGTGACACATCTAGATCATAGATCGGCTCTTGGATCGTCTTGATTTCGAGATTTTGCTATGCTTTATTTGCAATTTTATTTTTATGCATAGTTTTAGATTGAATCCTAGATCTACTTTTCATTTTTCTTGTTATTTTCCTTAAAGTTTTAAACTTTAATGTCAACTTTCATTGCTCTTTACATCCATGCTTTCAATTTTTGCTAATTTGCATCATTTGAGTTTTTATGCATAGTTGTACCTTGTGCTTGCATGCTTGTACTTGGTGAAACTTTGCATTTTCTTGCTTATTTTCATTATTGCTTTGCATTTACATATTGAATCATACGATGAGGCATCCGACCAACTTGCAATTTAAATTCCTAGGATAGTTAGATATTTTATTTGCTTTATTTTTATTTTCTTTTATTTTTCAAAGCTTGAAACACATAGATTCCTCAATTGAATTGAAATCCAATAAAACCGAGTCATGAACCCGTTGAAATATTTTCAACACCACGAAAACTATGAAAAAAAATTCATTTTGTTTGTAGAGTTTTCGTGATGTTGAAATAAATAAACGGGTTCATGGCTCGGTATTATCAGAATTCGATTCAATTGAAGGATCTATGTGTTTCAAGCTTTGAAAAATAAAAGAAAATGAAAATAAAGCAATTATAATAACTAAACTAAACTAGAAAATGAAAGTGCAAATTGGCAGGATGCCTCAAATAGAAAATGCAAAGCAATAAAGGAAATAAGCAAGAAAATACATTGTTTCACCAAGTACAAGTGTGCATGCACAAGGTACAACCATGCATAAAATTCTATATAAAGCAAATTACCTAAAATCGAAAGCATCAATGGAAAGAGCAATAAAAGTTGCCATGAAAGTTCAAAACTTTAAGGAAAATAACAAGTAACGAAGTCTAGATCTAGGATTTAAGCTTAAACTATGCATGAAAATAAAAATAAAAATAAGGCATAGGAAAAACTCAAAATAATGACGATCCAAGACCCGATCTATGATCTAGCTGTGTCACTCATCTAGATTCCATAGCCAATTCATATGTTTCATCATAAATTCAAGGTTCTAAGGCAAAAAGCCTAAAATGAAGAACAAAGCATGGAAATGAAGAACAAGCATAGAAATATAGCATAAAACATGAAATTGAAAGGAAACTTACTTGAATTGAGAAATAAAACAACGCTTGAATGTAATTACAATCAAAGTAACAATCCAAAGGAGTATTTGGATTCTTCTTAGGCTTACAAACCCAAGGCCAAGCATGAAAGTAAATCTAGAACTAAGAAAAGAAAATTACATCAAAACTTGAAATTAAATCTAAAACCTAAGAGAAGAGAATTATCCAAGAGCTTGAGAGAAATTTGATCCCAAACCCAAGTTAGGGATGGGAAGGGTGTTATCTCTTCAATGTTGCAAGGTGTGGGCTTTATATAGTTGTTTGTAGGGGCAAAAACATCAAAAAAGCTCAAAATCGCCGAACTCCCAGCGTCGCAGTCGTCGACTGACAAAGCAGTCGATCGACTGCCCAGTCTCGAACACCCAACTCTATGTCAGGCAGTCGATCGACAGAAATCCAGTCTATCGACTGCCAAAACTTTGGAATTAGCCAATGATGTCTTATATAAAATGTAGCCCTTTCTCTTGTCTATCATATTGCTTTTGAATTGTGTCATTTGAAATTTCATCCGAGAGTTATGGGCTCCGCACCAAAACCTGCCACAAGCGAGGTGACAACGAACTGTCTCCACTTAAAGCTGCTTTTTACCATTCTAAGACTCAAAATTTGGAATTGTTGTAAACAGAAAGGTTTTATACAATTCTCTCAGCTTTCCAATGGTATAAAGTGGAGGCAAATGGCACAAGTGGTTCTGGAGTTATGCTTACATTACGACAACTGAGACATCCACCGAGCGAATATAATCCCTTTTAGCCACCTACAAAACAAGAATTCAAACTTAAAACCCCAAAAAAATAGCACAAACACCTCACACTTAGTACACATCCAAAAATATAATAAACAAGAAAAAGACCTAAAACCTAATGAAAAACGACTCTAAACTACTAGAAACGATGTTGAACTCTAACTAAAGACACAAGGAAAAACACAACAATTACATGCAAAACAACTACCCCACACTTATCGGTTTGTTCGTCCTCGAACAACGAAAAGAATCGAGAGTGTACATGCAATGAACATTATGTAAAAAGAAAAATCCTTGTGCTTATCCTTATTTAATATGAAGGAAGTATCAACATAAACTCGTTATCGTCAATCATTGCTCGTATTACTCTTTCTCATATGCAAGCCAAATCGATGACTTCCTCACAAATGGTATTTTGAGTGTGTTCGCTCAATTCACTCAAGTGTTTAATATGGGACGTGTGTATGCTCGAATCGGACAATGCATGCACTCGTCAAGATTTCTCAAATCGGACGCTCAAAATTGCTCATAGTACATGACCAAATAAGAATCGAAAGAGGTCTTTACTATGGGTTGTAATGTTGGCTCTTTGGTAAGGTATGGAATTATGGATATAGTGGTTAACACACGATCAAACGTGATCAATAAAACACAAAATCCTACTCTCTAAAACCCGAATCTTATAATCTCTTCACCTTTCCCAATTTACCAATCTCTCATTCGAAACCCTTTTATTCACCCACGTTCCCGACTTTTTATTCCACAACACTTAGAAGCTTTTTGAATTTGCTTCTTTTTACTAAAATTAGGCTTTTTGAATTAGGTTTTTCACATGAACGCACGCTTTATCACTTTTCGTGATTTGTGTTGGAGTTTTATTCTCTTTTTTTTCTTTTCCTTTTTTTGTATAAGCAACTCAAAACCCGAAGCCCACAATCTATTTCCCTCACATTTCTCGTCAACTAACAACACACCCTCTCACCTCACAATTTGCAAAGATACAAGAGCTAAAATCGAGCTCGACTAACAAGAAACGGGATTAAGGCTCAAGGGGGCTCGTTTGGGATTTTTAAGTAGCTTACATATATGAATATGGCCGGAACAAGGGTGATATATGTGCCTCGAGGTCATTTTCGAATTCAAGCATGTACGAGCAAAATAGAACCTCCTCAATGCAATTTCCATAAAAATGCAAGCAAGCCGATAAATCACACAAGGCTACTCACTAGTTTGCACCGAATTTTGGAGCGAAATCAAAAGAGCTTTTAGAATGTTGCAATCTTTTCACGAGAAAATCTTGATTATATATATATATAGGCAGGTTTTGGACGATACACAAAAATTCAACTCCTTACACAAGAGACCATAAACATGCAAAAACCCGACAAGTAAACCATTCAAACTTCCTAGCACGTGGAGTTGTTCAACAATGTAATAACGACTCAAAAGACACAAAAATCGACTCAACCATATAAATGAGCAAATAGTAAGCGTCACTTCGCCAAGAATGCGTCTCTTTGCCAAGGCTCGAGTTAAGAACAACAAAACATGCTTTTCGATAAAACCCGGACCCTAACCGCCTACCCACCCCACACTTAAACCATGCATTACCCGCATTTTAATGAAAAACAAGTAAGAGGAGGGTGAATAGAAACTTCCTCAACCGAGCGAGTTGTGGTCGAGCTCGGTGGGGTCCACCTAAACATCTAAGCAATTTGAGTGAACATCGAGCATGGCTAGTATCTCCCGGCTTCATGAATACTACCACTTTTACCAATCTTCCCATGGTCGTCGTCGGAAAACAAAACCTAGAAAAGAAAATCACACAAAATCAAAAATACAAGGAAATATGTACATGAAATTCAAAAAAATATTTTTTTGTTTGTTTTTCAATTTTTCAATTTATTTGGATTTTTGAATTTTTTAATGTTTTTGGATTTTTCAATAAAAGAAAGAAATGGAAAGAACTTGGGTTGCCTCCCTAGAAGCGCTTGTTTTACGTCACTAGCTCGACGTACTCCCTTTTCGATCAAGGTGGGAAGATAATGAGAGGGTCCATCAAAATGATCTCCTCCTTGTCGGGAGGATCCACTCTTTGGAACTTCTTTGGCGCATTGCATAGCTCATATAAGATCCGCCAAAAAGCAAACGTTCCAAATAGGAAATTGAAACTCATATCGTCTCGGTCCTCGGGTGGGATGGTGGTTTTTAAATGCCCCGACGACTCGTCAATAAAGCAAAAGGCATATTGGCCGGCTAGCTTGTCCATCATGTGGTCGATAAACGAGGGAGGGAAACGATCTTTCTTTGTGGCCTCATGAAATTTTTTAAACTCGATCGACATCCTCCAACCCGTTGAAGCCCTCGTGGCCAACAAACCTCCTTTCCCCTCCTCAAGAACTAAAAAGCCGCTTGTCTTGGGCACCAAGTCAATGGGCTTCACCCACTCACTTTTGGTCATTACGAACATCAAGCCCTCTACTAACAACCTCCATATCCCAGTTCTCACCATAGCTTCAAGACTCGAATTCAAAGAGATAACTCCCTCAATCACTCTGAGTCTCCACTCAATGGCATCCTTAAGAACATCAAGCACTTTTCCCGTCCTCCCTTATTCTTCTTCACCTTGATTTGAGTTTTCCAAGATGACAATCGGTTTGATCTTCTCTTCCTCCAAATAAGTATGTGTTAGCTCGAACAAATCACCGATCCATTCAAGGAACTCTTCAAGCTCTTCAATCTCAGAATTATTAACCTCCACCACCCCCTCCAAAAAATCGTCGTTGCCCTCAACGACACACCGAGAGTCATTGACACACAAATCGGGGTCACATAGAGGCACAACGGGCTCATCAATAAGAATAAGGGGCTCATCCTCTCTACATCCCTCAATATCGACGGTCGGGCCAACCACCTCCTCATTAGTCTTGGCCTCCATATACGCTTCTTCGACTAACTCTTGAAGCATGTCCATGAGTAAGGAATCTGCATGAGCTCATTTAAGCATATCAGTATCACTCACAACTTGATCTAATGTAGCATCAAGAGCGTCACACTTAGCAATAATAGCACCACACTTAGCATTAAGAGCACCACACGTAGCGATCAACGAATTCAATCCTTGCGAAATGGCCAAGAGAGTCGGATCGAGGGGTGGAATAGGAGCATGCATCGGAATATCGAGGGTGAGAGGGGCATTTTGGTCATTGGAGCTCAAACCTCCGAAGTACTCATAAGGGTCAGGAGTCGGCGGTGGAGTAAAAGAAGGTGTAGCACAAGCGGGTCCCACCGGATATCCATGGTCTCCATACATATCAATGGAATCGAACGAGGACATGAAAGGGCAATAGTCTTGAATATGAGCACTCGTTCCACACCATCCACATCCCAAAAAAGGTCGGCTAACATCCCGCATAGTACGGATGGGGGGACTTATCTCATAGGAGATCAGACCGCCAAACGACTCATAATCCTCATAGTAAGGATTTGAAGCACCATACCCTCCGGAAGAAGCATTCATACCCACGACGCCACCAAACCCAACATGGTTTGCACCATGCCCTCCCATGTTGGGTTGCACATAACCATAACCACCATTTGCAACGTGATTTGCACCATTCCCTCCCACGTTGCCATACCCATTATACAATATCTCATTCCCAACATGGTTTGCACCATGCCCTCCCATGTTGGGAATGTATCCACCATAGTCATAAGCACCTTGCATACTCAAGGAAATTGCCAAATAAAAAGAAAAGCTAAAAACACAACGAAACGACAATTAAACCGAAGGCCTTAAACAAGACGAGTCGCAACGACGCCATTTTGTTTTCATAGTTTTAGTGGTGTTGAATTAAATCAACGGGTTCATGGATCGGTTTTATCAGATTTCAATTCAATTGAGGAATCTATATGTTTCAAGCTTTGAAAAATAAAAGAAAATGAAAATAAAGCAAATAAAATAGCTAACTATCCTAGGAATTTAAATTGCAAGTTGGTCGGATGCCTCATCGCATGCCTCAATATGTAAATGCAAAGCAATAATAAAAATAAGCAAGAAAATGCAAAGTTTCACCAAGTACAAGCATGCAAGCACAAGGTACAACTATGCATAAAAACTCAAATAATGCAAATTAGCTAAAATTGAAAGCATGGATGTAAAGAGCAATGAAAGTTGACATGAAAGTTTAAAAATTTAAGGAAAATAACAAGAAACAAAAAATAAATCTAGGATTCAATCTAAAACTATGCATAAAAATAAAATTGCAAATAAAGCATAGCAAAATCTCGAAATCAAGACGATCCAAGAGCCGATCTATGATCTAGATGTGTCACTCACTTAGATTCCATATCCAATTCATAAGTTTCATCATGAATTCAAGGTGCTAAGACAAAAAGCATAAAATGAAGAACAAAGCATTGAAATGAAGAACAAGCATAGAAATGAAGCATAAAACATGAAATTGAAAGGAAACTTACTTGAATTAAAGGAAAGAGTAGCAAGCTTGAACTAAATTGCATCAAAAGTAACAATCCGAAGGAGTATTTGGATTCTTCTTAGGCTTACAAARRCAAGGCCAAGCATAAAATTAAATCTAAATCTAGAAAAGAAATTACATCAAAGCTTGAATTTGAATCTAAAACCTAAGAAAAGAGAAAATTATCAAGAGCTTGTGAGTAATTTGATCCCAAACCCTAGCTTGGGTTGAGAAGGGAGTTATCTTTTCAATGTTGCAAGGTGTGGGCTTTATATAGTTGTTTGTAGGGGCAAAAACGTCCAAAAAAACTCAAAATCGCTGAATTCCCAACATTGCAATCGACTGCCAAGTCTCGAACAGCCGACTCTCTGTCAGGCAGTCGATCGACAGAAATCAAGTCGATCGACTGCTAAAACTTCGGAATTAGATAATGGTGTCGTCATATAAAATGTATCCCTTTCTCTTGGATATCATATGGACTTTGAATTGTGTCCTTTGGAATTTTCCTACGAGAGTTATGGGCTTCGCACCAAGACTTGCCACAAGCGAGGCGACAATGAATTGTCTCCACTTAAAGCTTCTTTTTACCATTCTTAGACTCAAAATTGGGAATTGTTGTAAACACAAAAGTTTTAGACAATTCTCTCAGATTTCCAATGGTATAAAGTGTAGGCAAATAGCATAAGTGGTTCTGGATGTATGCTTGAATTAATACAACTGAGACATCCACCGAGCGAATATAATCCCTTTTAGCCGACTACAAAACAAGAATTCAAACTTAAAAATCCAAAAAAAATAGCACAAACACCTCCCACTTAGTACAATTAAAGCCAAAAATATAATAAAAAAGAAAAAGACCTAAAACCTAATGAAAAACGACTCTAAACTACTAGAAACGACGTTAAACTCTAACTAAAGACACAAGGAAAAACACAACAATTACATGCAAAACACACCAAAAGCTCTATCATCATCAACTACTCCCCCTTTAAGACATCTCCCCCATTTTGGCCAAAAAGATCAGATTTATGAAGCAGGCCAATAAAGAAGTACAGAGGGCAGTACAATGAGAATTATAAGAATCCACAAACTGTACTTGTCTCTAAAACAAGTACTCCAGACGTGAGAACTAAAAAACAAAAAGTGTTAGCGGGAATATTGGAACACCCGCAGTAACATTCTGAATAACACCAGGTGCAACAACAAGCATAGTAGAGATGATGTGACCATGGCTGGCGAGTAGGAGGAATGCGAGGGACATATCCTTGAGACATCAACACCCGAAAGACAAGTCTAGAAGAAGCAGGGACCACATGGACAAGGTAGCCGGGGCAACGAACAACACTTCATTAAACACCTGCAAGCCAAATGGAATCCTAGTACAAAGAATATAAAGCACGCGAATGTAAGCCTCAATGACTTGATAACTGTTCATCAAAGGAATCCGGTTTGCACAACAACTTATGCAAACACCCACAAATGGAGACTACCATGAAAAAGCAAACGGAGAGGACCATCGATCACATAAATCATCCATTAGGAACCGGATCATCATATTAAAATCAGAAGATAACAGTTCACCTACACAATCAAGAGTCTCAAACAAAATATTAAACGCACAAGGGTTTAAGGTTAAAAATATTACTATGTACATGACTCAACTGAAATTAAATGACCGACATTTGAAAAACCTCATCACTCAAATTGGCATAGAACTCATACACCACAGAAACCTCAAGATGCAGAGTGTCAAACACAGTAAGCAATAAATGATGATGCTCAAGAAGTTTGCTCAATTTAAAAGAAAGAAAAAACGTTAAGTGCTACATTTTTCTTTAATCAAGGAACGATCATCAAAAATCAGGAAAACCTACCAGAAACAGCCCTTGAATAAAAAGGTTCAAAAAAGATGTTACCCATATCAAAATTAGAACTGAATGTTGCCTTGGGTGTTGGAACGTCCTCAGCAACATTTCCAGTAACACCTGCAGCAGCAACTGCAAATATATCTTTGTATATAAAATCGACCTTATTTATCCATGGTATGACTATCAACAACATCAAAAGTATGCATGGGCAGTCCAGAAACATCCTCGGCAGCAAATTCCTCATTACTTGAGATATTAGGAGTAGTACTCGACCGAGGGCTAGAGGAACCAGAAATAGTGCCCTTGCTCTCTATAAAGAGACGTGACAACACATGGCTAATAGGTTTACCATCATCAATCGGACTAGAGATCGATATAGTAGGAGAATGAGTGTATCGTGCCATAAAACGTGAGGTATTTGAATTTAGGAAAATCTAACCTAATCGCCAAAGACAAATTTGGTGCAGAATCATCATAAGTGTCACCAGCAACATGCGGCTACATTTGGCAAAAAAAAAACTGGCTGGGGTGTTAGTAACAACAACACTAACATTAGCATCAACATTGGCGACGACATCTCTCCCTAGCTTCGAACCTCCTCCATACTTTTTCCTCTTCTTCCAGAGATCGAAATCTCTCCTCTTGAAAATCATAAATAGATCCAAAGGACTCAAAATCACCAAGCCCATAGCCAAGGAGTAGTTTGGACTTGCGAGAAGACAATAAGTAGATGGATCTGAGAGATTCCTGAATAAGCGCAAAGTGTTTGGAGGGTTCTCTACATCGATCTCGTTGTACTTATCAAACGGTAACAATACAACAAAAGTTTTGGTTTGTTCAGCAATATGGGCTACGACGGTGGATGAATCAGGCAATTGCGGTGGTGAGTGAATAGCCATAGAGTGAAACGATAATAGAGCAGGCTCAATGGTCTGAGCAGTAGCAGTCGTTGGTGATTAAGTAGCTGGAGGCAGTGAAATAAGGACAAAATTTGCAACAAACACCTGTGTCAAGAAATGTTACCCCAGATGTTGCAACACCCTTTGACACATCTTGTGCGGAAAATCCAGCAATGATCGAAATAGTCGTGGATGGAAATGATGGATTGAGTGAAAATACAGACACGGTGGTGAAGCTAAGTAGGACGACAACATAGGTGGAATTTGTAACGCCCTGATTTCACTTTAGTCGAAATAGGGTTAATGTTTAAGAAAATATGACAAAACCTAGGCATCACAATAAATGTCGAACTTTCATGATTATAATATAAGAGTTTCATATTTTCAAAACATTTAAAAATTACGCAGCAGAAATATTCATAATGTAAATAACCAAAAATCCATCAATGGAAATTCATAATTTAAAAACACACATTTATGTCTAGTTCGACTTTTATTTAAAATAATAAAACAAGTTTAGAAACATAAATTCAATGTCAAAAGTTTTATTCATTCCGTCTCCCATTCACTCGATATCGTCGTTGGTACCTGAAAAAAATATATCGTTGATTTGGGATGAGCTCAACGAACTCAATAGTTACATCGACATTCCCCATACAGAATTATACAACTCATAAATAGCACACTTAACCATAGAATTCGTAATTTTAACGTCAAAAATCAGTTGACTGCAGCTAAAACGCGGCAAGTTTCCCAATGACACTTTAGGTCATAGGCACATAAGGCCCCTGGTTTTAATCATTGGGTATAGCACGCCGGGATAAACCCGATAACAACTTTTGGTCACAGACAACTTTAGGTCTACGTCTATATTAGATTTTATAAACATCGAATTTCATGATACACATAACACATAGATTTGAGAATGTAAAATTTAACATAGACAATTCGGTGGTCCCTACCTCGTAAATATTATCGTGGAAATTCGAATTGAATGCAAGTGGTTGAATACTAAGTCCCCTTATTGCTCGTCACCTAATCAATTAGAAAATATATTTAATTAGTATTTCTCATATTTAAAATTCATAATAATAATAATAATAATAATGATAATGATAATACTAATAATAATAATTATAATAAAACTGGACTGGGTTGCTGTTTTATAAAAGTTTATGGGGCTGGATTGAGGTTTTTGGCAAGCTGGGGGTTGAATTTAGGCTCATTGGTAAGCTGTTGGTTTAAACGAAAGGGTGTCTAAAGGATGGGGGTCAATCGAAAAGGGGCTAAATGTTCTGGGGTCAACCTGGAAATTTGGAAAAGTGGGCTGGGCATAAAACGAGAGAACCCAGCCTATAAGCCTTCAGAACCCGTCCTTTCCTTTTTTTCTTCTTCTCCAGAAATCGGGCTGGGCAAACGGTGCAGCACCGGCGGAGGCAGGCGAAGCAGTGTCGTCCTCCGGTGATGAACCACGGCGGCTTTGACTGGATTCTCCTCCCAATTTTGAGGTCGGGTGATGGCAACTGCTCCTTCGGTCGTCGGTGAAAACAACACACAGCAGCGGCGAGCAAATCGGCGGAGAAGGTGCTAATAATTCGGGCGATGGGGTTTGCAGGTGAGGCAACTCGAATGGTTTGGGTGGGGCCGCTGGGTGGCAATTCGTCCGGTGGTTGTTAAATCGGCGGTTGGGATGGCGATGATTTAGATTGAGCCGATTCGTCGAGGCTGAATCGGATGGCGGCGGTGTTGAAATCGTGGGGCCTCTGAGTGGTGATTCGGCCGGTAGTTGATGGATTGGCAGTTTGGGGTTTGGCGATCCGAATGGTTCGACGTGGGGGTTGTTGGGTCCCGGGTTTGAATCGGGCTTTGGAGGTGTTGATCGTGAGGATGCATCCGGTGGTTGGATGGAAAAGTGTATGGGATTTGGAGACTAGTTGCAGCATAGTCGGGCTGCGGGTTTGAGTAAAACGATGGCTTGGCTTGGTGTCGTTATGGCAGGCGTGAGGATAGTGGCGATCCGGTAGTTATTTTGGCAGGGTTGTATGGTTGGGAATCGGCATCCGTAAAGTAGGATTAAGAAAATATGTTAATGTTCTTGAGAAAAATCAGAAAAAGCAAGGAGTTTACCTACAGCGGCTGTATAAGCAGAATTGTGAAAAAAAAAAAAACTGAAAATGGCTTGGATTTGTTTATAAACCAAAGATAGTTTTAATTTTGGAAAGTTAGGGCTGAGGTTTAGTGGACTTGGGCTTGTCATTGGGCTCGTTTTCAAAGTACGAAAAGAACTGACCCAATTGATGAACTTAATATTTTAAATCGAATAACTTCTTAGATAACCCAAATGTACTTTAAGTAGTTAAAAACATAAAATAATAATACGTTGTATTATTTTTAAAATTGAATTATATAAGTTATTTGATAAACGTACTATTATTTTGATTAAATAGAACTCGTATTTTATTTAAAGCTAATATAGAAAATAGTTTATGGTGACGAGTTTGGGACTAGAATTTCATATTTTGAAGCATAATGATAAATAAAATAAAATGAAAATATGTTTTTGATGCATGGGTGTTACAGAAGTGGACGAACTCTTTCTTGGGTTTTGAGATAGTTAATTGACACCTGAAAAGATTAAAAATATTCTTGCACAAAAAATGTCAATCACGAAAATCACATCATCTAAACAAACGTTCACAAATATTAGAAAAATAAAGTGAATCATGTGTGTGATAATGAGAAGCCACATGTATATTGATATAATAAATCAAAGAGTTCGTAAAATTATAAATCTATAAGAATCCTATAAAACAAGGAATCGTATCTAGGTTAAAATCCCTTATGATATGGGAACCCGGAATTGCTAAGGGAACAAAATCCACCTTTGACACAAGTCACCATAAGAAATGAAAACACTTTGTTTAACATTGTATAAATTCAGTCATATCCAACACAAACGTGTATAACACTACACGAGATCCAAGTCCCACAAAATCTTCCAAACGAAGAAGAAATTCACATCCACACTTTGCACACGGGGTCCAGATTCCAACAAATAGACAAATATCACCAAGTGATGCATGTCTTTAAATTATGACTAAAAATATGATAAAGGAAAATTTTCGCACACAAATTTGGTAGAAACACAACTGCTACACAATACAGTCCCGGATGTGATGACATCCTGGATGACATTCGTCCACAAAGTCAATGAATTGAAAATCCTTAACCAGTTAATGACATAGTCATTTTAAGTTGCATATGCGGATTATATATTTTATGTCCGGGAGTAGTAGTACCTCCACTTTACAGCAATAGAAGTAAAATAAACATCTCATAAGATCACATTGATCATTGATTTGATTTAGAAATTTATTCTTCATCCCTTTTAGGATGGCTAGGATTTCCTTCATAATACAAGATATTCATTGTAAAAGAACGGGAGAAACGCACGCTTCTGCAAAACACAACCCACAATTATTTTCGAAACTTTAACCCATTTAGATAACACACTTTGGGAACGAATGTAAAGCAGCTGGACATATGCAAGGAATGCCTAAGCAAATATAAAGAAAATAAAAATATACAGTGTTACAATAAATGTGAGGTCAGATGCCGCAACATGCAGGACGACATTCATAAAGACCACCTATAGAGAGATTTTCTAAAAGAAAACCCCTCATACTCGAATTTCTTGGTGCTAATGTCTACTTACCAATTTTTGGTGTTAATATACTCCATGTGAATAATGCCTTTCTCAACTAGATCCCGTATAGTGTGAAAATGAAAAACAATGGATTTTATACGAGAGTGTTGAACATGTATCTTTGATATCTCAGTCGCACTAGAGTTATCAACAAAAACAATTATTGTGTTTCTAAGTGAACTGTTCCCTTTAACAATTTTGAAAAACACCAATAAATGAGAACAACCACCAAATATGATAAAATCAAGTTCTCCCAACAGAGATGGCACATTAACATGTTCATACACACACCATAGTATCATGTTGTTCCCCCAATACATAAACTCTTTTAATGCAAAACATTTATCATATATAAGTTCAATAGAGAGTGGAAAATGGAGAGATCTTATCGTAGTACATTTCGACGATGTACAACCTATACTTACCATCTTCCTGAGTGTAATCTCTGTCTCTTCGGTAGGAACAATGTTAGTAACAACAAAATCAACATCAGACACAGTTTAAACTTCAACAACTTTGAATGTTACTGCCAGTGTTTGAACACCTTCAGCAACATCGAATTTTAGAATGTCAGATTTAGCAGAACTGTTCTGATCAACATCCTCCACCTGAGAATGAAAAATATCGGCAGAATCGGACTCAAAATCAGCCGTGACAAGTGTTAGCCCAAATGTTGGAACACTTAGCAACACATCCGGCAAAACACTCTCAAGAGTGCCCAAATCGATCATTTGAGATGCAAATAAGTTCAAGCTAGATACATGTACATTAAACAGAAGAGGAAGAATTACATAACATGACTAAGTTAGAATAATCTTCCTTGTGTTCAACAAGATCTTTAAACTCAACATGAATGGTTTTTGTGATCGTTCTTGTACAAACATTATACACACGAAAGTTATAAGCACACAAAGATCTCAAGAACAAACACCAATTACAAAAATCACTCAAAATAATACAAATGCACCCGAACATATAAGATTTCTTCAGACTGGGCTTAATACTCATAAGTAACTTGAAAGAAGTTTTTCTACCACCAGTTCTCAAAAAACACAGAATATAAAGTAGTGTTTGGTACCTTTATATAAACAACTTTTGTCATATAGTTCAAACATAACAATATATTAGCAAACTTTTGAAAAGTTTGATATTTTCTATTGACCAACCTATCCCCAGGTGCAGAAAACTCATGATAAAATTCCACTCTATCAAACAAGAATGAAACATTCTCAAAAATCACATGATGATTCAATCGAATTCCAGTGACTCTCAAATCGTAAACTTTAAAAACCTCTTCATGAATAGACCCAAGTGATTCAAGAGCATCCAATTTCTCATCATGAAACACAATCCAATTGAATAAAAAGTCATTAAAAAGAACAAGATGGTACTTTATACCACATATACTTTCACATTAAATAGGATTAACAATATCCAAGGCAAGACAACTAGAGACTAAAAACCTCTTCTTCATGAGACGCTAATCATAAGTTAGTTTACCATTTAGCCATGCAAAACCAAAACTACTAACTTTAATGTTTAGTTTGGGTAAAACACAAGCAGCTTCAAATCTAACCAATTTATTAATCATTTTCAAATTCTCATTCCCAATCTATTGGTGCCATAAACCAAGAACATCAATATTGGCAACACAACAAGATTATATACTTTGAAATAGGTAACAATGATCAGCAGCTCTTAAACATATAAGAGAACAAGTGTTGCAAACATTAAACACTTCACAAGAACTTTTACCAAACTTCACATTTAAACCATCATCACAACATTGGTTTATACTAAAGTGATTAACCACAAGCCCTTTCGTATAAAAAATATAATAGGGATTGAGTAAACCATAATCATTAAATGTACCTTTAACAATTGTAATATCATGAAGACCAAAAGAAACACAAACTTGACTTACGTTCTGAAACTCACAATTAGTCAAATAATCCAAAATACCCAACAAGTATCGGGAAAAACCACCATACAACAACCATAAGCCAGGGATCATTAACTTAATTGAAGTGTAGACAACATTACAACTGGAATCTGAATTCTTAACCAAAGTGGTTCGAGTGTTATTGGGAATGTTACTGGAAAACACCAACATTTCTACCAACATAAAATTTTCAGTAAAAATTTTAGCACGATGAATCGAACTTTTTACACCTACTTTTTATTTAAAAATAAAAAGCTCGTCCGCAAGAGAAAGGAGCAGTTTTAGGCGGTAAGTTGGACTCGAGTCGTATCACAAGGAATACTAATCAGAAGCTATTCCGGTGTTTGGTTTTACGAACGAGAAAACGAAAGAAAAGACTAAACTAAACACGCGATCCAATTTGGTTTGGGGAGTTTCTAACATCTACGACAATTAAAAAAAAATCAAAAGCCTTTAAAACGATTAAGAAAGCGAGGGTTCTAGTGTGCCAGAATCATCTCCACGATCAGGGTTGTCAATCCCGATGGCTCTAAATGGCCCTAGGCACTAGACCGATAAACTTAGCCGAAAAACATTAACATAATCAGCAACATAATTTCAAAGCAAGCATAAACATGATAGATATTAAAAACGAGAAACCAGCATCGACGGAATTCAAAGTAATAATTACGCTACCAAGCATGGAATTAAAAATGACAACTAATCTAATGAGAAATAACAACTAAACTACCGAAGCAAATGAATATAAACTAAAAACGAGAAGAACTATAAACTATTATGAACTAAATTAACAAGTTAATTTCTGAAATAAAAGTACAAGCATTAAAATCCCAAGTTGAGAAACATCAAAATTCATAAAACAACTAAGTAAGTTCAGAAAACTTATTATCTAGGAAAGCAGTAGCCATCGAACGAGTTTTCAACAACGAGAAACGACTTGAACGACAAACGGAAGCGAAATGACGATATTACGAACTATTCAACACTAATCTTGCATGAATCGAAAGGGGTCAAGAATCGATGGGTCTCTGCAATTTTTGAACCTTCCCCCATGTTCCAGCACTCGTATTCTGAAGAAACCAACGAGTTTATATATATTTTTCCGAAAATAACCGCTCAAACTGTTGGTGCGTCAAACGACACGGGCAGAGCATCAGCTTCGACACATGCCAGGCGCTCGCGTCGACCGATGCGGGTTAGGATCGACACAATTGCAAGTTTGCGTCAATGGTGCGTCGATCGACGCGGGCGGTGGTTGCGGCGCCTGCAGGGCTTCGGCACGTCACTGGTCCTGTCTTCTTCATTTTGAGCTGTAACACGAAAATAAAGCAAAATTAGATTATTAGTTATACAATAGAGTAGAAAAACATTAAACACGAAATGAAACGAAAATTATCAAATGGAAGAAAAACGAGAAGCAAATAAACCTAAAAACCCTAAAAGCACACAACACACGATGCAAAAACACACGAAAATCACATACAGATGTGTACAAATTAACTCCCCCACACTTAGCTTTTTTCTTGTCCTCAATCAAAATCTAATCTAGATGTAGACAAGAGAAAGCTAATTACCCGATGACCTAATCACTAATGCATACAAATGATTCAAGAAGTTAATGCATTATATTGACTGAAAACTCAACTAAAAGGACGAAATGATACGTTGAGAAAAAAGATTTAGACTTGCTTCCGAACACCTAAGAGTAATGAGTTGACCTCCATGCACGTCATCCATCCATACCTCTGCCCAAGTCTATCCCCGAACAAACTGCCAAGTCATCACCCGACTAGCCCAGTCATCTATACACCTTTTTAACAATACAATCTAATAAATAAAAACAAAAATACGAACTAAACTTGTACAATGTTTTCTCTTCTTGTACTTATTTTTTTTCTTTTTCTTTTCCTTTTCTTTTCTTTTTCTTTTTTTTTAATTATGAGTACCTATAGAGATGAGGTACAAAACGAGCATAATTTACATAAATCAAAAATGAGATTTCATTGACTCCGATCTTACGTTGCTAAGTGCAACTGATAACATTCTTCAATTTCGTACGTGGAGTTTTAGGGTCTCCAAAATTAAAAAGAAAAATTACATAAAGTCCTATTGAGGTTAACTGAAAACGGGGCTAGTAGAGAGTATTCGACTCGTTAGAACGAAACAAGAATAGAACAAGGAACAAGACACTTCATAGATTATTTACGCTTCATTCCCTACAATTACACTATTGTTCAAACGGAAGTCTAAATATCCTAACCAAAGCATCTAACCACGTCACTTCGTTAAGGTTCCAGTCAATATAAATACACACAACTCAAATCAACCACAAGAAAGCATACAAAAATTTACTAACCAAACCAAGGACAACACCCCCCCCCCCCCCCCCCCTCCACACACCACACACACTTAAACCATACAATGTCCACATTGTATAATACGAAAAAAATAAGCTAAGTATGGTAAAAGGTAAGAGAAAGAGAAATACGTCCCTGAAATCGCGCTTGTTGTGATGAGTCGAGCATCCAAAAGCGTCAAAATGGGCTTCAAAGTCGAGGGGAACCTGAATCAAAAATAAACAAAAACACACAACAACACACAAAAAACAACAAAGTTAAAAGGCTTGGGTTGCCTCCCAAGAAGCGCTCGTTTAACGTCTTTAGCTTGACGACGTCTACGGTCAATGTCATCCCGGGTCTAAAAATAAATGACGATCATGCCACGCCTTGGTATTCTCTAAAAGTAAGAATTAGCGATGATAATCACCAAGGCGGAACAAAAAGCACGTTGTAGCAAGGGGTGAACACTCCAACTAGCTTCGGAGGTCGGAACCGCGAGTAATCAGTCACCTCGAATATATCAAAGGGCAATTGTAGCATGGGGTGATTGGGCACCTTCTCGACTATCTATTCTACCACCTCAAAATAAAGTTTTGACAAAGCACCGAGCGAAACGTAATGCGGCTCAACAAGCACTCCCCTCTCCAAAACCGGTACATCATCATCATTAAAAAGTACAGGAGAGGTAATGCCTATTTCCGACTCTTTCTTCTCACCCACCAACTCCATCTCCTTGCACACATCTTTCAAGAGATCGTCAAAGCTTGAACTGACCTCAACCAAGGTGGGATCCACCTCATCAAGGGCAGGCACCTCTTCATGACAAGACTGGTTAAGCCTGTACACTTATTTGTCAAATTGCTCTAATTGAATCTCGAAGCGATTAAGACGTTCATCCATACGTCGAGTCACTTCCACGATCTTGGCTAAAAATTCTTGGGAAAATGTGGTGTAAGGATCGCCGCTCGAAGTATATGCATCGGAGATGGTGGATTATAAACTTCGTATCTCGAAGAATAGAAATCTTGATACGGTGGAGCATACGAGTCATCACTTAGGTAAGAATAAGGCGGGGCGAGTTGAGCATAAGAATTGTCAAAAACCAAATCATAATACCCACGAGACGGTGAATAAGTATCCATGCTCAGATTATAGCAATATGAAGGACATGGGCCGGAGTAATCAAAAGTATGGGCCCATTCTCGACCTCTTAGAGCATACGGGTCATTGTGTGAAGGAGGGACTTGACAATCTAAAGTTGGAGCGTAAGGGTTGTAATATGGCGAAATAGATCGATAGTTTGCCATCTTCAATTGAATTAATCTCGAATCGTCAAAGACTTGGCTACAAAGCATAACACTCAACAAACGAGATTAAATGTACCAGAAAGAACAAAAACAATAAAAACAAAAATCACAAACGAACACTAACAAAAACAAACAAATAAGAGCAAACAATCAAATGAACAAAAGTCACTAAGAGCAAACACCAAAAATCGCGACCTTTAACCTTCCCCGGCAACGACGCCAAATTTTGAATCAAACTTTTTACACCTACTTTTTATTTAAAAAAGCTCGTCCGCAAGAGAATGGAGCAGTTGTTGGTGGTAAGTTGTACTCGAGTTGAATCACAACGAAAACTAATCATAAGTTAGTCCGGTGTTTGATTTTATGAATGAGAAAACGAAAGAAAAAAACTAAACTAAACACTTGATCCAATTTCGTTTGGGGAGTCTCTAACATCTACGACAATTAAATAAAATCAAAAGCCTTTAAATCAATTAAGAAAGCGAGGGTTCTAGTGCGCAAAAATCATCTCCACGATCAGGGTTGTCAATCTCGATGGCTCTAAGTGGCCCTAGGCACTAGACAGGTAAATTTAGCCGAAATTCATAATCATGATTGCTAACATAATTTCAACAAGCATGTAAACTCAAGCATCAATGGAATTCAACGGAAAAATTATTCTAAGCATTGAAATAAATAAACTAATGAGAATTAACCATTATACTACTACAGCAAATAGATGTAAACCAAAAATGGGAAGAACACGATAAACTAAAATGCAAAGAGCGGTAAAAGGATTATACTAAATTACGCTACCAAACAACATCAAAATACAATGAAAACCAAAGCTAAACTATAAAAACAATTAAGAGAAATGTAGAAACTTATTATCTATAAAAGCAGCAATAATCGAACGAGTCTTCAGCGACGAGGAACGATGAACGGAAGAGAAATAACGAAACGATGAACTATAAAACTCAAATTTTGCGTGTGATCGAAAGAGGGCAAGAACCGAGGGGTCTCTGCAATGTTCTAAACCTTCCCCCAAGTTCCAGCACGATAAAAATGAAGAAAATATGGGTTTTTATAGTTTTTCCCGAGAATAACCGCTAAAACCGTAGTTGCATCGACTGACACGTGCCGAGCGTCGATCGACGCTGGCCGAGGTGTGCGCATCGGCTGTGCATGGCGACGGCCGACGCTGCTGATGCTGGCCGAGAGTGCGCGTCGAACAGGCATGGGCATCAGCGGACATGAGTATGGTCGATGCTACTGCAAGCTTTTCCTCGGCCAGGGGGTCGACCAGGCATCGGCCGACGCGGGCGGCCTGGGTGTCGATGATTTGTACATTTTTGTATGTGATTTTCGTGTGTTTTTGCATCGTGTGTTGTGTGCTTGAGGGTCTTTAGGTTTATCTTTTTTACATTTTTCTTCCTTTTGATGTTTTTCATTTCGTTTGGTGTTTAATTTGTTTCTACTCTATTTTATATGAAATAATCTAATTTTGCTTAATTTCTAGTTTCATCTTCAATACGAAGATGACGAGATGTACGACGTGCTACCGATGCTCGCTGCCAGCACCGCATCGACATTGGGAGATGCCAGCGTCGATGCTGGGAGATGCCCGCATCGATCGACGCTAGGTCGACGCAAAGCTGTAGTACCGTCGATCGATGCACATGTAGACGAAAACTTCCAGTCGCATCAATCCGTGTTCACGTCGGTCAACGCAATGCCTGGTTGATGCGAGAACTTTGGCACGCGTCGGTCGATGCACCAGCCCACGTCGATCGACGCTAAGGTAGTTTGAGCGGTTATTTTTGTCAAAACTATATAAACCCATGGGATTCTTCAGAATTCGTGTGCTGGAACTTGGGGCAAGGTTCAGATATTGCAGAGAACCCTTGGTTCTTGCCACCCTTTCGATTCATGCAAGATTAGAGTTTTATAGTTCGTCGTTTTGTCATTTCTATTCCGTTCATTGTTCTAGTCGTTCCTCGTCGATGAAAACTCATTCGATGTCTGTTGTTTCCTTTATGTTATAAGTGTTTCTGAACTTTATTATTTTCTTTTTGTATTTATCTTTGGTTATCTTTGAATGTTTATGTTAATTTAGTCAATTCCTTTTACCGTTTTTCTCGTTGTTAATTTATGTTTATTGCTTTAGTAGTTTAGTTGTGATTTCTTATTAGATTAGTTATTTGTTCTTAATGTCGATTATGTTCATGCTATTGTTGATTCGATCGAATATGTTAATGCTTTTCAACTAAGTTTATTGTTCTAGTGCCTAGGGTCGTTTAGAACCATGGGGATTGACAACCCTGATCGTGGAGATGATTTTATGTAGTAGAACCCTCGTTTTCATAATCATTTTTAAAGCTTTCAACTTTATTGCTCGTATATGTTAGAAAACCTCAATCCATATTTGATCGCGTGTTTAGTTTAGTTTTTTATTTCATTTCTATGTTCGTAAAATCAAACACCGGAATAGTTTCCAATTATTCTTCCTTGTGATTCTACTCGAGTCCAACTTACCGCCTACAACGATTCCGTTCTCTTGTGGACGAGCTTTTTATTTCTAAATAAAAAGTAGGTGTAAAAAGTTCGATTCAAATTTGGCGCCGTTGCCGGAGAAGGCTAAAAGTTGTCGATTTTTGGTGTTTTCTTTTTAGTGATTTTTGATTGTGTTCTTATTTGTTTGTTTGTGTTAGTGTTTATTTTTGATTTTTTTTTCTTGTTTTGTACTTTTTGGTACATTTAATCTCGGTTTTTGAGTGTTGTGCTTTGTAGCGATATTTTTGAAAACTAGAGATTACTTTGATTGAAGATGGAGGATTATCGAGCGAGTTCGCCATATAATGACTTATACGCTCCACCTTTCGATGAAGAGATGTTTTACCCAACGTCCGATTGGCGTGGATTTCGACCGGCAATTCCTTTGAGCCTTGCAATGCGGGAGTATGATCTAGATGAGTTCTACCTCGAGAAACTCCTCATTTTTCATGGATTTCCGAGCGAAGACCCGCTCCACTCTTTTCGAGAGTATGAAGCTATAACAGGCACATTCACTCTTTTCAGACTTACATGGGATCAAGGGAAGATACGGCTTTTCATGTTCACGTTAAAGGATCGGGCGAGTGAATGGTTAACAAATCTAGAGCCTGATTCCTTGAAAACATGGGATGAAGTAGTAGATTAGTTCATGGGGTCGTTCTACTCATTTGAATGGGTCCCACCTTCAGCTTCTTCCAATTCGAGCTCTAATGATCCATATGCTTCACTTAATCACTTTGATCACACCCCACCACAAAGTTCCTATTGCCCGACATTCAACGAGAATTTTTATAATCCGGGTTTGGAACCTTTTTACACGGGATATGATTCGTATGCTCCACCCTATTCCAATTCTTCGAGCTTTGCCCCGTTTCCTCTTCTTACATCAAACTCTTATGTTTCGAGTTTTGAGCAGTATTTTCACCCAACCACATATCACGTTTCGAGATATAATGATCCGTGTGCTCCTTGCGAATCATATTCCTATACTCCGATCTACGATTGTTATCCGTTATCTCATTCGTGTATTACTGATCATGAAACTCGAGTTGAGGTAAATCGGTCTCGTTTTGATGAGGTGATGTTATTTGATGTGGTAGAGCCTACCTTGAATGTTTGTTCGGAAGAGGTTTGTAAGACAGCTGAGATAGAGGAGCTAGTTGGAGTGTCTTGCATCTCGGGACGTGCTTTTTGTGCCTGCCTTGGTGATTATCATCACCAATTCTTTCTCTTAGAGAATACAAGGCGTGGCATGATCGTCATTTATTTTAGACCGAGATTACATCAAACGTGGACCCGTCAAGCTAGAGACGTTAAACGAGCGTTTCTTGGGAGGCAACCCAAGCCCCTTTTAACTTTGTTTGTTTTTGTGTGTTTAGTTTGTTTTGTTTCAATTCCTCTTTGATGTTAAAGCCCGTTAGATGATCTTGGATGCTCGACTCATCACCATAAGCGCGATTTCAGGGACGTATCTCTCTTTCTCTTACATTTAACCATACTTAACTTAATTTCTCGTATTATACAATGTGGACATTATATGGTTTAAGTGTGTGTGTGTGTGTGGGTGGGTGGGGGGGGGTCCTTGGTTTGGTTAGTAGATTTTTGTATGCTTGATAGTGGTTGACTTGAGTGGTGTGTATTTATATTGACTGGAACCTTGACAAAGTGACGTGGGTTAGATGCTTTGGTTAGGATATTTAGACTTTTGTTCGAACAATAGTGTAACTTGTGGGGAATGAAGTGTAAATAGTCTATGAAGTGTCTTGTCTCCTGTTCTATTCTTGTTTCGTTCCAAAGAGTCGAATACTCTCTACTAGCCCCGTTTTCAGTTAACCTCTATAGGACTTTATGTAATTTTTCTTTTTATTTTGGAGACGTTAATACTCCATGTGCTGAATTTGTCTTTTGATATCAGTTGCACCTAGCAACGTAAGATTGGAGTCAAAGAACTCTCATTTTTGATTATGTAATTTAGTACCTCATCTCTATAGGTTCTCATAAAAAAAAAGAAAAAGAATATAAAAAAATAATAAGTACAAGAAGATAAATCCTTGTTCATGTTAAGTTCTTATTTTTATTTTTCTTAGATTGTTTGTTAAAGAGGTGTATAGATGACTGGGCTAGTCGGGTGACGACTTGGCGGTTTGAGAAGGGATAGACTTTGGCCGAGTCATGGATGGGCGACGTACATGGAGGTCAACTCGTTACTTTTAGGTGTTTGGAAGCTAGTCTAAATCTTTGTTAGAAGTGTTTTAGTGGTGTTGAAATATATCAACGGGTTCATGGATTGGTATTATAATCGATTTAATTGAAGGAATCAATGTGTTTCAAGCTTGAAGAAATAAAAGGAAAATAAAAATAAAGCAATTAAACTAACTAAACTACACTAGAAATTGAAATAGCAAGTGGGTAGAATGCCTCGTCGTATGCCTCAATAAGTAAATACAAGCAAGTAATGAAAATAAGCAAGAAAATGCAAAGTTTCACCAAGTACAAGCATGCATGAACAAGGTACAACTATGCATAAAAACTCAAATAATGCAAATTAACATAAATCGAAAGCATGGATCGAAAGTGCAAGAAAAGTTAACGTGAAAGTTTCAAACTTTACGGAAAATGACAAGCAACGAAGTGTAGATCTAAGATTCAACCTAAAACTATGCATGAAAATAAAAACCAAAATAAAGCATAGGAAAAACTCAAAATCAAGACGATCCAAGATCCGATCTATGATCTAGACTTGTCACTCATCTAGAGTCCATAGATGATTCGCAAGATCAAGCAAAAATTCTAATATCTAAGGCAAAAGGCATAAAACAAATGAAGAACAAAGCATGAAATTGAAAGAAAGCTTACTAGAATTAAAGAGAGAACCCAAAAGCTTGATTGAAATTGCAAGTAATTAAAAATCCAAGGGAGTACTTGAATTCTTCTTAGGCTTACAAACCCAAGGAGGTGCTTGAAATTAAATCTAATTTAGAAAAGGAAATTACATCAAAGCTTGAAATTGAATCTAAATCCTAAGGAAGAGAAAATAATCCAAGATCTTGAGAGTAATTTTAATCCCAAACCCAAGTTAGGGTTGGGATGGGAGTTGTTTTCTTACCAAATGAGAGTTGGGTTCTATTTATACTAGATTAAGTTGGGTTAAATGGGCCAAGTTGGCCTTAAAAGGCTTGATTTTCCTAGGTTTGACCATAATTTGACAAGAAATGACCCTTTGGCGTTGCTGTTGGCGTTGCAGTTGGCGTGCACTAGGGGGCTTTGGCGCAGGATTTGGCTTGGAAGCTGGCAAACGCCAGGTGCTCTGGCGCAGGATTTGGCTTGGAAGCTGGCAAACGCCAGGCGCTCCTGGGAGGCGCTGGCTTGGGTTTTGGCGTTGCCTGGCGTGCGCCAAAGGCTGCTGGGGGCGCTAGCTTAGGTTTTGGCTTTGCCTGGAGTGCACCAAGGGCTGCGGGGGGCCTTGGCTTGGGTTTTGGCTTGCCTTGGAAAGGCTTGGCGAGCATTCCAGAATGTTTGCCACTTTTGAAGCTTGTTTTGGCACAACTTTTGGCAATTCTTGGCACGGCTTGGCTTCAACCTTGGCCTTCAATGCCTCCACCTTTAAAAATAGGAATTTTCAACATAAAAACCCAATAATTTCACCAAACCTCAAATCAATTGAACCCATTTAACCAAATTAAATATAAAATCAACAAGAAACACGAAAACAATAAAACAAGAGAAATAACCTAGAAAACTAACTAATCGACTCAAAAACTAATAAAAGTAATATAAAATCCTAATTAACAACACGAGAAAAACACCGTAATTACATGCAAAACAACCACCACACACTTATCGGTTTTTTCATCCTCGAACAACGAAAAGAATCGAGAATGTACGTGAAGTGAACATTATGCAAAAAGAAAAACCCTTGTGCTTATCCTTATTAATATGATGAAAGTATCAACATAAACTTGTTATCGTTAAGCATTGCTCGTATTACTCTTCCTCAAATGAAAACAGAATCGATGACTTCCTCTCAAATGGAACTTTTAAGGGTGTTCGCTCAATTCGCTCAAGTGTTTGTTTAAATGGGACGGGTATACGCTCGAATCAGACAATGAATGCACTTTGTCAAGATTTCACAAATCGGACGCTCAAAATTGCTCATAGTACATGACCAAATAAGAATCGAAAGAGGTCTTTATTATGGGTTGTAATGTTGGCTCTTTGTTAAGGTATGGAACATTTGGATATAGTGTCTAACACATGATCAAACGCGATCAATAACACACAAAACCCTAATTTCTAAAACCCGAAACTTATGATCGCTTCACCCTTCCCTATTCACCAAACTTTCATTCTAAAACCTTCCGTATATTACTCACTTTCCCGACTTTATTTCACAACACATAGAAGCTTTTTGAATTTGCTTCTTTTCACTAAACTTAGCCTTCAAATTAAGCTTTACACATGAACGCACGCTTTATCACTTTTTGTGATTTGTGTTAGAGTATTATTTTTCTTTTTTTCTTTTGTTGTATAAGCAACTCAAAACCCAAAACCCACAACAAATTTCCCTCACATTTCTTGTCAACTAACAACATACCCTCTCACCTCACAATTATGAATATACAAGAGCTAAATCGATCTCGGCTAACAAGAAATGGGATAAAGGCTCAAGAGGGCTCATTTGTGATTTTAAAGTATCTTATACATATAGATATGGCCGGAACAAGGGTGATATATGTGTCTCGAGGTCATTTCCGAATTCAATCATCTACGAGCAAAATCAAACCTCCTCAATGCAATTTCCATATAAATGCAAGCAAGCCGATAAATCACAAAAGGCCACTCACTAGCTTGCGCCGAATTTGGGAACAAAATCCAAAGAGCTTTTAGAGCGTTGCAATCTTTTCACGAGAAAATGTTGATTATATATATATATATATAGAGGCGGATTTGGACGAAGCACGAAAATTCAACTCCTCGCACAAGAGGCCTTAAACATGCAAAAACTCGACAAGTAAACTATTCAAACTTCCAAGCATGTGGAGATTGCTTAAACATGTAATAGACACACAAAAATCGACTCAACCATATAAATGCGCAAATCGTAAGCGTCACTTCGCCAAGAATGCATCACTTCCGCAAGGCTCGAGTTAAGAACAACAAATCATGCTTGACAAAAACCGGGACCCTAACCACCTACCCACCCCACACTTAAACTATGCAATGCCCTCATTGCATTTTAATAAAAATCAAGCAAAACGGGGGATGGATAGAAACTTCCTCAACCGAGTGAGTTAGGGTCGAGCTCAGTGGGGTCCACTTAGGCATCTAAGCAATCCAAGCAAAAATCGGCATGTCTAGTATCTCCCGGCTTCATGAACGCTACTCACTTATCCAATCGCCCAAGGTTGAAGTCGGAAAACAACACATTATACAAGAAAGTCACACGAAACCAAAAACTCAAGAAAATATGTACATGAATCTCAACAAAGTATTTTTTTCCAATTTTTCAAATGATTTTGGATTTTCATTTTAAGAAGAAAATAAAAGAAATAAACGAGAAGAACTTGGGTTGCCTCCCAAGAAGCGCTTGTTTTATGTCATTAGCTCGACGTACTCCCTTTTTTTTTTATCAAGGTGGAAAGATAACGGGAGGGTCCACCAAAATAATCTCCTCCTTGTCGGGAGGATCCACTCTTTGGAACGTCRTTGGCGCATTGCATAGCTCATATAAGATCCGCCAAAAAGCAAGCGTTCCAAATGGTCAAATGAAGTTCTTCTCGGCTAGGTCCTCGGGTGGGATGGTGGTTTTGAAGTGTCCCGACGACTCATCAAAAAAGAAAAATGAATATTGGCCGACTATCTTGTCCATCATGTGGTCGATAAACGGGGGAGGGAAACGATCTTTCTTTGTGGCCTCATGAAACTTCTTAAACTCGATCAACATCCTCCAACCCGTTGAAGCCCTCGTGGCCAACAACCCTCCTTCTTCATCCTCAAGAACTAACAAGTCGCTCGTCTTGGGCACCAAGTCAATGGGCTTCACCTACTCGCTTTTGGACATCACGAACATCAAGCCCTCCAATAACAACCTCCACGTCTCGGCTCTCACCATTTCATCAAAACTCGAATTCAAAGGGATAACTCTCTCAATCACTCCGGGTCTCCAACCGATCGCACCCTTAAGAACTTTAATCACTCCAATCGACCCCTCCTCTTCTTCTCGATCCGAATTTTCTAAGATGGTAATCGGTTGACTCTCCTCTTTCTCTAAATAAGCATGCTCGAGGGGAGATGGAGGAGGCTTAAGCTCGGGTTTGTGCCTCCTCTCGGATACATCGAAAACTAACTCAAACAATCCACTGACCCCCTCTAAGAAATCGCCGTTGCCCTTAACGACACATCGAGAATCATCTACACATAAATTGGGGTCACATAGAGGCACAACGGACTTATCATGTAGAACAAGGGGCTCATTTTCACAACATCCTTCAATATCGACGTTCAGGCCAACCACCTCCTCATCGGTCTTTTCCTCCATAGAAGCTCGCTCGACTATACCTTCGATCATGTCCATATATATCCGATCGATAATAGAATTTTTGAAAGAGAAAGCAAAGTGAGGGTAAATGAAAGGCGTTCTAGAAAATAATTTTTCTATTCTAGAATGGTACTATCCGATGTTGATCCGCCACTTTCTAGAACGGTTTTTTCAAATACCATTGTGGAAAGTATAACTTTCCAGAACGGATTTTTGAAAAGACGTTCTGGAAAGCCCATTTACTAGAACGGTTTTACAAAAGTTACCTTCTAGAAAGTTTAAAAAATTAAAAAAAATTAAATGAAAGAAGGAATACACCAAAATTAATAATAATAAATATTGTGATTATATTAATTATATCACCAAATTTCAATAAAATCTAAGACACAATAAACTAAAACTAATATTTATGCTATTTATGTGATTAAATGAAAAAAAAATTAAATGTGATAAATCAATCACCCAAGCCCATTCGCTCTAATCAAATGATCTCAGATCCTATCCAGCAATTGTTATTCGACCTCTGATCGGTTGTAAAATCGGAACTCATCTTTTCAGTTATTTATCATTAATAATCCAAATTCTATTGAAACTAAAATTTATATTATCATTTATAACCTCATAAAAACCGAGCTAAAAGCTGCACGACTGTGCTTTTTCCCGCACCACTTGACCCCACCAGAGCAGTGACGGTTCCAAATTTTAAAGTTAGATCAAAACCTTGTAAGATTTCCACATCAGACCTTAGAGGATATGAGAAATAAACATCTGCAAGGCATAATTAAAATTGTGACCGAGTTAATTATGTATAAACCAACAGCATGAAGTACATTTATAACCTGCATTCCTAGTTTGCACTTTCCCGTTAGAAGCATTGGTTAAAAGTGCTTCAGGGTTCGGATCGTGCAATTTACGACTCTTTAAATCCTTTCATAAAGCAAAATCTAAAGCTTCAACAATTTTGGCACTAGATAAAACAGAGTTAATTCTTTCTGTAGCAGCTAAGGCTCCACGAAGATCACCAAAGGTGTTCACCACCTTAAAAAATGTTATGATTAAAAAACAGAATTTAAAAAATAAAAGAGAGAGAGAGTACTCACAGCAAATGTTAGCGTAAAAGTGTATCCAATAAAAGAAACCATTGTTCCGACAACAAATTCACCCTACATGCAATAAACTTTCTTACTGTCTTGTTGATTGCTGTCTTAAAATATCTAGCACACATAGTGCTTCTCGAGATATCTCAGACTCTTTGCCACGTATTGGCGGCAAAACTTATCTCTACCATAAACGTTTTGGATGATAGGGGCGATGAATTCTTTTCTTGTCACTCTCATTTGGAATAATTGTCCCCCTAGGGCTTGAATTCTCTATGTTCCTGAATGAAACCAAGCCACCAGTGTAAGGAGACAAAATAACTACAGTAAAATATTTTGTTTTCAAAATTTTTTTCAAACTTCGTTTTATATTATTGACAAATCCTAGTTTCTTCACACCTAACTCTTGATGATCACAATTCTGATATTATATATATTAAAACACTTCTTATTTTTCTCAAGACTGTATAATAGTTTATACATCGAGTAGTATTGCAGAAACAGCAATATCTAGAATTTCTTGCACGCTAAATCTCATTGAAATGGCAAAACAACCATACTGAAGAATAAAAGAATGTTTCAACAAGATCATGAGTAAGCGTTAAAACATTTATTTTGTTCCTAGAAGGAAAAAAATGCAACTCATTATATCATCCTTCCGCTTAATCTCCCAAACTTAAGTTTAACATTTCTCAACCAAGAACAATTATTGACCTCGCATTCTCAAATTCCAAGTATTATCATCATCATCTTATTCTTTTGGCAATCAGCCAATCAGGCATTGAAAATACACATGATTACTTATTTATCATCTGAGTTTTTTTCCACCTCTCTTGATATGTGGTCCTACTCATACGACACGGAAAAAAAGATAAAGATCTCACAATACAAGCACATCAACCAACACTTCAATAAGTTAAACAAGATTGGGATCTTTTGATGTTGGAGTTCAAGTAAAGTATTTTCAAAGCTACTTACTGTTACATAATATAAATCTCCAATTCCTATGAACATAGAACATCAACGAAACAATGAGATGCTTTGCTTAGTAAATGAACATTTTGTTCGAGCAAAGCTGAAAATCCTTATTATTAATGAAATGCAGGTTATAATATCTTATGTTCAACATTTTTATGGTTACAAGGAAATAAGAAGATCGAAATTTCTACACATTCTTCTTTGTTAAACAGTTCATTGTAAATTGAGCAAATTATTGTCTCACACCATGTTAATTTAAAGAGAAGGAAGAAAATTACAGCAGTAGAAACTGAAGTAACTCGCAAGTTCAACACTCTTAATTAACAACGCGTATGGACTTTTTAATAGATTCATGTCCCACAAATTTATATTAACATTATAAAATATCATATTTGCAATTTACCAAAGATACATGTAAGAAAATTCACAAACCTTCCGAGAACCATTTGCCTTTAGCCAGTTGACAGAGGCTTCGATATCCTTCACAGCACCTTGCCAATCAAGACCATCCATCAAATGCTGTGCTTCAGAAGCGTCAAAACCAACCTTCGCTCTGTACAAACTGAATGACAAGGAAAAAAATTGGATAAGAAATAGACATCAGCACTCACGTTGGAGAAAATCATGATAATAAAAGGTATAAAAAAATTAGGCAAAAAAAAAAAGATGAACTAGCATGACAATACACTTTATTTTATATATTACTTATAATATTTATGTAGATCACATTAGGAGAATTTATAGAGTCTAGATTACTAGGTCTCTTTTATATTATTTCTAGTTTACATTGTTTCATAAAAAAAAAAGAGATAAGTACCTTTCGACCAACATGCTCGACCAAATCAAATCTTGCCCAATAATTTTGCAAATATCATCGATTCCTTCCTCATAAACTTCATGAGTTGAAGGATATGTAACCTGATAAATTTAAGTAAAAGTTTGATAAAACGTCAAAGATAGAAAACTTTTTATAAAAAAATGCGAATTCAGATAATATCACGTACCATAAGGGCAGCTAAGTTGTTCTTATGAGTTTCTGCAGCCTTCTTTAATTCTTCATTGTTGATGTTACCCTTGGAATCTGTTCCAACCGCAACAATTTTCATCCCACACATGGCCGCACTTGTACGGTTCGTTCCGTGCGCCGAAACTTGAATGATGCACACGTTTTTGTGGTGGTCCCCTCTCGACTACATCAGAAATTTAGCAGACACAAGATATATTTTTTTTAGAGCTGAATCTTCTGTAATTCATCAAGCACAACATTTTTTTATTACTTATTAATATTTTATTCATTATATTTTTTAACCTGGTAACCAGCGGCTTGTTCGGTGGGAGCAAAAGGATGAAGGTCCGTAAACTCAGGCATCATCTCGGTCGTTGTGTTTAATGTCAAGTTACAAGATCCCAAAGGAATCATGTTGTGGCACAGGGTTATACCTACAAAAATTACAATGACAGACATATAATTATACTACTCCTTAACAGCTAAACTACGAGTTAAAAAGAGATTGAGTCAGATATGGGCTTTCCCTAACAAGTCCTGAAGGAATAAAAAATCCTCAACCACTAGCGCAAGAGAGACAGCAGTGAATGTCGCCTGATGCAAACATAAATGTTTAAATGCCACCTTCTTTTGTCCATCTTCATAAATGTTGCACTGTGAATATATCTACATGTGCAAATATAAAAAAGATCCGCTTTAGCAATCAAACATCAAACAACAGAAAAATAACTCATCAACTGCAAAATTGGGACACAATCATCACCTGAGACTCTACACTGGTGCAAACAGCATAAATTCACCAATGTCGAGTGTAAATATTATACAAACGTACTTTCTTGAATCTGATATGTGGATGTCTTTGTCGGTTCCCGTCGAAGAAACAATGGTGAATAGTAATTCGGATGCATCTATCACCCGTGTGCGAAGGGTTGGCCCCGATGAGCATCGTTTTATCATGATTTGCAAAGTGACAACTGAATGGAACAACAAAAAGGTCAAGGACACAAAAGATGTTTGACCACCAAATTCTGAGGGCGTAAAGATGTTTTCTAATCTTATAAGATGAAAGTTAGAACAACTTTGTAATTAGATATATTTAAAATATGTTAGTTTGTTTGTTTTGAAAAAAGAGAGATAGAGAGAGATGGGATCTCCTCTATTTTCTAAAACAACTTATAAGCTTCTAGACATCTTCTCAAGTGTCTTATGAGCATCTTCAAGAAGATATAAAAAATAAAAAATTAAAAATTAAAAAAAGAGCTTATAAGCTCTTCAAAACATCTGTTAAGCTCAGCCAAACACTTCTCATTTTAAAAAGTTAAAAGCTAACCGAGAAATTGTAATATCCGTGCTCCCTCATGTGATATCTATCAGTCCATTGTCATAATCACAGATGACCTGGAGTTGCCAGCCGAAACTGCTCCCACATAAGATTTCACGGGAACTGAGGCTGTCGGGCCAGGTCCGGGCTTTGGGGGTTTGGAGAGGGATGAGTATTTACATGTGATTATGTTGTGGGTGGTGTGGGAACTACTGAGGACAGAGCCGGAGTAGGCCATTTTCCGGTAGCCTTAGCAGTAGCAGCGACGGCGACCATTTCTCTCACTTCAAGCAAATCGCGAGTGGGATTTGGGGAAGCTTCTTTGATCGAATTCAATTAAAACGCAAAGTCAGAGTCATCCAAGGAGGTCGACTGAGCAGCATTTACAAACGAAAATGCGTCGATTAGGCCGATATCTCCTTGTTCAGGCGAAAAGGGATCGACGATTGAAAATTTTGAATTGGCTTCAATTGGAACCCCTTTTTTGCAATTGATTGCTGGGTTAGCTTTGACTTGATGCGGGGATGGTTTTAATGCATCTAATTTGTTATAATGGATGTCGGCCGGCGAACTGCATTTTTTCCCCAAAAGGGGATCAGATTCCTTCTTTTCACAAATTCTACGAGTGACAGGAATGAGCGCGGGTTGTCCATAATTGGATATTAGGATAAGAAGGTTAAGCTTGGGGGATGGTTGTGCAGATGAAATTGAATCACCGGCCGACATGGGTGGGAAGTCGTTGATGGCGGAAAAAGACGCTAAAAGTGGTGGATGGTGATGACGGCTGTGCGGGGGTAAGTTGGTGAATTCCAAAGGTTTGGTGGGGGACGACGGACATGAGGCTGTCATGGGGAGGTGGTGGCCGCCGCTCTAGGCAGCGGCGGGAGGAGAACGAAAGTGGAGAGACTGGTTCGTCTTTTGGGTTTATGTTATAATTATTTTATTTTTATTTTTATTTTTATTAATTTAATATTTTAATTGGAAAAAACTTTCAAGAACGGTATTTTAATTACAATTCTGTATCGAGGGACTTTCAAGAACGGTTTTGAAAATACCGTTCCGGAAAGTAGAAACATGGGCGGAAAAAAATTCATTTACGCGGTATTAAATTGAATAAGACTTTTGAGAACGGTCTTATAAAAACTGTTCTGGATTGAATTAAATTCCAGAACGTTATTTAAATAACGTTCTGGAATGTAAACTTTCCATAACGGTTTTTAAATACCGTTCTTGAATGTACACTTTCTAGAACGTTATTTGAATACCGTTCTGGATTGACTCATAATCCAGAACGATTTTTCAATACCCGTTCTGGAATGTCTACTTTCCAGAATGGTATTTGAATAACGTTATGGAAAATCATCTATCCAGACCGGTAATTTCAAATACCGTTCTAGAAAGTCTAATCAAGAACAGTATTTTAAATGCCCTTCTGGATGCACCAGGATGTTCTGTTCTAGAATGCAGTTTCTGCACTAGTGCTTATACGTATCAAACAACATATTAGACTCCTAATCCTTTTTACACTCAAATGAGGTATCCCCTTCAATCACGAACCTAACTACATGATATACCAACTCTAAATACCTCGACTATATTATATTTAAGACACCGATTCATTAGACTATGTACAGAAAAACTTCAACCATTCAAATATTTTAGTACTCTACAGAAATGAAAACCACATAATCTTAAAAGAAAAAATTGTTAAAAATCATGGCAATTGTCAAGTGTAATGAGATGCAAGAGATTATGTAATTGCGATGCCATTATTGCCCTTAATCACTTTCAAGAAGGAAACGAATATTATTTATGATTCACCAAATTTGTTCCATGTGTCCAGGTGACCTAGGTTATTTATTGAATCCTGAAGGATGCCAAAGGAACACAATCTATTTATCCCTTTAACCACCAAGGCCTTATTTTCTTAGGGGGATGGATTTGGATAATGACAGTTATCATTCCATATCCTATGTTTGGTTCGAATGATTTTTGAGGCTCGTGTGATAACTGCCAGCTCATGATAATATCCTAATGTGGCTTGATAAGTTGTCCGGGCTCCAAGGTTAAGATTGTTTTCTCCACGTTTGGTGGACATTTTGAAAAGTCCAAATTATCCTCACCTTTTCATATGTATAATATTTTTGCCCTGGATTTTTTGAGAAATTACATCTCTACCATAATAAATAGCAAGTTTCTAAGTGAGAAATCCTTAATCTTTCATATCAACGACACTGAGCATCATTCTTGTAAGAATGTACACTCACTTTATTTTTTTTCTTTTACTTCTTTTGCGAAAATAAATATAATCAGAATTAAAATTAGTGAGGTCTTAATAAATTATTGAGGGAGGGAGGGAGGGGGGGGGGGGGGTGGGGGTGTAATCTTAAAACTGATATGTCATTGGTTAAATTATTTTTTTATCCGTTTCATTTTTCATCGAATCTTCATGGTTTGGCCTGCGATTACTGGATGTCTTTTATATTGGTAAAAAAATTATTAATTAAAATAGTTTCGTTGAATATTCAATTCTCCATATTTTTTCACTGGAGGTAATATTTTGTTAATTTTTTAGGGTCGAATGTTATTTTGTTGAATGTTCTTTGTTTGAAAGTTCTTATTTATTGTTATGTCGTAGTTGATTTGGTAAGATGCATGCGTACATTTTTCTTTTATCATTGTTTGTTTAAATCGTCATAGTTGAGTGTTGCAGAGCTTTATTCGACCCGCAATCTGTTAAAGCACTCGAAGATAGGTAAATATATTGTAAACTTTTTAATACTTCGAGATGTTTCATTTTATTAGTTATCCACTATCACAAACCTCGATTCTATGGCTACTTAAGTGTTGTTGAGTATTCATGTACTAAAATTAATGAATATTTTCAATATCTCAAATTTTTTTGGGCGAATTTAGTATTTTGGAACTATTTTTAGGAATTATTCATACTACGTTCGTTGTTGAAGTTTATTTGTTTGAGAGTTCTTAATTTTTGGTAAGGCACATGCCTTTTTAAAATCATTGTATAATTAACTTACTTTCATGAAAATTTTTGAGATTTCTCTTTTTTTTCTCATGAATACAAACAATAAATAAGATGTTTGATACTTTTAGTTTTTTTTTTTCGATTTATTTCGGAAGATTTTCTTTTATCTTGATGTGGATGGATGATGTGGGAAGAATTATAACCAGTTACTATTGCATAAGACTATAATTATGTTTATTCCTTTTTAAGTTTTATTTTCTTAAAAATAATGTTTAATAAATTTAATTTTTTTAAGAGATTCTTTTTTTACAAATTTTAATGAAGCTTATATGGAAATGACACCTTCTGTAACTTATTCTTTTTCAATCATTTTCATACATTCAGAAGAGAACAAGTTATAGAGGTAAGATGCGTCCATATTTGTCGGATACTGTTATGAATGAATATGAATATAGAGCAGTAAACAGAAAACGTAAAGAAGACACAGATTTACGTGGTTCACCAAATTGGTTACGTCCACGGGCAGAGAGAAGAATGGATTTTATTAACTGATTAGGGTTACATATTCCTGATCCCAAAGACCATATATATAGTATTGAGATAATACACCAAAGTTGGGTTTAAGGCCCCCGTACAACACGCTGAAGCGAGAGATTCAAGACATATCAACAGATACTAATGCTTGAGTTGATTCTTTTTTCTCCTTAGACCATTAGTTTGTTTTAATCTTCATAGTTGGGTGGTGGTATAATTTTCGTGTGCGCAAAGATCCGCTAAGACAATCGAAGACAGGTAAATATAATAAGAACCTCTTCTACTGACGATCTCCATCATCAACTTTCTTTTAAATATTGTTTTATGGTGCTATCATCACATGCGCATTCCATTGAACATATTGTTGGTGGTTATTGTACGATATCCTTTGTTTGGTTGTGGTAAGTGAATATTTTTTTTTTAAATAGGAACACATTAAAGTTTTGGTGTGATCTTGGTAGCTGGTTTCGTTTACTCATATTTGCTAGCACGAAAGATGGATATTGATCAGGAATAAATAGAGGTTTTCATTATCGTAGAGGAGGTTATGAATATGATTAGGACATTCCTTTTGCTAGTGCATTTTTACATAAATTACTTCTTGGCACCTCTTGCTCGGCGACGTCGAATTCGTCGATTGCCTGTTCATTATAGAATGGCTGACAGAATCCCCGAACAGATAAGTAACATGCGCATAAAAAACTTGAGTGATACAAATTACATTGAATAAATGTAGGAGGTAGAAAAAATTCTAGAAATGTAAGAATAAATGAACAAATTGCATTATTCTTGTCCGTGTTAGCCCACCAAGAAAAAAATCCATGTAGATAAGTGTAGATTCCAGGGGTCGGGACAAACTGTAAGCAAACACTTTAATCGCGTCATTAATGTTGTTCTGCGATTACACACCATTCTAGCGGCTAAACCCACTCCTCTTGATGAAAGTAGTACCAACAATACATGGAAATGGTTCATGGTTTTATACTAATCATTTAACATATAAAAAAAATATATACTCTGCAATATCTTAGTTTAATTATTAGGTTTTTTTTATTGTGTCTCATTCTATAGGGTTGTCTAGGTGCCTTAGATGGGACCTACATTAAGGTTCGTGTCCCATTAAGCAAGAAGTCACGATATAGGAACCAAAAAGGTGAAGTAACTATTAATGTACTTGGCATATGTGATCGAGACATGAAATACACCTATGTACTTAAGTGGCTGGGAGGGTTCAGCAGCCGATAGTCGTGTCTTGCGCGATGCTATCACTAATGCTAATGGATTAAGAATACCTACGAGTAAACATCATTTATAAAAAAAAAAAAATTAGTTTTCTATATGCACAACTACTCACAATCAACTTAACTCGCCTATATGGATATATTAAGAAAAAGTATATTAAATTAATAAAAGATAAAGTGGTGAACTTTCCCTGTTTTTTTCAATTATAGGAAATTATTACTTGTGTGACTGATTCGAGCTTTTATGCGTGCCTACTTTATAAATAATTGTCAGAAATTTAATAGCTCGCCCACAAACTAACGGGATCGCGTGTAGGTTGGCAAGCTTAACTCGAGTCCTCTCTCAAGGAGCACACATCTTTCTACTCGGCAAGAGGACACATCTTTCTACTCGGCAAGAGGACTTTATTGCTACACCATGATGCCGTTTGGCCTAAAGAACGCTGGAGCCACCTACCAGAGCCTTGTGAAAAAGATGTTTGCTAGTCTAATAGGAAAGTAAATGGGAGTTTATGTAGATGACATGCCTGTCTTGAAATAGCTGCCTCAATGGGGATCAAGAATTTAAAAATCCAGAGCGATTCTCAACTAATGGTGAATCAGATCAACGGAGATAAAAGACCAAGGAACCCAGAATGGCATTATACTTAGAACTTGCTAAGGCACGCCTAGATGAATTTGAAGCCGAGATCATCCACGTCTCACGAAACGACAATGTTCCAGCAGACTCCTTGGCCAAATTAGCATCAAGTCTAGGCGTTGAGGAAATGGATACAGTGGCTGACAGCCACCACTCAACAACGGCGCTTGACGCCGCCACTGCCTACCTCGAATAGTCAAGCCGACCAGAAAGAAGACCGAACCGAAAAGGGGAACTGATGAAACCTTTCCTACTTACTTAAATGAAGGTGTGCTCCCAGAAGACCGAGCTAAAGCCCATTTAATACAAATAAAGTTAGCTCGGTTTACCACAATGGATGGGCTATTGTACAAGAGGGGATATTCCGTTCCCCTGCTCTGGTGCTTGAATGAGCAGGATACCGAATACGCATTAATAGAACTACATGAGGGCATCTACGGAAGCCACGCTAGAGGACAGTCGTTGGCTAACAAGCTCTTCCGACAAGGGTATTATTGGTCAACTTTGAAGAAGGATGTAGTAGAGAAGGTCAAGAAATGCAAAAATGCCAAGTATTTGAACCCCATATTAACTCCCTCGCACAAGCCCTTAATTCCATATATTCGTCATGACCGTATCTGCCCGCTACCGAAGGGTAAAGGAGGAGTCAAGTACGTTGTTGTTGCGGTGGACTACTTTACCAAATGGGCAGAGGCTGAGCCATTGGCATCCATAACCAACAAGAAAATCATCAATTTCATCTGGAAATCGATCATATGCAGATTCGGTGTGCCACTCTCAATAGTGTCTGACATTGGCAAGAAGTTTGACAACAAAAGATTCAAGACATTTTGCGGAGAGCTAAATATCAAAAAAAAAAAAAAAGTCCCTACACCACACTACCCTTAATTGAATGGACAAGTTGAATCGGTCAACAAAATCCTCAGGTACACATTGGAAAAGAAGTTGGAAGATCTGAAAGGCAATTAGCC
The DNA here is from genome assembly GCA_014905375.1 of Phtheirospermum japonicum. NCBI lineage: Eukaryota > Viridiplantae > Streptophyta > Magnoliopsida > Lamiales > Orobanchaceae > Phtheirospermum > Phtheirospermum japonicum. Next base: position 700,144 of record BMAC01000451.1, on the reverse strand, counting down.
ATAAGAGATGCCGGGTGCTTTATGGTCATATAGAACAATACACCGCTCATCCACTGACAAAACCACATTCTCACTCGCCTTCGGATCAGAAGCGGTTATACCAGTTGAGATTGGCGTGCCATCCAACTGAATAGCACACTTCGAGGAAGAGAAAAATGACTTGGCGTCCCGAGCTGCACTCGATCTCCTCGTGGAGAAAAAAAAATGAAGGCCGAACTGAAAAATGCAATTTACAAGCAGAGAAGCGAACGTTACTACAATCAAAAGTGAAAGCCAGTGACCTGGTCCTCAAGCGCGTCTTCAGACCAAACAAATTCCTCTCAAACCGAAATGGAAGGGACCATTCAAAGTATCAGAAGTTCTCCAGCATGGGGCATACCACCTAGAATATCTAGATGGGAATAAATTCGCGCATCCCTGGAATGTCGTGTACTTAAAGAAATACTATTAATAAAGTACTCTTTTTCCTCATTTTGAATAAAGACCAACAAGGTCGACAAGAAAAGAGTTGGGCTGTCGGACTCATAAAGCCGACCTCACTCACATAATCTGGTCCGACCCAATTAGGTTAAGCAAAAGAGTGATGGACCAACCTCATCACGTCGACCTCACCCATGAGATTACTAGCTTAACAACTTAGCTCACTAGAGCAGTATTAAAAACTGATGATCTCACAGTAATGTAAGCCAACTCAAGGCATCACTAAAATACTCAAGAGAAAGATCTTAAGGGAAAAAATCCACCAAAAATAAAACCGAAAATAACATGAAAAAATGTCGAGCTAATAATCGACTACGCAAAAGAATCACACAATATAAAACAACCCTAAATAAAGACCGGCAAGCTCCTGCGCCATCGAGCTCCAACTATCGAGCTCAAAAGGGATAAGCCAAGCTCATCGGCAGCAGCCTAACAAATCAAGTCAAAATTAAGTCGGAAACAAAAGCAACACGAAACAAGAAATTTCCGAGCTCAAAGTGTCAAGCTCAAAATGTCGAGTTTAATCGAGCCAGCACACCTAAAAGAGCAAGTTTAGAGAAAATGTCGAGTTCAATCAAACTGGCACACCAAAAAGATCAAGTTTAAAGAAAATTCCGAGCTCAAAATGTCGAGTTCAATCGAGCCAGCACACCAAAAAGAGCGGATTTGAAAAAATTCTGAGCTCAAAGTGCCAAGCTCAAAATGTCGAATTCAATTGACCCGGAACACCGAAAAGAGCGGATTTAAAAATATGTCGATCTCAAAGTGCCAAGATCAAAACGTTGAGCTCAATCGGGCCGACAATCACAAAAAAGGCAATATGTGTACATATTTGAGCTGTCTAGCCGAAAGTGCAAAAAAGAGAAGCTACTAAAAACTAAAATTGCTAAAGGCAGAATATACTGAAGGAAAAGTCAGCCAACCTGAACAAGCCGACCAAAATTTGTTCAAATCAATAAGTCCGAATACATAAAAGGTCGACCTCCCAACAGTGACGCGCCGACAAAAGAACAGAAAAAATAACCAAGTCGGAAACATAAGTTAATCATCACCGCCATTCTCATCATCGCCCTCCTGCCCATCGCTGAGCTCAGCATCCATATCGTCGCCCCCTCCCCCCATGCTGAACTCCACCATCTTCTCAGCGATATGCTTCTCAAAGTCAGGAATGGAGGCCCCATTTTTCATCATTTGGAGGTCTTCCTCAATGGTGGACAAGTAGGAGGCACTCATCATTGGCCCAAGGGTCTCGATCTTATGGTCCTCGGCACCGACAACCTTCCCCATAGCAAATGCCTCTTCCCTCTCCCGAGAGCGAGCCTCGACCAGACCAGCATGGCTCTGGACCAGCGGCTTTCTAAGCCTTCAAGGTATCTAGGTCGAATAAGGTCCGCTGAGTTGCACTCATCGCAGCTTCAACGGACTGCTCCGCTCTACTGGCCCTAGACATCCAAGTGTCGCGATCAAGGATAAGATCGGTACACTGGTCGTGAGTCTTCAAAATAGTAGCATAATCCTACTGAAGCTCAGCATGATCTTGCTGAAGCCGAGCATGGTCCCTTCAGAGGTCATAAAAGTCCCGACGCGCCAAATTAAATGAAATGAAGGCCCGACAGAGGTTCATCTCTGAATACTCCAGCCGGTTGTCCCCATCAAAGTTCAAGAACCAATCATCCAAACCGGGACTCCAGCTACGAGTAGTGCTGTTCGGGAACTGAAAAAACAATATACCCTGCAACTGACCCGCCGGCAACATTCAAAGCATAGCACCTTTATTAATCGTACGCCTTATGATCCGAGTGAGGGCGAGGGCCTCCAAAGACAATCTCCTCCTCATTTTCTATGGTGATAGGCTATTGATGAGAGCTCCCCTCACTGACTTGGGGAGACGAGTAGGATTCGGAAGGAGCAAAAGGTGCAGATGATCTGGCCTTTTTCTTTTTCCTGCTGCCGGCATCCACTGGTCTCTTCTTAGGCTTCTTGTTCTTCTCCAAAAACTTAGCGGCACGGTCAAGTGTAGAAAGAGACATGGTTCTGTCAAAGTAAGGATAACACATTGCAGAGGACCCCAACAAAAAAGTCGAGCAGATGAAATCGGCACTTGGAGTCATTCTGCTCAGCAATTTAGAACCGGGCCATAACATTTCCAGATATTGAGCAGAAGAGGCCAAACAGAAAATGTTGAGCAGCCGAGCTCGATAGCGATATCGGTGCAACCATTGTTCGACGCCGAGAAGGGATGAGCAGTCCTGCTGAGTATAAACTATCGAGCAGCTGAGCTCGGTCGTACCGACAATGCAACCATCGATCGATGTCGAGAAGTGATGAGCGGCCCTGTAAAGCAGCCGAGCTCAGCCGCACTGTTGTCGCAGCCATCAATCAACACTGAAAAGAAACGAGCATCCCTTCCGAGCAGAAACTGCCAAGCAATCGAGCTCGGCCACGACGTCGGTGCAATCGAGCAGAAATAACCGAGCAGATGAGCTTAGTACTTGGAGTCATTCTGGTCGGTAATTTGAAAATTGACCATGCGGATTCGCCCGGTGGTTTGAACAAAAGTGTCGACCAGATGAACTGAAATACCAAGCTGACAAAAAAGAGCAGAAATACTCGACGCCCAACTATCGGCATGAGACAAACAAAATTCGACTCACTAGGAGTAGTGGGTCCAAGTTGAGATCGAAGAGGAGGATCCCTGTGACCAGCCCTCTGGAGTTTGGCCTTGGTCAGCACATTCTTATAATTCCTCGGTGCCAGGTCAGAATCAAAAATGTTGTACAAATGAGTAAAAAAATTCATGTCAAGAGTTGCCAACTGGCGGTAAGCTGAAAATAAGAGCAAATAATGAGGGATTAGATCGAATTAAGGGAAATAATTTTGGTGTCATACTTACCAAATTTCCTAAGAGACTTCGGGGGGTGTGGAGCGAGCCATTGGGGTTCTTCGTCTGCCAATCCCACCCGAGGTAAAACCAGTATGGTTTCCAAGTGTGGAGGATATCGGGGTGTCCCGTAATGAGGTGCTTGAACTCTCCATCCCAAACCAAAGCGTAGTAGAAACCAGATGCCCCCTCTCGGATGCCTTGAAGAGGTAAAGCCATCGGAGCTCCTCGAGGGTAGGAGCTGGCCAACCATTCTCGTTGAAAAGCACGAACAGACCTAAAATCTGAGCTATGGACATAGGGTGAAGCTAGAAGATGGGTAATTCTAAATCGTTAAGAAGGGATTGAGAACGAGACCCCAAAGTGAAGGCTGTCCATGAAAAAAGTGGTGCAAGATGCTGGTGGGCAATAAATTCGTTCGGCATCGTAAGGCAGGAACATATGGATAGATCTGGGCACACCACACTCCTCCGAATACAAGGATAGGTCATCATCAGTCAACGAGCTTTGCTCAATGGCAATGCCAAGCTAAGTATTGTCCCAATCGTGAGGGGATAGCCTCTTCCAATGGCCTACTAGGTGCGTTCGCTAGGTCAGGCCGACCAGAATTCAGAGGCGTCGACCTCCTCTTACTTTTTGATGTTCGATATTTTCCAACTCGTGTTGCTCACTAGGTATCATCGTCCGTAAGGTTCTGGCCGTAAAGATCATCTAGGGGCTCGAGATGAGCTGAGTCGATCCCGAAGTCACCACTTGCTGCTCTGGTCCGATTTGGGCTTAAACCCCGCGCCCAAGCCAACCCATCAATTATTTCATCTTCGGGGTGGTCAACTAAACCGTAGTTACACTCCGCGTAAAACCCGCTCTGAGGACCAAACTCGCAACCCTGCCGAATCCGCCCATCGGGCCTGAACGGCTAGCCCTGGCCGAATTGAGGGTAACCGCCGAACTAATTTTCATCATCCAAGAATTGCTCAAAGGTAAAGGGACTCCCTTGACCAAAGATATCCCCCACACCGAAGCTCCCGTACTGGTTGAACTCGGATATGCCGTCTAGGCCCGTTTGAGGCCCTGACTGGCTGCCACCTTGGCTAGCTATCTCGAATACCCGAGTGTAATCCGTAGAGTAACCCGGAATACTAGACATGATCAAGAGTTGAGAAAAAGAAGAGATTACCTTTGGAAATGGAGAAAGTCGAGGCGCAAGAACCAGTCTAGTGGGGGCTGCAAACAAAGTGGCCCGAACATAAGGACTGAAATGGCAAAGTAAAAGTATGCCTTTGCTGAAGATTGTAAGTGCAGGGAGAGAAATGAAGTAAGGAGTGAAGAGATGGGAAATGGATGAAAGAATGAGTTTACTTAAAGGATGGGAGAAGGAATCATAAGTCATAAGTGTCTGAATGACACTAGGAGACAAAACCCTGCAAAAGCAGCAATCTCGTACAACGTAATGGTCAAGCTCCTCATGGAGCAGAGCCGATGGGGCTAAGCACCTTAAGCTTTTGCCAACTCAGTTTTCTCATATGACCAGAACTCAATGAGTCCGAACCCGCCTACTCTTAGATGACTCCGCACTCAAGGGCTTGTTGATGGGTGGAATTGTCCTGATAACCCCAGAGGAGAAACTTAGCCGAACTGAGTCAGGTAGCTTGAGGAATCAGCCAACCGATCTGGGCCACCGTCGGCTGACGACAAGTAGGTATAGCCGAGTTGGGCTACTGCTAGTCGACTCTAAGCATTGACGCCGAGCCGGAATAGAAAAACCACCGAGCAGAATCACACGAGATGCCGACCTGTCTAGAACTGCTGCCGAGTAGGACCGCACAAGCTGCCCACCTGTCTAGTAACTCCTGCCGAGCTGCACCATCGATCGATGCCGAGCTGCATAACCGATCCGCCGAGCAGTGACGCCGTGCCACTGATGAGCTCGAATGTCTTGCCACTGACGAACTTGGCTGTCGTCTCACTGATGGCCTCGGCTGCAGTGTCGCTGGCGGACTCGGTTGCTGTGCAACTAAAAGCCTCGACTATCCTGCCAGACTACCTTTTACTATATAGCCCCGCTGAGTAGAGATTGTCGAGCTTTTGAGATGGGCCCCACCATCAACCGATCTACGTCGATCGACATCGAGCGTCGATTATGAGGAACTTATCTTCCGAGCTCGGCCACGCCATCGACCATAGTCGACCGACGCTAAGCGCCAATGTCGAGCCACCAAGCACTCACGCACAGTTCTCCGGGTCCAGCTGGGCAACTCGCCGAGCAGGATCCACTAACTTGTCGAGCTCGGCCACGCTGTCAAAGTTGCCATCGACCAACGTCAGGCGCCGATGTGAAGCCACCGAACGGGAGCTGCCAAGCTCGGCCATGTCATCGATGCCATCAACCGACATCAGGCACCGACGTGGAGCCGTCGAGTAGGACCCGTCATTTTGGAGCTGTCGAGCTCGGCCATGCCGCCGATACCACTGCCGACCGAGGCCAAGCACCGAGTCAATCCATCGAGCACTCACGCACGGGTTGCCGAGTCCAGCCGAGCAACCCGCCGAGCAAGATCAGCTGACCTGCCGATCTCAGCCATGCCACCAATGTTGCCATCAACTGACGCCAGGCGCCAAAGTGGAGCCGCCAAGTAGGACCTGCCTAGCTTGGCCATGCCGCCGATACCACTGTCAACCGACGCCGAGCACCGATGTGGAGTTGCCGAGCAGGAATTGTCGAGCAGGATGTGTCTGCGGTCTGTACGCAGCGTGCTCAATTTACTTTTGGTCATTTGTCGAGCAGAAAATGCCTAGCTGAAGTGCTGGGTCAACATCCCAAGGCTTGACCAGTGGGTAAAATGGCTGAGGACGACACTAAGTCGGTGGGAAATAGCTGAGATCGGCGCTGAGGCAGTGGAAACATGAACAGAAGATCTGGTGAACCAATAGGAAAGAGACAGGTTTACAATTAGGGTTTCAAGGGAAAACTATAAATAGCCTCACCAAGAGAGAGAGAAAGATCCCCAACTTTTGAGAGAGAGAAATCTTGTGTTGAGAAAGGAATACCCTGTAAAAGGATCCGGCTAGGGCCGATCCGATCTGATTTTTATGAATAAAAGTTAAGAACTTTTTCCTACTCTTTTTCTAATGGTTTATTACTACTCCTCTTGTGGTTTTTGTGTTCAAATTTCTTAGGATACTCTTAGCTTAAACATGTAATGGTACCCCCTATGAGTTGATATATAGGAGAGGACAGACCTTGTGGATGATCAAGAAAGAAATTATAATCTCCCTACCCACCATCTTTTCCTCTCTAATTTCTTCCCTTTCCTCCTAAATCTTCACTTACCAATCTTATAGTTCTACATCCGATTACATCTTCATCTAATAAATTAAACAACCCAATTACAAAAATATAATAAGCACAACAACTTGTATTTAGAGCCGACTTTCCTTCGCCATGGGTGATGGTACGAGATTGAAGGATCTGCAGGAAATGCAAAATATATTCAAAATCAATTTCCAGACAGAAAACCTGATGAGAGTAGCAAAAGATCATGAAACACGGGAACAGTTTACAGGAATCAAATTATAGATGCAGAAACTAAAAACAGGTTTCAATGAGAAACTCGATCACCTCACCAAAACCTAGTAACTATGCAGTTACACCTTCTCAACATGAGTAAAGGTAAGTCAAAAGTTGAAGAGGATTCCATTTTAGGATCTCCATATTCCGAAGCTAATAGTGAAGGAACAAAACCAATAACTCCAACATCAGCCAGCGATAGAGTGATGATAGAGCAGCAGAACACTCAGGTTATTAGCCCCTTACCTAAAATTGATTTTCCTATGTTTCATGGTCTAAGCCATAGGGCCTCGATTCTTAAGTGTAATGGGTATTTTAAATTAATACCCAATATCCTTGATGCAAAAAATGCTACATTAGCTGCCATGCATTTCGAAGGAAAAGATGCCCAATGGTTTCAAAATCATAACTCAAGGGGTTCTGATCTATCTTGGCAACAATTGATTGATGTTATTTCTGCTAAGTTTGATTAATTGAAGGAAACTAAAATTATTTGGGTATTCAATAAATTGAAACACAGTTCTTCTTATGCTGATTATGTGGAGAAGTTTGAAAAATTGAGGGCTTGTATGTTTTTATTAAACCAAAGAGGGTATTATGAAGATTACTTTATAGCAAGTTTCATTAAAAAAACTAGAGAAAAATTAAAAATAAAAAAGAAGAGAAAAATACCCCCTCTATTGTTGTCATGTAAGCCAACAATAGATAATTAAACCAGGGTATTAAACAAAGAATTATCCATAAAACAGATAATTTCTGCCAAATGAAGAACCAAACTAAAATAATTTCCCTTACGACATATTATAAAATACAGAAAAAAAAAGTATATTAGATAAAAATTCTCGATATATTTTTTATTATAACCAAAACCTTATTTATAAAGAAAACCTACAAAATATAATTTTAGTTACATTTACCAATGGTAATATAATCATCCGTATATAAAATAATTATACTAAAGAATATTAATGTTTTTGCTATGATATTTATAACAAGAACAATATAATCATATAAAAACTATCATAGAATAAATGTGAGAGAAACATGGTTGGATTGGATACTGCCATTCCATTTTAGTTAACCTTCTCTTCAAATTTTTTTTCATATAAGATATTTGACAAATACTTGTATGAGACCGGTCTCACAGGATGAGACCACTTTTTACCATATCTATTTATCACTCCCCACCCGGTCCACTGACCCGCCCCAACCCCACAATCACACAATTTAAAAAAAATCAACATTCACACACGTCAACCCCCCTCTCTCTGTCTCTCTCACACACAAACATAGTGCTTCACTCTCTCTCGTCGTATACATCTCTCCAATGGCCATCGCAGAAGAGATATCAAAAATTATATGATGAAATTGCAAATCTCATAACTTTCTCGATCTCTCAATTTCGAGATGAAATTGAAAATTTGAAAATCCCCTCAACTCCCTCCATCCAAAACACAACAATTCACATGTACACTAACTCTACCACATGTATGGCAGTAGCGGGGATGACGGGTTGGTAGACCACGCAAGAGGCGGTGACAAAGTGGAGATTCCAATTTGCGGTGGTGTTGCGCCGGCGATGGGAGAACAAATAATTAGGCAAAAAAATCATCCTTTTTTTCGCTTGGTAAGTTTTTTGCAAATGAGAAATTTGCCAAAGTAATTTAGCTCGTAGTTACGAAACTATTTTTTTTTCAGCATTTTTAGTTACCGATTTCGACTCAATATTTATTTAGATTTTATAACTAAACTAGCATATTTTGTTCTATTATTATAGATCAACTACGAGAATTAAAATTTGTTGAGGGTGGTTGATTAGGATCTCTTAGAAATGAATACACTTGTAACTATTTTTGATTGAAAAATGGGTACAAATTCCAATCAGTGTTGTAACTAACAATCTGATCATTTTTTAGAAATGGCAAGCCCGATTCTTTACAAGAGTTAATAATTTTCATACCATGGTATTGTGATTAACACTCTGGTAATTTAGCTTTAATGAGTTTGTTTTCTAATGCTTTAATATTGGCCATATTTGGTGATGATTAATTTGGGGCAAAATTAGTGGATTTGACTCATTTGAGAGGGTTGACCAGTCAAATCCTCTAATCGATATGTATGGTAAATAGAGGATTTAATTAGCTTTTTGGTCCAAAAAGCTCTTTTAGAAAAAGCTTCTTGTAGCAACGTTTTGGGTAAAGATGATTGAAAATTTGGGTTAAATAACAAATTTATCCTCTAAAATTAATACTTAATTAACCTACCACATAAATATCTCACGCCCCCCATCTCCAATTCATCTCAAAAAATAATAAAACTCTTTCATTTATCTATCTTACGCTCGTATTTTCTTCTTCTTCACTCTCAGTTAAATTCATTCACTCCCAATTATAACTATTATGTGGTTAAATATAAGACATCAATAATTTCAGATTCTTGTGAAATTCCGAATTATAACTACTATGTAGTTAAATATCAGACACAAATAATTTCAGATTCTTGTGAAGTTCAGCTGAATTAAAAAACCGGACGTCATGCATGTCGGAGAGTTTTGATTATTTTGAGTTTTGATAATTGTCTTCTTATTCATAAATGATTTTTTTTTATTATTTATACATCTTTTGTAGTTGCCCAATATGGGTTGATTGCTTTAATCTGCCAAGAAATTATTAGCGAGATGATAATTATAAGCACACTTTTTTTCCTTCAACTTTGCTGTGATCCGTGCAAGTATGAAACTGAATGATGATACGTATGTGATAAATCACGAGAAATGTTACAGGAAAGGCTAGAAGACAATATGTATGTGGACTGTGGAGATGAATCACATGAAATGTTAAAGGAGAGGCTAGAAGATCCTTTGTTCTTAAGTTCTAGGAGATCCTTTGTTTTTACTTTTTAGTAATTAATATTATTAATATTTATCCATTTTCATAAATTAAGTTAAATATAATTTCAATCTAGCAACTCAAAGAATTTGTATATTTGATAATTATGAAATCTTGAGTTATATATATATATATATATATATATGTGTGTGTGTGTGTGTGTGTGTGTGTGTGTGTGCGCGCGTGTGCGTGTGCGTGTGTGTGTGTGTTTGTCTGTGTACACTAGTTTAACACCCGCATATTATGCGAGATTTGAAAAAAAAAACTAACACTTATTAAAAAAGCTAAACGAATAATATTAAAAATGGTACACACAAATTATAACATTATTTTTTATTTACACAAATATTATTCTTCAGAATAAATTATTTTACAAACAAATCGAAGAATTATTTTTTCTAATTAAAGTAAGATTGGTTTTCACAATAAAGAATATTTAAGTATTTTTTCTCAGAGCCACCAAAATTAGTTGTAAAATATAGCAAAATACCCTAAACTTGAAAGTAAACCCATAGAAAATTGAGTTTGTGAAAATATAAAACATAAAACACCTGCGTGTCGCATGTGAATATGTGATATGAAAAATTAAGATCTATAATGCACTGATAATTATATTAAAAAAACGTCGTATATCTAACTTGTAGTATATCTAATATTATTTTTTTATTAATTTGTTCAAGTAGATAAATAATATGTTTATCAATGCATTATATTAGAATTAGATAAGGAGTTTTAGAATATATTTAATAATTATTCTTATAGGAGTAAAAATTGATTATTATTATTTTTGTTGTTCTCTCTCTCTCTCTCTTTTGACGTAATAGGTTTTTATATATATTATTAATTTATTCTCAATACATTGTAATAGGATTAGATATCCAAATTTAAGTTTATATATTTTATATTTATTTTCCTTTTGTAATAGTTTTATATAACTTGTATTTTTTTTAAATAGAGTATTTAATATTCTAAAAATAAAAATATTTTAACTTTATTATAAATAAAAATTTATTCAATTTATATAGATTTTTTCTAATTAAATATGATTTTAATATCAGTAGAATAGAAATAAGATATTAAATCAAACAAAATATGATAAAGAAAATATTGAATTATGTAACATATAGTAAAAGAAAACTATTAAACTAGGAAATATATAATAATAGAAAAATATAAAATTAGGTAAAAATATATAAAATGAAAATACTAAATTAGGTAGATATTAGGTTCGGTGACATTGAAGCACCAGAGTTATTTTCGAAACTACAGTAGCGTGGGAAGCAGACACATATGATAGGAGGGTTTTGCATTAATATATATGGGATATATATATATATATATAATATTATATACTATATATATATATATATATATATATATATACTTTTCTAATTATTCAATTAACACATCATATAAATTTATATTATTATAAAAAAAGAACTCAACAATAAATTAAGTCCGTGTCCTTATTGGTCATTTTATATATTTAATTAACTATCCGCTATCAGCTATTCACCAAATACTTTTATACAAACAGCTAATACAATCAGCTAATACAAATCAAATATCCGCTATCCGCTAATACAATCAGTTATTCGCTAATTGCCAGCCATAACCTTTATTATAATATCTTTTTATTACATTCGTTGTAGTTTCATATGTTCATGGGAATTTGTTTTAATTTTATAAAGAACTGTGATATGGCTTTGTAGTAATCTTCAGTGTAGTTTCAAAGCCCTAATTTTCTAAAAAGTTTTTAATCCAACCACATGTTTATACTGCAAAAAATGATGAGCATTGATACTGCAAAAATGGCAGTTGTTCTAGAGAAAGAATTGAGTTGTAGGTCA